>CM042846.1:70839780-71426284 GCA_023653725.1 Bungarus multicinctus
ACTGCCTGTGATTCTCCAGATGCAAAGTTCTGAAGTTCTTTAACAGTATGTGGCAATAATATCGGTAAGGACAAAGGCACTTCAACTTTGATGGTTCAAGAAAAGGTGTCCACATTTTTACTGATTGCTTTCTCAGCTCTGCACTCTTTATAATATTGTATGCATTTAACAAAGAGCAGCATCTGGATAACTGTCGAGTCCACAAAGGCATCTTACTGATTAAGATCTGTAAGAAAAGACCAAAGGAATATTTATACTTATTTGTTAGACAGAATAAGGATTTATAATACTGGTTTGCAGCGACGATGTAGGAGACGACCAGGCTGAGCTTGAGGAAAGGGTCAAACTCGCATGAAGGAGATCTAAGTTCAGCCCACTTTGAATTCCTTTGACTCTTTATCTACCACAAATTTCCTTTGACCATTAGTAGTTCAGATGCTTGTATAGAACATTAGCATACAATAAACCTATATTCATTTGAATTGCCTGGACTTCTGATTTCCTGTGCTTGACAAACTGTCATTGCCGTGTATTAAGAATAGGAAACATTGAAAGCTCTCAAAACTTGGTTTTCCAATGGGATATGGAGATCCCATAAAACTGTGGAGCCTGTCAAAAGGCTAGTGTAATTTTAGACTGCACTCTTTTTCTTTATTGTAGCTTTTAAGCTGTTTTTCATTGGTTTTAATAGTTGAATTATGTTGATAGTTTAGTCTTTGTTTTAATTGTGTATGCTGTTCAGAGTCACATGTGAGTGAAATGGGCAGGTATATAAGTTCAGCCAATCAACCAATTAAGTGGTAAGTGACTGTACACCAGGCATGTCCAACCTTTTGGATTGCCTGGGCTGCAGTGAGTGAAAAGGAATTGCCTTGGGCTGGATATAAAAATATATCATATAGTTAATATACATAAATAACAAATTTTATATTGGGAAGAGTCCTGTGGCCACATTACCAGCTCTCCAGTTCCACATGTAGCCCATGGGCTGTAGGCTGGGATATACCTGCTCTAACATAGAATCATTTGCTGAAGGTGAAGAAGCAGCAGATAGGGCAGTGAAGGAAAGTAGATAAACCTGTTAATTATTTTTTCAACCTTGTGTAGTCGTGACTCGATTTGGAGCTGGGCAGTGCTTAAATCAAATTAATTAATAAATAAAACAACAGGAAATTATATTGCCAGTGTCACCATAGTTCGGTGACAAAAGAAGTGACCTTGACTGCAAAAGAAGAAGAAAGAAAGAAAAGATCTTTGAGGGGAAATAGTTGTCTGCTCTACATTAGAGACGTGCTATCTCTCCTGCTGTTGTCAGATACAGTAGAAGATGTTATATTACCATCAATATCAAAATAAAAAGCGTTTGTACTGTACATAGTTTGGGGATTGTCATTTTGCTTTTGCTTTAGCCCACTTTTGGGAACTCCTGATTATTTACAGGGTCTAAAATTAATTAATCACATTGAATAAGACCTAAAAAGCATTCAATGTTGTTTTTTCAATAGTTCATCCTACTGCCTTTGTAATACTAATGGGAACATAAGCCCTCCTTTAAAAACTGCTGGTGGGACTCATCAGAGTAGCCTATCAAGACAGTTATGATATAAAGCTCCAGTAATCCATCCCTAAAGTAGAGGTTTTTGCCCCCCCTCAAGAAAACATTGATATATCCTCAGCCAACATGACTGAAATAGCATGAGATCCCTGTAGAGTTCTAATGCTTTGTGGAGAAAAATTCCTCCTTACAGTTAATATATTGGCAGAACCAAAATTAGATAAAATTTGGGACACAGTTCAGTAGTTATACAGCCATCCTTTTTCTCTGTTGTCTCGTTTTTATAGACAACATGAAGTAACTGGAGGGCAGGAAGGTACACAATCTGTGACCCTTCACAGTTCCTGGATTAAATCTCCCACCATCCATCACAAGAATGCAGGATCACAAATTAGAGAAAATGCAATGGGTGTCTAGTTAAAATGCATGTCCCCTGATTTCTACAATAGAAGTAGTCCTTGACTTACAACCATAATTGAGCCCAAAATTTCTGTTGCTAAGCAAAACATTTGCCAAGTGAATTTTGCCCCATTTTACAATCTTTCTTGCCACAGTTGTTAAGTTAGTAAACCTGTTGTAAAGTGAATCTGGCTTTCCCACTGACTTTGCTTGTCAGAAGGTTGCAAAAGGTGATCACATGACCCCCACAACACTGCGACCCGTCACAAAAGTGAGTCAATTGTCAAGCATTTGAATTTTAATCACGTGACCATGATGATGCTACAGCAGTCATTAAGTGTGAAAAAATGGTCATAAATCATTTTTTTCAATGCTGTTGTAACTTTGAAGGGTCACTTTGGAGATGGAGGCTCTTTGAAGAGCACGAAATTTCATTGTAATGTATGCCAATTAATGCACATTCAAAGGGACAATAAAGTTACTCTAAGTCTAATCTAAGTCACTAAAGGGCTACCTGTACTATATTTATTCCAACATCGGTCACCTTAACGTGATGCCCACATCAGGGTGCCCTCGATGGGACAACCCAGGAATGGCCAGAGAATACGCCATCTTTGGTCCGATCTAAGTATAGTATATAAAATCATACATTGCAATGTCCTACCTGTCAATGAATACTTCAGCTTCAACCATAACAATACAAGAGCAAACAACAGATACAAACTCAAGGTTAATCGCACCAAACTTGATTGCAGGAAATACGACTTCAGCAACAGAGTGGCCAATGTCTGGAACACTCTACCTGACTCTGTGGTTTCTTCCCCAAACCCCAAAAACTTTAACCTTAAGTCTGTCTACTATTGACCTCACCCCTTTCCTAAGAGGTCTGTAGGGGACGTGCATAAGCGCACCAACGTGCCTACCGCCCCTGTCCTATTGTTTCTTTTATATTTGTCTTATATGTATCCATGTATTCATAACTGTTTTTACTTATACCTATTATCTTGTAAGCAATTGACAAATTAATAAATAAATAAAAATAAAATAGAATCCCTTACAAGATTCCCTAAAACGACTTGTAGTGAATTCCACCGAGCACGGAAACCCATCTTACTTCCGAGGAAGGACCCGCGACAAGTGACCAACTCACCGGGCTGCACCCCGGACCAGGCAACGCTGCAGCTCTCGATCCCGCTAGGTTTTTTTCCTCCTTCGAGGACCTGCGCCTGAAGGAAGGAGGGGGACGGTATACAACGCCTGCCCAGCTGCAGCGAGGTACCCGTCGCCTTCACGAGGGGCGCCTTCCCCGGCACGCATGGCGCTCCTCCTGACGCATAGAGCAGGAGGCGAGGCCCCGAGCGGCCCTTCCTCGTGGCGGCGGCTGCCAGCGGCTGCCGGCTACGTCTAAAGCGACGCGCCGCCCCTTCTCCTATCCCGGCTACGTCTCCTCGCTGCCCGTTGGGGCGCCTCCTTCTGCTTTCCCTTCTCTTTCGCGGAGCCGCGAGGGTTGGGAGCGGTGAGAGTGGGCCCGCTATCGCCGCCGAGGAAGAGGAGAGGTGGAGGAGGGAAGGTGTTGCAGCCATGGCGTCGTATATGGGGAGTCACACTTTGAGCAAGGACGATGTGAACTATAGGCTGCACTTCCGCATGATCAACGAGCAGCAAGTGGAGGACATCACCCTGGAGTTCTTCTACCGGCCCCACACCATCACCCTGCTCAGCTTCACCATCCTCAGCCTCATGGCCTTCGCCTTCACTAGGTATCGGCGGAAGCGAGCCGTACAGGGGCAGGGCGCGGTGGTAGCCCGGCTGTCGTTGCGAGGACGAGCCGCCGCAGAGACCATCTGCTGGTCTTTTCGGCACAGGATGGGTGACCCTAACACACTGCACAGCTTTGTGGCAGGTTCCCCCCCTCCTCCCATAGCCCGGCTTGGATGCTAGACAGGGACCGCATGTGTGCAAGTGTTCAGCACCGGGCCGCTGTTTTGGGGAATATCGTCCTGTAACATTACGGGGTTGCAGCTTTCCGAATATATGCTTTAATGCAGGCTTTTCTAACCCTGTGGAATCCCCCTACAGGGCTCTGCAAAATCGAAATTATTTGCCATCTTTGCAAATAATTTGCAGAAAATTAAAATAATGTATTTATTTTTTAAAAAAATTGTTGAAAAATACAGGTATTTTTCGTGAAAAAAATTTCATATTTAATGGGTTTATATTGTTGCTTTTACACGATTCATTAAATAAATACTCCATAAATTTTAATTATGAATATTGTAAATACTGCAAAAGCTAACCTATACAAACAAAAACTCTCTGAGGGTCCTCTGTAATTTTTAAAAGTGGGAAAGTGAGAGTAAAAAGTTTAAATAAACATGGTGTTTCAGCCTTGCAGAAGTGATTCAGTTTAGATCTGACTAATACCAGCTTAGGAGACTGGCCACCCTGTATTAGTTGCCTTGAGCTTCATCAGAGAAGAAGGGTGCAAGTTGCAACAGTAGTAAAAATTGAAGTACTTTCCTGAGTTGTTAATTATAGGCCTTAAATTTCTTAGGTGCAAGAAGAGGATGTCAAACAATACTTATCCATTTACTTCAGAGTAGAGAGACACAGACTTATGCTTTACTTTTTTGTGTGGGAAGTCGTGTATATTTAATTTTTGTGACTCATTCTACTGTCAAACAAAAAGAATGAGAAGTTCTGTTCTCTCTAGTGGACTAGATAGGGTGGAGCGATCAAGATGTTTTTGAAATGATAATAGCTAAAACCAATGAGGAGAGATAATAAAGAGAGTTTGGGAGAGAGAAATGAAAAGGAGAATGAGTGAATCAGACACCGAGGCCTAGTTGGTTAATATATATGTGTCACTTAGATAATACTGTAAGATAAAAACAATAGTAAAGAAGGAGCTGTCTGGAATTTTTCCTTCCTACTTTTTTCTTATTAATAATTTCTGTTAACAATGAACTTTTCCTGGATTTATAAAGACACTTTTGTTTTAAAAGTCTTGACAACACCAGTTTCCAGCTATTGTGAAACAGTTATTCTGGGAACAAGATAGCAGCTCTTACTCCTATTTTGGTTGCCAGTAATGTTCAAATCTCATCTTCCAAAAGTTTTGTATACTGTAGATGTAATCATTTGGTGCAATATCCTTGTTGTGATGACATAAATTTATAGAGGTAACTCTCAACTATTGATCAATAACCTTAATCCATTTAGAGGGGAAAAGTAAGAGGCAGCTAAAATAAAAATAACCTCACTATTGAAGGAAAAAAGGAACAAGATAGGTGACAGCATCCAGCAAACATATTGGTCAGTTTTCCTATAATTATGCACACATGTAGATCTTTTGTTATACAATGCCCTTGCTGAATTAATTCTTATTTTTTGTTATTTTAATTTTCCTGCCAACCTAGCAATTTCAAAGCATGCAAATGCATGTAGATAAATAGGTACCACTTTGGTGGGAAGGTAACAGTGTTCCATGTGCCTTCGGCTGTATAGTTATGTCGGTCACATGATCGGACAACACTGGCTCGCTCAACTAGGAAACGGAGATGAGCACCGCCTCCTAGAGTTGAACATGACTGGACAGGGGAAACCTTTGCCTTATAAAAATTTTAACTTATGAATACTGTCATTGCCTTTACAATTATACACATTCTTATGTAAAAATACCTTCCATACTAGTATGAATTGCATCTAATTGATAATTTACACAATTATGTATGTATGTTTACAGATGTGTATGTGTCGTAGATTGTTACAGTCTTGTACAAATTTTCACCAATGCATTATGATGTACATATCCATAAAAGCACATCATCTATGCATGTCATTTATGCTAATTCCTTCAGTGTATCATTGTTGTACTGAGGCAAATTGAAAGAAACTAAGTCACAGTGGTCTGTTTTATTTCTATAGAAAATAGAAATGCTAACTATATAAAACAGAACACTTAAAGAATACAAACAAATATCCAAACATAATTAGCAGATGATGTAAGGTCAAATTCCATGTGCTGAAGTGTGATCAATCACAATAGTGTGATCAATCTTTTGGACAAGTAAATACATATAATCCAATATGTAAGAAATAGTTACTTTTAAATGTACAGAATTGTACATATGAAGGCTCTTAAGTCGAGAGAAAGAAGGCGGCTCTTATGTTAGTGTACAGAAGCTGGATTTTTAGATTTTTCTGCCATTGGCCTTAAGGAATAAGTTCCATTGCCTCAACCATTATGGCACCAACTCAAGAACGCTCTGCTCTTAATTTTAGCTTGTGTATCATAATTATTTCATTGAATTTTCCTCATTTAAATATTGTTGCTTGCTCTTACACATACTCTGGCATAGAATTATTTAAATTAATTATCCCCTCTTTCACTCATGTCTACTAGCACAATGATTCAAGATATCAGAATTCAGTCATTGCATCGACGGTACAAATCTTTCATACTTTTGAACTGAGGCAGAAGAAAGAGCCTCCTTTTACCTACAATGAAATCATTAAAAAAGCTAATCCTCCTTTGTCACAGACATCTATATTAAACCTAACTTTCTATTTAGTAGAAAGCTTCAGTTTTCATTTGTCTGAAATAAGAGGAGGCAATATAAAGAACTTTTTAAACAAAGTTAGCTGATGATAGTGTTCCTAAGGTGGTTCTCTGTTTTTCAGATTGGATACTACAGTCAATATCTTTATTTTGATCAGCAATTCGGTTGTCCCAAAGGTGCTTTTTAAAAGGCAATTGGACTTTGTTGGTTTGCCTTTTCACTTGAACTTTTGTAGGAAAAACAAGAGGGTTTTAACGGGAATGAGTTTAAATTTTACTTTGCTTTTCTTTTTTTAAAGAGATGATTCAACCCCTGAAGATAACATTTGGAAAGGCATCCTCTGTGTGATATTTTTCTTTCTAATCATCAGTGTTCTAGCTTTTCCCAATGGTAAGTACCATCACTGTACATGACTTTCATGAATATTTATTTACTGTACTTTTATAATAATATTATGTGTACTGTACTGTTTTTCTTTTAAGAATTACACCGAACTGAAGATTGTTGTAAGATTTTCATTTCCAGACTCCCCAAAGTAGAATAAACACAGACACACACACACATTAACACAGTTGAAATAGAGAGTGAAGTCCCTTAATCAAAGGAAATTAAATGTTGAATTCAGCATTTATACTTAAAGGAAATTTTGTTGAAATCTATGGCAACTACTGCAAGAAAAGATTTTTTTAGGATTCCAGTTATTTATTCTTCAGTGATCGTGTATGACAAAAACACTTTCTCAATATGCTAAATTATTAAAATATGTAATAGAGTTCTTGCCTACATTGAAAATTCTAAAGATTAAGCAATTATCACTTTACATACAAGTATATGTAATGCTTTGGAACTGTAGCAGTTTTTTCGTTATAATTGAGACTTAGACTAAGTTCCTAATATTGTAATCTTGGAAAGACAGATTGATTTTACAAATCTTTACTTGGCATGAATCTTACTATTTCAAAGGAATTAAATTTAAAATGTTTTTTATATTTTATTTTACTTTTTTATTCTACAGTAATTTAATCAATCAATTAATTAGTACTTCTGTATCTCCCAAAGAAAATGCTTTTGTTTACAGCTGTTTTCTTCTTGGGAGGGTAATATTTTTTGGCTTTTATTTATTATCACTAAATAAAAATCCTGTTCATGTCTTCTGAATGAATTATGCTAAAACACAGGATGGAGGCATGCATACCAATTGCCTTCCACCCTGGGTGGAAGCACTGTTTGTTCACATATGCTTGAATGCCCATATGACTTTATGTGATTGGAGACTTGACCCTAATTGTACCCCTTACATATTTGGGACAGTGCCTGAAAAATAATGTAGCATATGTAGAGAGTGTTTTGTGGTCATAAGCTCAGATTTGGAAGGAACGTACATGCAATAAATCTTGCTTAACTTGCTGTTCAGCATTTTAAAATCCCAGTCCTTCTTTGACTCACAAATATGATCTCATTGTGTTTAGTATGAGAATGGGTGGCATTTCAGCAATTATTATCTATGGTGGATGGTTATTGCTGTTTCCCCAAAAAAGCAGTTTATATTGTTTTTTCTGACTAAAAGCTATAACTCAGGGATGTCAAACTCAAGTCCTGGGGGCCGGATCCAGCCCAGGGGGTGCTTAGATCTGGGCTGTGGGGCCACCCTGGAAATAGCAAAGGACCAGCCTCTGCCAGCAGAAACGGGGCTTGTGAGGGCCACGCATGGCTCTTCTGAGCTCTGTTTTTGCTGGCAAAGAGTTGCAGGAGGCCATCCCAGCCGAAAACAGAGCTCAGGAGCTTCTTTTTCCCGGCAGAGCACTCAGGCTACCACAGCCGTCCGCCAACACAAGTGATGTCATGCTGGCCACACCCACCCTGGGCCCCCAAGATCAAACACAACCCTGATGCGGCCCTCAATGAAATCAAGTTTGACACCCCTGCTATAGCTGTTTGTTCTTAGGAAGGGACTGAATTCCAGATGATGCTACTCGTGGAAGATGTGGTTGCTGTTAAGTGCCCTTGTTCCAATTCCTCTGAAATTGGCTGTGTTTCCTTGCCAATTAGTTGGTACTTTCCTGATTCTTGGCTTTGATAAATAAGTTGCAGCATAAGCACTTTGCAATACTTCCTCAGGATAGAGCTGTGGTTTATAGAAGCATTAGCTGTTGTTCAAGTTATTGGTCATTAAATCATGTCTGGTTAGAATTGTACACTATCTCTTTTTACAGGAGACCTTGAAGTATATGTTGCAAAACCAGATGCCTGATTATGGCAGACATAAATAAATTTAAAGGAAAGACTATAAAGCTAAGTAGATGTGTTCTTTCAGCAGTTCAGGATATTTGTAGATCAGGAACTCTTTCAAAATTTAAATTAATCTACTTTGAGCCATATAATCTAGATTTATGTTTGATCTTGGTGGTATGTCTAAAAGGTATTGATTTCAGTTCTGCAGCCAAGAGTTTTCCATAATAATTTGCTATTTGATAGCCTATTGGATATCTGATGTTCAGATTATTGAGAGTTTACCTAGTCCTCTTGCCCTTCAGTCAATAGTACCAATCTCTTGGTTCTTTTCCTATCACTGGAACAAAGAAAATTAAGGAGAAATAAACTTGTAAAAATCTTGAAAATAAACATCTAAACCTAAGGGAACAAGTAATAATGAAATTAGCTCAGCATGAAATTGCTGTTTCCTTTACTGCGCAATCCTATGTTTTCTCACAGTTTAGCCCCAATGTGTCTAAAAGGTTTGTTTGTTCAGTAAATAAATTATGTTAAGGATTTCAATCTTCAGCTAGTATATAATGCTATGATCACATCAAAAGTTCTCTGGGTCCTGCTGAGAATCATAGCTGAGTAATTTGCAAAGAACTTCCCTCATTGTTTTTGCTTTGTAGTGGTATGTTCCTTCTCCTTAATTCTTAGCAGGTTCTAATTAGCTTAAAAAGTGCAGATGCAATTTACATAGACTTCTGCAAAGCCTTTGATTCAGTGGTACATGACAAACTACTGTTAAAACTAAACTCTTACGGCATTTCCGGATCCCTTCATAAGTGGATTACTGCGTTCCTGTCAAATGGCAACAAATAGTAAAAATAGGGAGTGCTATATCAAACTCTGCTCCAGTTAACAGCGGTGTCTCCCAAGGCAGGGGCTAGGACCCACACTCTTTATACTCTATATAAATGACCTTTGCGGTCACCTTATAAGCAACTGCGTCCTCTTCGCGGATGACGTAAAACTATTCAACATCACCGACAATGCTACTGTCCTTCAAAGCAACCTTGATTATGTGTCTGAATGGTCAAACAATTGGCAATTCCAAATCTTAACCAATAAATGCTCTGTCCTACACATTGGTAAAAAAAATAACTACACCAAATACAAATTAGGCGATACGATCTCGTTGATGATCCTCACTCTGTCAAGGACCTTGGAGTACTCATATCAAATGATCTAAGCGCCACTGTAACATCATTGCCAAAAAGGCATTAAGTGTTGTAAATCTAATCTTACAAAGCTTCTCCTCTGGAAATATTGAATTGCTAACTAGAGCATACAAAACTTTTGCTAGACCAATACCCGAATACAGCTCATCAGTCTGGAATCTGCACTGTATATTGGACATTAATATAATTGAACGAGTTCAGAAGTATTTCACAAGAGGAGTATACACTCCTCTGCTCACAATAGACCTTGAACTGCGCTGTCTATGGTTGGATTTAAGCATAGTACACAAAATTATCTGCTACAATGTCCTACCAGTCAGTGACTACTTCAGCTTCAACCGCAACAATACAAGAGCGCATAACAGATACAAACTCAATATAAACCAAAATTAATTGCAGAAAGTACGACTTCGGCAACAGAGTGGTCAGTGCCTATAATGCACTACCTGACTCTGTTGTACATCCTCAAACCCCCACACCTTCAACCTCAAACTATCCACTATTGACCTCACCCCATTCCTAAATGGTCTGTAAGGGTCGTGCATAAGTGCACAATTGTGCCTACCATCCCTGTCCTATTGTTCCCATTTATTTGTATCTATTTCCTGTATTCTTACTCATGTTTATACTTATACCTATTACCTTGTAAGCGATTGAAAATAAAATAAAGTTTTAGAGTTTGGGTAACATTCTAACTTTGTAACTAGCAACAAGAAGACTCAGAATCACATCCACCCCCAATTATAGAAGCTCAGTGGGTAACTTTGTGCCAATTTCACTCATCTCAACCTCTATGTGTTAAAAAATGGGAGTGATTGCTATGAAGGTCCGGCAAAATGTACCGGTAAATCACATTTGTGCATAAGTATTGAAATGCAAAGGATTTGCAAATTGATAACCATTGTAGTACAAAAGTAACCTCTCTTCATACAAAGAAAGGGAATGTTTGGAGTAAGAGTAGAGCATCTACATCCTAAGATGTCACAGAAATTTTATTTCTGATATTCCTTAGCTTTGATCATGCTGACTAAATGTACAAGAGATTGCTGAGTTTTAAAGAAGTTCCCTAGGGAACTTCTTAGTAGAAATTAGTAGACTAGTCAAGTCATAGCCTTGATATAGCAAGGTCAAAATCTGACCATTGTTTTAAAAAAGTATTACTTTGACAAACATGTGAGTGGATGAATGTGGCAAAAGTAAAATATGGCACAACTTTTTTTTATCCTAGAATTCTCCAAATGGATTGGGGTTGCAATTCCCAAAAATTTTAACTAAAGAGAATTCCAAACATATATGGAAACTAACAGGTTGTAAAAGGTTATGTGCCATTCATAGAGACAAGTATAAGATTGATAAATTTGACCATATCTCTTTAACAACGGAAATCTTGGCTACGAATTATACAGTATGTAGATTCATAAAAGTATTTTTGTATGAAAAATACAGAGATGTAGAGTAGTTATATATTCAGGTGCTTATATATATATAAGCACACACACATATTCTTTCAGTGTATGTCTTACCTCAACCAATGCATATGGACCTTAGTATAGTTATGGATGCTTCATTAGTAAGGATTTATTTATGGTTTAGCCTGATCAACCATTAAATATATTACTATAATTATCTCTTCTGCATTCCAATCTTCTCCAATGAACATTCACTTCTTTGCAGATTATTTGTGAAAGAGAATGAGATCCTAACTTGTTAATAATTATTCTGAAGATCCAAAAGTCCTGGATTTAGTTATCATAATAATTCTGAGAGGTCTTTGACAAATTCTAAGAACATGCTAGCAACCATAGAATTTTTTAATGACTTTAGTGAAAATCTTATTGCTGTTAAGCTTTGCCCTTGTTTCAAACTCAGAGCTTGTCCAGGCAGCTGCTTTAATATGCTTTAATATAATAATTTCCTCCCATCCTTGAGTCATGAGGAAGGAGTGTTGCTGCCACTGTCTTTATTAATTCTCGGGAATAGGCTGGGCACTATTATTATCCATTAAATATTTAGTGCATGACACTGAAAGCAATTGGTGGTAAGTGGTATATTCCCAGTGTTAACTATTAGAATCCCCCTCCCCTGACAAATTTCTATCTATGAAATGTAGTGAGCTGATGCTGGGAAACTACCCATTCATTTACTTCCTTCGTGTTGGAATATCAAATTCCCAATCTTCTGGAAGGTATGAAAGATTGAGTGATAAAAGAGTTCTCAGAGATGAAGATCAAGGTCAAATATTAAGTCTTTCAAAATCAGCATTGGTTTCTGCAGGAAGTCAATAAAAACATCTTCAATGGAAATTGTATCACATTAAGGTATAAGGTAGATATATACCAATTTCTCATCTCATAATTGGAACCATCTATGTATTTGTCTAGCTGGTTGGAAATCCAAAAAGATTTGGAATTTCCTAACTTCAGATTTGAGGTTTTTTCCCTATAAAATTGTTCCTGTTTGTCTTGGCTGCTATTTCCCCACTTCTGTGCTTGATATAATTGTTCCTGTCCCTACATCAAAGGGAAAAAAAAGGGAGGGTTGAGAAATGATAGCTGATTGGAAACACTAGATGTGGTGGGATTTTACTGTCTAACATCTGTACAACCAAGACAAAATGCCAATAGGGATACAGTGACCAGAAATTGAGTAGGATAGGAAAACAGTGATCCCATAGCAATTGCTTGGCCAGATGTAGGTGAATAGATTATTTATTGTTCATGGGTCTATCATCTGTAGATTCCTCTCCTGGGCATCTGAGATTGTTGCCATGGAATCTTGGAGGCAACGAGATTTGTCTGGATTTCTCATTGTTGAGGGGAGGGCATTTCTTATTCTCTTATGGTTTTTTCTTAGGATCCTTAGTACTATGATTTTTATATTTATATTTATAATTGTTATTTTTAATATTTTGTACATCATCAAGAGTCACCTTTGGTGAGATGGGCAGCTATATAAATATGATTAATAATAAAATAAACAAAAGAGAAAAACATCAATTCTAAAATTTAACAACCAAAGATGGCCTTAGGGTACCTCAGCAATGGGTTGAAAATGAGATTGAAGTGATGTCATAAGCATACGTCTCTGCAAAATGGTTAGTAAGGTAAGGTGTCTTTGCACCAAGATAGTCAAGCTGTGAGGATAAGCCTTAATGTTAGATATATTCTTTCAATGCTTAACCATCAGATCATTTTCAGTATTCACACTTTTCTTTTTATAGGCCCTTTCACCCGTCCACACCCTGCAATATGGCGCATGGTATTTGGTAAGTCACTTTCAAGGTATAACTTTCAATTGTTACAGATCTCTGGGTATCTTCTTTCAACAATCCATTTTGTAGTAGAATATATTTTAAGCTCTCCGTGTTACTGCAGAGGTATGTTATAATACTCAGATATTGTGAGAAAATTTTTCCCTTTAAATTTTTAATGTTTTTAAGAAAAGAAGTCACCAATGTGTGAGTTGGGTGGCTATATAAATTTGTTTAATAAATAAATAAAACCAATTAGAATTTTTGGAATAAGCTTTAGAATAGTTCATCATACAATACAATTTGCAGGCTCAAACTGTGATGGTACTTGCATAGTATATTCATACATTTAATGTCTATTGAAAATTTTTTATAGATTACAATAATAATTTACTTGTACTTGGTTCTTCCAAAAATTCACTGAATGGCATGCAATATAATCATTGAAACATAACATAATTTCTAAATTTAAGTCTGTGTGAAAAATGTTTAAAAGTGGTTCACAATATAGCCAAGATTTAAAATAAAAACTCAGCTCCAAGACTAACAAAAAATGGAGATTAATTTATACAACTGATGTTTTTTTTATTATAATTGGTCTTTTTAAAATTAAGATCCTTCTTAAACATTATTAGTTTTTAGCTCTTTGAATTTTGTCAAATTCAAATTCAGAAGGAGTCACAAACTTTTAAGCACCATTGTATGTTCCTTAAAAAGGAACATTGGACATGAAATAATAAGAGAATGGACATGATACTGGATCAGTGTTAGACAGATGGCAGAGGAAAGCTTTTATTTATTGTCACTTCAGTGAGAATTTTGCAATGGGCATTGGAAAGTAGGACTTGACCTGATGAGTGTCAAGTTCCTTTTGAAAGAACATAATCTTCAGGCAAATGAAACAGCTACAGCTGGATTACAGCTCTTGACTTCTTTCTTTCCAAATGTTTGCCTTTCTATTTGTATCTGATCCTTCTCACCTTGTTGAGTTTCTCCTTGGTAATTGGTTGAGTAGCAACCTAGCAGAATTATCATGTTAATAAACTGTATAAATAATGAGAGTAGTGCTCACACTTCTTTTCCTTATATAACTTTTATTGTTTTGTCAATGTATGAAATACAGATAAGAATAAAAATAGGAGTAAAGGTTAAATTGATTATTCTTTTTAAAGAGAAGAATATAATTTATTTTTTTTATTTGGATATCACTTCTGGATTTTATGCTTGTGATGAAAAAAAAAAAGAAACTTTGATTTTGCCCATTAGATACAGTAGATCTATTGTTATAGAAACGGCTAGGTATTTACTAATGTATAATAGTAAAAAGTTGAGGTTGTAATGTTGTTATCTTATACTGTGCTAAAAAGAGTCGGAAGTCAAAGCCTTTTCTTTCTTCCCTTGTACCTCATATTTTCTTTCCCTCTTCCTTTTTTTTTGCTTAGTAGTCTTCTGTATGTTTTGCTAAGCTCCCTTTTCTTTCTTATTTGCATATAGATTGAAAAGAAAATCTGTGACTTTGAGAATTAGTATAACAATACAGAAGCTTAATTTAGGAGCTTTAAGACAGTAAAATATTTTTCTCTTTTTCTCTTGATGAACTTTGCTTATATAAGCTTGCATGTTACTTTTGCATATGGTACATTAAACAGCCATTCACCAAAAGTATTATTGTCTTTTAGGTTTGAGTGTACTGTATTTTCTGTTTCTGGTATTCCTGCTCTTCCTTAACTTTGAACAAGTGAAATCAGTGATGTACTGGTTGGACCCCAACCTACGCTATGCGACAAGAGAAGCAGACATTATGGTGTGTACACAGATAGTGTTGTAATGAAATATTTTGCTGTCTTGTCTTGATCTTCATAATATCATGTGAGTTAGCAACAGTAGACAAACATGACTCAGTAGTTTGAAATTTCTGCTAAAAAGAAAAATACTATTTTGGGATAATTAACAAGAACATAGAGTCCCAGTTACAGAAATTAATTATGTTACTCTGCTCTGCCCTGGTGAAACTCCATTTGAAGCATCACCATTCAAGCAGGACAGTCACAAATTGGATCGCATTCAGAGGAGGGCTAGGAACCAAGACTTTGAGGAGTGGTTAAAGGTTTTATGTTTGTTTAGTTTACAAAAAAAAAAATGACTAAGGAAGAGAAATGATAGCAGTCTTGAAATATCTGAAATGTTGTTGCACAGAAGAAGGAATTATTCTTAATTTCCTCAAAGGACAGCCAGAACCAATGAAATAAAATTACAAGGAAGCAAGATCAGGCTAGAATTAGGAGGAACTTCCTGAGTGCATGAGTTGTCAGGCTACATCTAAAATGGTGAATTCTCTTCAAACAAAAGTTGCAAGTTCATCTGCAAGAGAGGATCCTGTACTCAGCCGATCTTTGGATAGAAGACCTTCCAGTTCTTCCAACTCTATGAATCTATGGTTGTATGAGAAACAAAATATCATGCATGAATCTTTTGGAAGGATTAGGAAATAATTGAGAATTGTCACAACAGCTTATATATCACATGTTGACTTTTGATCATTTGATTAAGAAGAAATGTAGTGGAAGGTCTAGAGCAGGGGTGTCAAAGTCATGGTGTCACTTCATCACATGACATATCACGACTTTTCCCCTTTGCCAAAATGGGGGTGGGCGGGACAAGCACGTGACACGTGTGGGCCGCGAGTTTAACACCCCTGGTCTAGAGGTTCTAGACATTGAGTGATATTGTTTTCATGCAAAGGGATACAAGAAGGAATAGCTAAAATCAAAAGAAAGACAAAGAATAGTAGCTTAGGAGCATATTCAGTGGGCTAAGCCAAATATTTCCTCTGTTTTCAAAACCAAAATGTGGTAGACATATTTTTTTTATGGATGGATTGTAGACTTGAAGGCATGCTGTGTCTAATAAAAGTAACAACTAAATCTACATGGGCTAAGTGAAACATCCTTCTGAATCTACTTCTACAAGTGTTTAAGTGTTGCATCTTCTCATAGTTCCACTGTGGATTTCTACAGCAATTTTCATGTATTCCTTGCATGTTTAGGGGTGCACAGATGTTTGGGATGGCTTTTGAAGCAGCTGTGTCCACTCCTCAAGAGAACCAAGCACCTTAGTGATTCAAGCAGCAGGTTTGGAAGGCAGCTGTTGCATATTTTTGCTAAGCCCTAGTAGCAGTATGCCACTGGACGCCAGACTCCTGATACCTGCCGCTTTAGTGTCTTTCTTTTTTAAAATCTGTCAACCTGAAAGCAAGAAAAAAGACACTTGCTTATAACCAAAATGGTGTTTATTTATTTGATTGATTTACAGGGCTGCCCAACATAAAACAATGCAACTCTGAGTGGTGTACTATAAACAAACAGAAAACATCCCTCCCCCCATACAACAGGGAACTCCACTGAATTGGACCCAAACACCTGGGGAAAAGCCACATCTTAACAGCTTTTCTAAAGGTGAACATAGCTGGGACCTGTAATATTTCAAGGGGGAGATATAATTTGGTCCTATGCCATATAGGACTGAAAAGGTGATCAGCACCTTGAATTGCACTCTAAAGCCTTTTGGGAGCCAGTGCAGCTCATGGAGTATCAGTGTCACATGAGTGTAGAGAACTATGCCCATTACTACCTGTGCCGATACCTTCAGGACCCGCTGAAGCTTCTAGATGATCCTTAAGAGCAGCTCCATATGGAGTGCATTGCAATAGTCCAATTAGGAAATGACTTAGGCAAGAGTGATCATAAGCAAAGCCTTGCAGACCATGAGTGTACAACTGGTGTATGTGATGCAGTTGTACAAAGCTCCCCCCTCCCTACTCAAAGACCTTTGAGCAGGAGCTGTGAATCCAGGAGGACCTTCAGATTGCATACTGAGTCTGAACAGGGCAGTATTATCCATCCAGGACCAAAGATGGAAAATCTCCCATCCTTGTCAGAGTTGACTTGCAACCTAATCTTATCTAAGAATAAGAATAATTATTTATGGTCAAGACTTTATCTTGGTGTGAATTTTGTTAGTCATATCCAGAATTATTTAGATTAATCTTTACACTTTTTCTTTTAAGGTCATGTTTCTATTTTGCGAGGAAATGTGTCAGTTAATATTGTATAAAGAGGCAACTTAGTCAGTTTTGTCTAATAATTTGTGATGTTATCCTAATACATAGTTGAGCTTCTGAACAAGGCTAAGCTACAGAAAAGGTTGTATTTTAATAGTTTATTCTATTTCATCTAAAATTATCCTAAAATAAATTTTAGTGTCTGTTGTCTTATTTGTCTCTCTTTCTCTACATCCTTTCTCTGTAATCATCAACAGGAATATGCTGTGAATTGCCATGTTATTACCTGGGAACGAATCCTAAGTCATTTTGACATATTTGCTTTTGGACATTTCTGGGGCTGGGCAATGAAGGCTTTGTTGATTCGCAGCTATGGATTGTGTTGGACTATTAGCATCACCTGGGAGCTGACAGAGGTAGGTTGGGTAATAGGAACTGAAAAAAAGATGAATTCTCAGGGCACCTGCCATGACCTGATGTTTGGAGGTGCCAAAGAATCCTGAGAGCTACATTGCAGCTGAGACCATAGACTAGTCTTTCCCAGTAGTGGTGTTGCAGCAATATAAAAGGTATATGAAAAAGCACCTTTAGGATAAAAGGGATATCTTTGGAGTGAAATCTCTATTATCTATCCTGTCTTATAGATGGAACAGATATTTTGCAGCCTGGGTCAATGTGTCCACCTTTTCATCTATTAAGAAAATAAATTCATAATATGATACCTATGCATTATGTGATGTAAATGTGAAGTCCGTACAGCTAGTTTATGTGGCAAAAAACAGTTCTAATTCTTTTCTGTAGAATTAGCTCAGCTGCGGTTCTGAATATTCTTCAAGGGTAGCCCTATGCTACAATGCCTTTGTGTAGTCTAATAGATCAATCAAAGCCAACTCAGCTGGTTAATTCCTGAACTCAACAGTCTAACTCCAAGGAATTTTATCCAACAGAGGTCTCAAAAAATCTCAGTTGCTCTTTAGATTATAAGGATTTTTGACACATCCTTCACAAGTACCCATATTTTGTTCTGAATACTTGTTAAAATCTTATTTTCTAGAGCATATTGAGACTTAAAACAGGAACGGCAATGTTAACCACTATTATATTCTATGTTATCCACCTGCATATTAAATCTAGCTTTATACAGATGCTAGCCTTCAAATCTTTTCCATGGTAATCATTGAATTAATGGTATGCCATCAATAAAAGGATAGAATGTTGTTCAAAATATGTTAGGGTATAAAATAAATAAACTATTCATTACCATATGATAATTTATGGCAAGACTAAACATGTGCGTGTGTGTATTTGAAATTACTATCTGTAACTTTATTTTATACAAGTTGACTCTACCAGAAAATAAATACATCACTCAATATATTATTGTTGTCTTCTTTTTTGAACATAGTGGGTCTTTAAAATTCAAATATAATAAAGTTTCCTTTATTTCTGAAATCATAGGCTGGCCTTTTGTCACATTTATTGTATTTAAATCTTTCCCATATTTTTAAAATCTGTTTCTTATGTTGAAAGGAATCAGAATGAATTTCTTATCAAACTTTCTGTTGTATTCTGTAGCTGTTCTTCATGCATCTGCTGCCGAATTTTGCTGAATGCTGGTGGGATCAAGTTATTTTGGACATCCTGTTATGTAATGGAGGTGGCATCTGGTTGGGCATGGTGGTTTGCCGTTGGTTGGAGATGAGGACTTATCACTGGGCAAGCTTCAAGTAGGTCTCAAGTGCTATCTAATAAACATTGTTTTAATGAGATATTATTTTGCAGAGTTTCATTGGAATGCAGGTAGTCCTCGGCTTACGACCACAATTGAGACCAAAATTTATGTTGCTAAGCGAGATATTAGTAAGTGAGTTTGCCCCATTTTACAACTTTTCTTCCCATAGTTGATAAGTGAATTACTGCAGTTGTTAAGTTAACAACATAATCGTTAAGTGACTCTGTCTTTTCCATTAATTTTGCTTGTCAGAAGGTCACAAAAAAGTGTTCACATGACCCCAGGACACTGCAACTGTCATAAACATGAGCTAGTTGCCAAGTGTCTGAATTTTGACCACGTGACCACGAGGATGATGCAATGGTCATGAGGCAGAGGTGGTATTCAGCAGATTCTGACCAGTTTTGGAGAACCAGTAGCGGAAATTTTGAGTAGTTCGGCAAATACCACCTCTGACTGGAGATTTTACAGTATCCTTCCCCTGCCACGCCCACCAAGCCATGCCCACAGAACCAGTAGTAAAAAAATTTGAATCCCACCACTGTCATGAGGGTGAAAAACAGTCATCAGTCACTTTTTTCAATGCTGTTGTAACTTCAAACGTTCACTGAATGAACTGTTGTAAGTCGAGGACTATCTGTACAGTGAAAGTTGCCAATTACAGGGATAATTTAATTGTAGGCCACTTAAATAGATGTGTTTAAGCTCATATTTATGAGTTCTTTGTATTACTAAAAATATGATAGGTACTTGTGCTAGAAATTGTAATTTGGAATCATTTTCCAGTTATATCTACCAGTGGGTGTTTATGGACGTACTTTCAGATTCATTTGCATGAGTAATCTAAGAAATTTTGAAAAAAGAACCTTTGTTATTAGTTTTTAATTTATTAGAAGTTAGCTGATTGAAGCTGGTCCTGGTAAAAGATAAATAAGACATGAAACCTGAATAGATCTTGGATGAGACACAACCAGAAAATCTTAGAAATATAGGCTACATTGAGAAATTAAGAATTATTGCAGGAGATTGTAACGGCACACAATGACTGGATTCAAGGAAGTCCTTTTTACTGTGTTACTAATTTTGTGGGATTGGAGCATGAAAATCAGGTGGGTTTCTACCGGTTCTGTCCACCTCTGTAGAAGCGGTAGCTCTGAAGAGCAGCAGACATAGAACTGGTTCTATGTCTGCTGATGTTTTTGCCTACCTGCCCACCCAGGCTCTAACCTGACCTTTATTTCCTGATTTTTCAACTTCAGCTGCTGAGCGAGGCACAGCTGCAGTTAAAAAAGCAGGAAAAGAGGGCTGTTTCAAAGGCTGCTTCTCTGCACGCAGCGTGCTGATGATGCTGGCTTACAGGTGCAGGAAACCACATCATAAATCACCAAACCTCGTAAATCCTGAACCGGTAGTTAACCCTGTCGTATCCCACCCCTGATGAAAATGAATTGCTTCATAGTTGAAGGGTGAAATTAGGAAATGGTTTCCCATGTTTCCTATTCCTTTCCATGTTGAATTTGATGTAAGAGCATTTAAAAAAAAATGAGTGTTATCTTCTAAGAGCTATGCCTGAAAAAAAAATGGTTTCCATACATGAACCTTTGTTTTATCTATTTTCCTTTCTGGTTGCAATCCTTATATTTTATCCTGGCAATAGAATGAGAAGAACAGACCTGTTTTTCTTGATATACTTCTCAACTATGTACACAATCATTTATCTATGCAACAGTAAATCCATAGAGCTTGAAGTAAAATTGATTTCATGCTGTAGTTTCTAGAATGCAGAAAGTTGCTTTTCAAATTAGTGTTTGAAGTTTTATTATTGTGTCCTGCTAGAAGTAAGAGGGAGAAATTTCCCTGAATGCCATTGTGACAAGTATAAAAATAATAATGGAATCCTTAGTTATTTTTGTGCTCCAGGTACAGTGAAAGATATTAAGAAGGAATGCTTTTAAGTTTCTTATCCTGGTAATTTAGAGGAAATTTCACTTCCTTCAGCCACACTGTTGCTGTTCCAGAGGATGTCAGATGTTCAAGATCAGGAATATGAATGCAGGACTGGAAAGTCCTATAGAATTGAAAAAGGCTAGAATAGAAGTCGCTGTTGTAGAATAGAAATGGGACATCATATATGGGTCTTTCAAATGTATTTGGAAACTGTTTGTGTACATAAAAAGCAAATAGAAATTTCTGCAAATGCTAACATCCGCATTGATATAATCACTGACTTTTTATTATCCTTAATTCTAATTCTTAATTCTAAGAACATCTGTCAAATGATAAAAATTGTGTGGGAAAGCCTAGAATTTTCAGATCCTTTTCTTTGAAAGCAATTTTTAAAAAGTTACATTGTTTAGTAAAAGTGTCTGTTTGAGTAAGGTACGGAATTGTTCTTTCAGCTTTGATACATTTAGGGAGGAAAGCCTTTGTGTGACTGAGCATTTTATTTCAAATTTCTATTGAGAAAACTGCCTGCTTGTTTAATGGATTAAAGGACCTAAGTCTGCATCAATATCACAATATATAACACCATTTTGAATTTTGATTGTTAAGCAAAAATGAAACATCGATCTCCTCCTTATCTGCTTTTAGGGACATTCACACCACCACAGGTAAAATCAAGAGAGCTGTTTTACAGTTCACTCCAGCAAGCTGGACTTACGTTCGCTGGTTTGATCCCAAGTCCTCCTTTCAACGAGTAGCTGGGATATATCTTTTCATGATCATATGGCAGGTAAAATACAAATAAAGACTTAGGGCACCTTAGTTGATGTTTTGTAGGGGAGCAGATTATATTTGTTTTGTTAATGCATAACCAAATGAAATAATACCATTTGCTGGGTTGAATTCCAAGGAAATGCTAGGTATACATATATTTGTGAAAAAGCAAGAGTGCTATAGTTGTGCATATAAGGAATGATTCAAGCCTGAGAATTCTCTTCAGATAAACACAAAGGAAAATGTATTTACAAAAGAAATAATAAGATGATGAGCTCCTTGTTAGATAACTTTCTAACTTGGTCAGCTAAGTAGGCAAATTATTCATACAGGAAGCAATGCTACCTGTACTTAAATACTGTACTTACATAATGCATGCAACTATTTAGCATCTTCCTAAAAATAATGTTTATTATTTTTTCCACAAGCATGTACTTATTCCTACTTTTATTAGGCAAAAGTTGAAGATGTATATTCTTAATGTTAATTGAGAGACAACTCTTCAAACTAGTTCTTTTTCTTTATTCCTCCCTCTCCCTTTCCAAGAGATTTCCGGTTCTGTCCATTGATTCACTGTTCATTCATTGGAGTCCTAGTGGATGTTCACTTAAACATGAGCCAACAGAATGTGGCAGCAGCCAAAAAAGATAATAAAATACTTGGTTGTATAAACAGGCATACAATCAAAACCACGTGAAGGATTAGTACCGCTTTATAAATCTTTAGTAAGACCACATGTACAATACTGAATCCAAGTTTGGTCACCACATTACAAAAACGGTGTTGAGTCTTTAGAAAAAGTGCAAAGAAGAGCAGCTAAGATGATTGAACTAGAAAACCTTCAAGATCCCTTCCAGCTCTATTCTGATTGATTGATTGATTTATTGACTGATAGATTGATTGATTGATTACAGCTGCTGTCACATAACTTCACCATAGCCAACATTCTGATCAGGCTTGCACTTGGGCTAAAACTATGTGGTTGTCTGATTCCATTGAGCCTGGTTTGTAAATTAATTTATAGTTTTGTGCAATGGATGGATGAAGTTACAGTGGTTTATATAATATAACAGACTTACAAACCAGGTTTCTATGGACCGGAGGGGGCGTGTTCTGCCTGTATCCCGCCCGGATGGGGCTTCCAGTCTCTGGCAACCCTTCCCCCAATATCAGCCAATTTTTGTATTCTACAACATCTGTAATTTCACAATTCCATAGTAATAAAACAGAATAATGAATGTGTTTTCTTTTATCAGTAAAACAAGAGCATTTAAAATCTCATTCTTCTAATGGAGAGAAATACAATGCAAATTCTTCATTCGCTGCTACGTAAATGCTGTATATATATATTGGTTTCATATATATCATATATTAGCTAACCAAGTCACTATATAACTAAATAGTTATGCATTTATTATCTAAGTATATATTATTGTTCTGGAATAAGTCAAACTTGTTTTTCTCTCTGCCTCTTTCTTTTTAGTTGACAGAGTTGAACACCTTTTTCTTGAAACATATATTTGTTTTTCAAGCAAGTCACGCTTTAAGCTGGTGTAGGATTCTCTTCATTGGAATTATTACAGCGCCAACTGTGAGGTAATTTTTGGCTGTTTTACGTTCATCATTGTAAATCTTTACCTAGTTCCTTCATATGTAGAGATGGAAGCCTACTATAGAAAAAAATAATAATGATGGTTCAACATACATATCCACAGCCAAGGAGATCTGCTGCAATGTAAATAAATAGGTATTATGCAATTGAAAATTTATCATATATATGGCGTATACCAGATTATAGTCTATTGTTATTGAAATAAATCATGAAAACCATCCATTTTGATACAGTTGTGGTTCTTGCCTCTGATATATCATTAATTTGTCTGTAAGTTTTTTCTAATGTAGCAATTGAAGAGGTCTTATTAATGCACAACTCAATTGTCATGTTATTTAGACATTTTCAGTGTTGCACAATTATTAATTTGGCGGCTAACAATAGTTCCTTATTTTTAAGCTTTTGATTTGATCCTATGAATAAATGCGGCCTAGCATTCCACACAGCACATCCCATTCTGGTAATGTTTCAGAAGACTTCAGATACATTCCAAAGACTCTCTGAAGTGAGAGAATGGGGCATGCTGTTTGGAGAACAACACATTGTTTTTGGAGGAAGGAAAAAGCCTGGCTTGGCCAGTAATGGCCTTACATATGACCAAGCTGGATACTTCTCATCAGCAGAGAAAGAAAGATGCTAAGATCAGTTGGGCATAGCAGGGCCTGTGGAGTGCAGAGAGGCAGGAACTTAGCAGCAGTACAGGGCAAAAGGGCAGAGATGATAGGAGATGTGAGAGAGAGTTGAAGCGTCCTGCAGGGCACTCCAAGCCCCCAAATTTTGATCATTTTGACCATAGGAATGCTGCAAAAGCCATACTTTTAGGATTAGGCATAAGTGCCATTTGTTCTCGCGACTATAATTTCAAACAGTCACTGAAAAAATAGTCGTAATTTTACCTGTAAAACAGATTTACAGGCAACCAGTTAAATAATTTTCAGTTAATACACCATTGTCTATTTCCCTAAAACATTATTGTTTTGTTGTTACAGGCAGTACTACGCTTATCTCACAGACACACAGTGCAAAAGAGTAGGAACTCAGTGCTGGGTATTTGGGTAAGTTGTTGAATATAGAATTCTTGAAATTCTGGTTGTCTGACTTACTGGCTGGGTTCATGCATTGTTTTAAGCAGATGATTTTGGCTTAACATATTGTATAAGTTTGGTCATTCCAGTTTGGAAAGCATAGTTTATAAACTACTAATGATAGCTTATTTAATATACCATAATTAAAAATAATCCATGATCTGTGAATCTTATTTAATTAAGAAGAAGAAACAATTCCCCTCAAATCATGTGATTAGAAAGTTTCTTGTGAAGAAGATATTTTACCACACCACTATACTTCATTTTTCTTCTTGTGTGTATTTTGTAGTGTCATTATGATCTACAATGGCATAAAGAAGAATTCTAAGGCCTGTTCAGAGATAGGATAACACTCACCTTGTGTTTTTGCATACGTTTGTAGTTTGAGCATGCTACTGTTCCCCATTGGACACCATGCCGAGGAGTCATTTGACTCTCCAGATGTGATTTTCCATGTCTGTAGGAGGCTGCAGGAAGAAGGAGAGGATGATTTATTTATTTATTTATTTATTTATTTATTTGATTTATCAATCGCTTACAAGATAATAGGTATATGTATATACATAGTTATGAATACATGAAATGGGTACATATAAGAAAAATAAAAGAAACAATAGGACAGGGACGGTAGGCACGTTGGTGAGCTTATGCATGCCCCCTACAGACCTCTTAGGAAAAGGATGAGGTCAATAGTAGACAGTCTAAGGTTAAAGTTTTTGGAGTTTGGGGAAGAAACCACAGAGTCAGGTAGAATATTCCAGACATTGACCACTCTGTTGCTGAAGTCGTATTTCCTGCAATCAAGTTTGGTGCGGTTTACCTTGGGTTTGTATCTATTGTTTGCTCTTGTGTTGTTATGGTTGAAGCTGAAGTATTCATTGACAGGTAGGACATTGCAATGTGTGATTTTATATACCATACTTAGATCAGACCGAAGGTGGCTTAATTCAAGGTTTTCTAGGTCTAGAATTTCAAGTCTGGTGGCAACGAGTAGAGGAGTGGAGAACTCTTCTTGTGAAATATTTCTGGACTTTCTCAACTCTGCTAATATCAGATAAGTAATGAGGGTTCCAGACTGATGAGCTGTATTCAAGTATTGGTCTAGCAAATGTTTTGAATGCTCTAGTTAGTAGTGTTATATTACCAGAGAAGTAGCTACGTAATCCAACCGCTTTGGCAAACTTTTGTTTGTCAGGCCTGTAGGTTTTCTGTTGTTAATTTTTATATACTGTACTCATTTGTAAGGAGGACTGAACAGAGTTTTGATTTCAGCAAAAATATAAAAACCCACCCTTTGAGCATTGAGGAACAATTAGTTTCCCAAGTATCCTTCTAGAGTATGTGATTGGGCTCTCTTTTTGGAGCCACAGTGATTGCTAAAGAAGAGAGCAGCCCAGCAACCTGGATAGGTTTCTGCTGCTTGTTGGACTCTCCAACTGTACTCTCATATGTTGGAGAAAGATGTGAAAGCTTGGGCTGCATTGTGTGATATCTAGACCTATTTCAAGCCATTGTTTGAAATCATTATTTTCTTTCTTGCATGCAAATGCAAGAGAGGAAAGCAAACAATACCCATCTAAAATACGTTAGCCTTTCAAAAGATTTTCATACTATGAAGTTACAGAAACAGCAGGGTTCAAATCAGCATGCTCTGGCCTTTTGAAAAAGCTTATTTTACACTAGATATGGTAGAAACGTGCTGATTTCTTCAGCTGGCTTGGAGATAGTTGGGAACATTTTTCTGTCATCACTCGCTTTGTTCTGCTCTAGCCTCAGGGAGGCCCTTGTCAGTATATTCAGAATAGCTATTACTCATTCTTCTGACAAAAAAAGATAGAGAGAAAAAGATTCACCTTCAAAGAATATTCTTGCTTTCTGGAGTGAATCTTCGTTAGATAGTATCAATGATTTTAAAATGATGAAGAATGGAGAGGTGCTAAGCCAAATTAATATGTATTGACAGCTGAAGCAGTCTAATTATTAGCAGACACTTGGCAGCTCATAGTATATGATAAAACAATAATAATAACAGTAATCTCCCAGTGAGGTACTATCCAGTGGTGCGATTCAAATATTTTTGCCACCGGTTCTGTGAGTGTGGCTTGGTGGGTGTGCTTTGCATGCGTGCGCTCACTTTGCGTGCACGCACTTGCCAAACATGCACTTTGCGCAGGCACAGAGGTGTTTGCACAGGCGCAGAGGTGTTCTAATTCGCCTCCTGCAAGCCTGCACTATCCCGGTCGCTTCAGCACTGCCGTATAACACTATTCTGTGCCGCGCAAAGCAGCTGTGCTTCAAATAAAGGTGGATAAAGGTGAGTATAGGAGCCCGGGTGGGTGGGCGGACCCAACAGCAGAGCGGCAGAGAGAACCGGCTCAGTCTCCGCTGCTCATCACTTCTACTGGCTCGCTAGAACTGGGCTGAACCGGTAGAATATCACCACTGGTACTATCTATTTACTGTAAAGTAGATGAGAGTTATGCCAGAAGTTCAACTATACTGGACAGATCTCATCAGAGAAATCAGGTGAAGAGTGTCTCTCCTATAAACAATACAGTGAAATGTAATTTACAGAAACCCATACTGGATAGGTTCTTCCCATCAACAAGGACTGTGCTAGGCATCAGAGTTCCTGGATATCTGGTGACAAATGGTCTACAAAAGGATTCTGGACTGTTTTTTTTTAAATTTCCTTTGATTTTTATTGCAGTCATGGCAGACTTTATCATCCAGAGCAAAGCAGATTCTTTATATTGGCGTCTTGAAAATCAAGAAGAGAGGTTTTAAAAATGGGTATGAATATTCTAGTCGGTATAGATAGTTTAGCTTCATTACATAGCTAGAAAATATTATATTGTTAAAACACTGAAAGAGGCAAACATAAACTGATGTTGTGGAAGGAAAAGGAAAGAAAAAAAACAGTGCCAGCTCAATATAAAACACTGTGATCCAATTAGTTGTGTAATCTATTTTTTTGGATGATCCCTATATCTTGCTTTCTGATTCATAACCTGACAGTGATAAGAAAATGTTTCTCAAACTATGCCAAAACCAAGTTGAGATTGTTAGGGTAAATAGAGTCTCAAACAGAAATTCAATATATTTTGATTTTTTTTTTGTCATCTCTCTAGAGTTATTGGTTTTCTTGAAGCTATTGTATGCATCAAATTTGGTCAAGATCTCTTTTCCAAAACACAAATATTGTATGTTGTATTTTGGCTTCTTTGTGTGGTAAGTACTTTTTTTTTCATTTAGATTGCACACATTTATATTTTAACTCAGTTTCTTAATTTGGCATCTTGCAGAGGTACTGGGATAATACCTCCCAGAAATCACATGCCTATTTAAAACAAGTTGTTTTTAATTCCTTGGTTGTTATAACCAGGAAAAATGCCCTGTTCATTCCCTTGCTATTCAAACATAAGTAAATGTTATATCACATTTTACTAGGAAAGCAATATCCTATTTTAGATAGTTGTTCCACTGCAACACTTTTTTTCTCAATAGCACCTTTTTCAGTTGCCTTCATTAATTAAGATAGCTAAATAGGAAAACAACTAGATTTTTTTAAATTAAATACACGCTGACAAATTCATAATAAATTGTAATGTTTAATGTAGACCAGCATTACAACAGCACATTCTGTCACCAAATATTCATTCTCTCACATAACAGGATATGACAGGATGAAAGACAATGAATCCTGCAGATATTTTATACTTTAACTTTGTTCAGCTCCAGGCAGGATAGATATTGTGGGAGTTCAAAACAACCAGAATGCAAAAACCTGCTTATAGATGCTCTAGAAATTTATGTATACAGATTGTCTTTATTTCTTCAATATTTATTTTATAAGTATACATCCTAACACAAAAGCAGATTGTGAGTGGCTTACTACTTAAAAAACAATAAATAAGAATAAAAATTAAAAATGCAACAGTCTACAGACCAAAATGCAAACTTTTACAATGAAATTATTTGATCGAAGTCATGATCAATGCAATTTATAAAAATATAATCAAAACCCTCTTCATAATTTTTTTTTCAGGTAATAAAACCTAAGCAGGAGTAAAATAAATTGGTCCTACTGAAGTCTGATAAATCTGTGCTTTGTAAAAGATTGTTTCCTTATGGTAAACTAATTCCATCCTGATAGCCATTTCATGAGAGTATTCACAGCATCGTTCCAAAATTTGGCACCAAAAGCCAACAGGAGATCAGAATGAGATTTCTTTCACTGGAAATAAAATATTTCCTTCTAGTTTCAAGTACAGATCACACAATCTGCAGCTTTCCTTCTTGAATGCATAGTGGTGCAGTTATATAGAAAGCTTCTATCATATTGTTGCCCTTGTGAGGCTCTCTGTCACAATCTTCATTTTAACCATTGTGCATTCAAAGCAGAGAATTGCCAGCATTGTGAAACCAGATAGTCCTCTGTTAGTGACCACCTCGTGCTGAAAAAGTAGATTTACAACCAGTCTTCAAAGTTGTAGTCTGTAATTGTCTCTTGAATCTGTTCTAATCATTGATTTTGACTAACTTATTTATCATTGATTTTGACTAACTTATTTAGAAGGCTAGCTGTCCAAATATATTTGCATGGCCCAGAGAACAAAAATCATAAATACTCATAACATCATTTGACAATATTGAAGTTGGTGTAAAGGGTTGCAATACAGTGTCCTGTATTTGTTTCAGTGTTTTAAGTGACCTTAGACTCAAACATAGATCTACAGATACGTAAGAAGCCTCGTTACCTAATAAAAGCAAGATGAGACAAGGAAAAGTGCACATTATTTAAAAAAACAATTGTAATATTAGCAGCTTTTCTGACTGCTGCAGAAAAAGAACTCCATTTTTAATACTGTCGTTGTCTCTTTTAGCAAGCCATGTCATACCATGAGAGGTTGGGCATAAATCCCTTTTAAAAATAAGTATTAAAAGAGCAATTCAAGGCCATCTTCTTTTTCTTCTGTTATAGGCAGTTACTACTTTTCTGTGTTTGTATGGGATGGTGTGGTATGCAGACCATTATGGACGAGAAAAGGTAATATCTGTGGAAATGCTAAACTTGGCACAAGAGATTTCTTGCATTGTAGACTGTTGCCCTCTGGGTAAACATGTTAAAATATGTTAGCCATAACTTGTTGACATTTAGGTGAACTTCCATATAAAGACATAATTTGTGACTACATTTATTTTTATTACCATTTTGGGAAAGGGAGACTAGATTATACATTCATTAAATAAAAATGTTCAGCGACAATATGCAACAGACAAGCAATAATCAGAGAGCTGTTGCTCTCATTCTCTGCTTTTAATTTCCTGAAGGCTTCTTTGGAACAAGCACTACAAAAATGGAGGAAAATGATTATTTGGTTGATGTGCAAATATGCAAATTCAGCATTTCTGAGCTCTTCTATGATTGAGGCAGAACTCTTAGGTCTAAATCTGTCCTTGGTTGTCTTTTTCTGCATTCCACATACTTTTTTTTTTGTGGAGTAGAGTTGGAGAGGAAATGATCAGTAATTTGTATTTGAACAGAAGGGCAAAAGGTGATGTGAAACAGGCTTGCGGTGAAGAAGAGATCCAGGCAGTTCAAATGAGTATAAAGATTTATTGCAAGAAGCTCTCTACATGAATCTGAGCTACTAATGATCAAGGGAAATGAGCCGGAATTAACATTCAACATTCTCTTGTGGGCTTGCAGGGACTTATGACATATAACATGCTTGACCCTTCCCTTGGGCTCAACATGGTCATCTGCATACAGTTACAGATGAGAGCAAGGGTTCCTTTCTCACTTGTTGATAAAATTTATATAATTGAAGAAATAAAAAAATGAATTCCAAATATTAACTTAGTTATCTCAATTGTTAAACTGATAGTATTTCTTTGCTACAAGTATTATCAAACATATTTTATTATATTTATCTTAACAGACATTGTCGGAATGTGAAGATAGTTTGTACATCCCGGATGTTTCCTGGCATAACCCTAAAACAACTGGAGGTACTGTCGCTTGCTCTGATATATTTATTTGTCATATCAATGGAGGAAATAGCACCAAAATTTCATTTAGTTCAAGCTTTCATGAATCACTTGTGAATTCACACAATCTGCTTTCATACCCTTTGCCACCTAATGATCTCTATATTATTCTTAGGGCCCATTGCAATTATCTCGAGAATTAAAGGGGTTTAACAAGAGCTATATCTAGCTATGCATTATTTTATCTATTGAGAAATTCTAGAGAACTATCCTGATCAGTCTGCTCCAGAAGATTTTGAGGAATTGTTATTATGTAAACATTTCTGGCTCCTGATCAGTCAGTCCTATCATCTGCATGGAAACCTTATTCCATAGCCTTTGGAGTTATTGAGGTAGCTTGTAACTCTCAAACTTTTTATGCAATCATAAACCAAGGTGCTACAAATATACTTAATAATTTAAATAGTTTCAACAGGTGGAAGGATCCGTGTTCAGCAGTAGGTTTCTTGCACCAAAACAATGTGAAAAACTGAGAATAATGTTCTTTGAATGATTAAAGTAGTTTCTCAACATCGTAGCACTCAAGCATTTTCCGTACTTACATTAACAAGAGCAGGGAAGGGAGCATCAGAATTCACCTTTTTTTTCAGTTTTTCTCGATAGTTGAAGGACGCCAGTGGCCTCTTTCTGAAGATGCTCTCCTGTATATGTGATGGAACTGATGTATTCTTAACATGATGTTTAAAATACATCTATAAAAAACTTGTCTAGAACTGCGAGTTAAGTCCAAAAGGAGCAAAATATATTGAGGTTATATACTATTTCATACACTTTACAAAAAGGTGATGATAATTAAAATTTAGGTAGCATACCATGATATTTAAAATTATATAAAATTTGATAATATATAACATTGCATCAGGTGCATCTATCCAGCAGGAGCTTGGCCTTTCAAGGTTCAGCAGATCTTTCATGGTGTTGCTTAAAAGGTAGCCACATGAGTATTTTCCACAATAATCAGCTCACTTAATGACTTGTAAAATTAGTTAGAAGGCAGCTTAACCACTAGATGGCATGTTGGTTTCAACTAAACTTTCAATATGCATTCAATAATCCAGAATTTCCCTTGACTGAAAAACCAAACCAAACAGTAAATTAAGTGATTATCTCTTATGTGCTTTTGTGTATGTGCCCAATTGCTTCTTAGGAATGGAAGATAGTCCACCCAAATCCTCAAGCAACAGTGAGAGCCATTCATCCAGGAGGAGAAATCGTCATTCAAAAACAAAAGTAACGAATGGGGTTGGCAAGAGATAAAGAAAGAAACAAAGAAAGAGAGAGAGAGAGAGACTGTCAGTTTCTAGATTTCTCCCAGAATCGTGCCGGAGAGAAAAGAAGGAAGACTGGGCCTGGATTTGAATTCCCTATTTGAAGGTCAACAAGATATGAGGAGAGATTGAAGGGAACAAACTCTTCAATCATCGGAGGCCTTTAACTTTATTAAGAGGGAATTAATCTGTGTATTGCAAATCATTAGCTGCTGTCCCTTGCCATTAATTGGCATGACTCTCTGCATTTGACACTCAAGATAGTTGAAAAGGTTTCAAAGGCAAAGCAATTGCTTGCTCTGGAGAAGCCCCATGGTAGGGTGAAGGCCTTATGAAGATCTTTTGTTTAGTTGAGAAGTATGATTCAAAGTTAACTGTCAGCCAGTTGGTTTATATGCCCGTGGCTGTGTGTTTTTACCTTTGTTTTGCATTTTTGCATTCTTCAGCATAACTTTTTGATTGCTATACTGCCTTTGCTTCTTTTTGGTTACTAAGCCCTTCTGTGCTATATTCAGTTTTAGAAAGCAGCACTTCCATTTTTGAGCCTTGAGACTGCTGGGTATTACAAAGCGTATTCCAAATTTTTGTAGTGTTTTTAAAATAATATTTAATTCTGTTGAATGCCTTGAATTCACAATCCTACTACGTATGGATTGTGTCCATACAGTACTTATTAACACAGGAACAGATATTTATGTAAGCATGTTGCCCTTTGTTTTCTGGCGGCTACAGTATTTTACATAAGACTGTTCTCCTTTAAAGTATATCAGGTAGGCCTTCTGATCAATAATAGTACAACTTGACCTTAGATTTAAAGCCAAATTACATGCTGATGCTTTTACAACAGTCTCCTTGGCCTGATAAAGTGCTTGTTCTAAGAAAGCACCATTCAGCATTTCTATTTAAACAAAAAAAGGAAAAGAAAACAAGGAGCACTATATAGTGCTCAGAGTCTTCCTGGATTCCCTCCCACCTTTTTTTTTTGTTGTTTCTAAGGAAATAATCATAGAATAAACCTTTAATGCCAATTCTTAGACATTCCCTGAAAAGGAAATGAAGTATTAAACACTGAGGTATCATAAGTGAAATAATTCTGAGGTTTTTTTTGCCTTGGCTTCCTTTGTGTGCCTCATGTGGGCTACAGGGCAGATAATGCCAAGAGTCTTGTCCAAGGTGATCAATGAAACAAGAACCCACACGTTTGCCATTGTCTGGGAGGTATCGCCAGCTTTGAGAGTGCCACAAGCAATGCACACAAGGTCTGATCTGTTGTAAAGGCTTCAGCATACAAATCTGTACATAGGAAAAGGCCACCACAATCCGCATCACCTTACGTGCTACAGAAGATCTGCTTTTTCTGAATAGTCACGCTGCAGCTGCTAAGCTGTGGAAAGCTCCCTTTTTTCCCCCACTCATAAACGTGTGACCCTTGCGTTAAAAACTGCTATAACCTATTTGCTGCAATTCGGCTAAATCTGCATGTTGGGGCAGGGCAGGGGGATCCAAGTGAAGCTGGTTTTTCATTCATATTTTGAAAATTGTGAACTAATCATTCCATACACATATTTACATAATTCTCAAATATCTGTTCCCTCACTAAGTTCCATTTCTTTATTGTTTGGTCAGTTGCAGAAAAAGCAGACCAATTGTTTTCCTGCCTTTATATTCAAGAGCAAAGCTGGTCAATTTTACTGTCCTTAGGAACATTTCCAAAAAAAAATATTTTGAGTTTAATAATTCTCACTTTTTCAAAGAGCCTTTCTTGTGTTGCAGATACTGGAACATGCAGGATCATGGCTCTGCTAAAGTCAATAATAAGATTCCTATCCACCTTCCTAGAGTTAGGCATTAAGTTTATAATACAGTTTAATATACAGACACAGCTCTTATAGATGACATAGTGGGTACCTTTATTGTACACAGGACGGGCATCCTTATCTCTTGTAAAACTAGAGTTTATGTTAATATTCCCTAACATTGAGATGGAGTGGCCCATATATGGGGATAAGTTTTCCAATCTCTTGGTAATTCCTGCAATGTTGAATCTTGGGATATGCCTTTGGAAGACCACCAGCAGCGATTGCATCTCCACATTCTTGTAATGCTTCAGTGCACAGCTTGGATTCTGGCCTAAATATTTTTAAAATATATAAATATAGCATGTTAAAAGATGCATGACTAAGCTGAGTAGATGAACACTCCTTAATTAACTCTTTTCAGGAACAGGAAAGACATCTGTGATCTGACACTTTCATGTTAGTTTTGTTCCACTCTTCAGAAATCCAAGAAAGTCTTCATTCACGGCCTTTTCTGTATTGGTTAGTTTTAATGAAATCTATTGCCTCAAAGCATTATTAGCCTGCTTTACTTTCCACAGCAATTAGACTGCTAGAAATAAAGGAAGCTGTGTATTCTGAATCAGATCTGTCAGATCCAAGTGTTTTCTTCACTGCTGCTGAATTGAAGAAATAACACTGCTATTATCTTTACATTGAGAATTCTGGAAGATGCAGAATTGCTCCCATTTGTAGATTTCTAGACTTACCTTCTGACTTCATTGTTGCCTCATTCCATTTTAAAACATTTTAGATTAGTATACGATCCAGTTTATTGTGATTGTTTTTGAATTACTTTTTAAATGTGGAATTATTTGTTTTTAAAAAGTGTTATTCCTGTGGACATTGCTGTACTGCTCTACCTGTCATTTTGGAGTGGGAGATGTTGGATTATCTTTTTGGGGGGAAGAAAGGAAAGTCTAGTGCAAGGAGATTTCTACAAAGAGAATGAAGGCTAAGAAGAATATAGACTAGGAATGAGCAAATCTTGCTGCTGCCAATATTCCACCTGAGTTAAAGGCAATACTACATGCAAAGGTTATATACAATCAATACTGTACATGCAGTTTGGTTTGGTTTCCATTATACTTTTGTTTCTCACCTATGAGAAATAAACTTTGGACTGCCTGGGATTACTTTTCTGGTTTCTTTTGTTAACATTTCATTTTAGATCAAAGACATTACCATGGAATAAGTTACAATGCTGTGAAAATGGCTGTTGTCCCTGGTTTTTACTCTGTGTTTCTTATCAGTGTGAACGATACTCAAACAACTCTTTATGTCTTCTAAACTAGAATATAAATTTCCATGCCCAAATAATCTTACCTAAAACTGATTTCCTGTTCATTAGGGTGAATAGATCATTACAAAAACAATGATCATACAAATTCCAGTCTAACAAATTATTTGTACCTCTGAAAAATGTTTATTTTTAAAGTAAGTGAAATTAAATTAGTCTATTTCTTTTCTTCTACTGATTTTTATTTCTTTGTTTTATGCATACATAACAATCTAAAGCTAATTTTAAAAATTAGAAAAGAGAATCTCCAAACAAGCTAAAAATACAAATTAAAAAAGAAAAAAATGAAAAAAACCTATCTCATACCTTATCTGTATATTACTAAAACTCTTATTTCTGTAACCATTAACTGGGTGAAGTAGTACAACATAAGGTAATAATATTTGAACCAAAGTTTGATCCAATCAAATGGATCAAACTTACACAATGGATCCAAAATTGGGGACCCATGGCACAGTGGAATTGAAATTTTATAAAATATAAGAAAAATGATCATAAAACAGTTTATGACATAATACAAAATGTCATGATATACACCCTGTGCAGATGTTTGACTGTTCTCCAACTCAACATGGGCTATTTTCAAAATGTGTACATATCTGACCATACCTCATTTTTTCCAGCGAAATCAGTACATTAGAATTCTTGTCATGTTTGAAGGAATTGAGGGATCTGGTAAGAAAATCCCTCTGAAAGAACGACCTTTCAGATTGTTGGCCATTATTGGTTTATTAATGACTATAGTGCAATAAAAATGATTGTAAAAGATCAACATGTCTGCCACAGTATCACATTGCTGCATTGTTTTGATTTGTAGAACATACTACCTTTTCCAAGAGTGATACATCACCCATTTTTGACAACCATTCCTTGACATCTGGGAACAATGCCACATTCCAATTCCTCAACATGTTTCCTTCAGCTGCCTCCACCCTGGATAGAACTGTAATTCCTGATAAACAAATTCCAAAGCTTTGATACATAGTTCACCACTGACTTTTTAACATTTGAGAAATTCCACCAGTTTCATTGTTGCAGCTCTATATTGTAGCTCAGTTCTGTTTTTCTAGCATTCCATTCTCAAATGCTGGCTTTCTGTTGTTCTCTAGCATGACTTAGTTCACCTTTCCTTCTCTAGATGGCACTCAACCACTGCTAGAGCCAAACTTACCAATGCATAATAAGAGTTTATTTAGTGGTGCTATCTGAAACAGGTTGAGCAGCAGGAGCTAGTTGTGGACTATTAGATATAATTACCTGACATGAAGTTTCCCTTTAAGACAAAATGAGCATAATGAACATAGTAAGATGGACACACATCCTTGGATGAATCTGGTTTTAAATATGCATGCTTTGAAAAACCGAATGTGTCTGTTTCTTAGTTTAGTCCTTCTACAACATAAAAAGGGAATTTTTATTATTGAAATGTCATGACTTCCAGGGAATCTCAGAAATGCAATAGAACTTAGGCAGTAGTTTGTTCCAAACTGCTTTCTTGATGTATTTATAATGGCACCTATCAAATAATAGTAATAAACATGCTTAAAAACTAAGCGTTCTACTAAATCTTACTGTGTAAATCATCTGGCATTGAGAAGAGTGGTAGAAAATTTTGGCTTGCCTATAATTTGGCATATATGTAGGATTAATTGGAGACATCAAATTGACCTTACCAAATGATCCCAACCCTGATAGTTTTAAGAGATGGAGTTGACAGCTGGCATTTTGACCATGTTAAATTGAAATGTTGGTGAATTGCTCTTCTGACATAACTGGAGGATTCAAATGAGAGAAGCTTGCTCTATGTAACAAGAATTTGTTAGTTGGCTACAACATCCTTTGCTTTAAACCTGTTTTTCTTACATTCACATATTTTCTTATGTAGATATATATAATGTAAGCCAAAGCACTATTTGGGGGGGTGGGGGTAGGGGAATCTTCTATGGCATGATTTATGAATATTACCTTCATTTAATCAAAGATTTAAAGTGCAGGTTAAAGCGCACCTAGGGCAATTAGCACATATAAAACTGAACCTTAATTAGCAAGAAAGCTAATTTGCCATGTGGTGTGAAATAAAATGAACTTCTAAGGTAGGTTCAGTCCCTTTATGAAAAGCTCAGTCTACTGGCAGTCGGGCAGTCTGCCTGAAGACTCACTTGGTAGAGGAAGAACACTAGAAAAGAAAAGCCAAACAAAAGAGATTGAACTGGAATTTCTTCTGTTATTGTTAAAACATTTTTTTAAAAAAACAGAAACAATTGTTAAGTGTAGATGTTTATATGGCAGGTGCTTGTCTCCTTGAATTCTAAAGGTGCAGAGTGCTTTAACTTTTTCATTTTCTATTACTTTGGCTACTGTATTCTTTGGACCCACCACTTCTTGCTTGCAGGCAAATAGGATTTTCTTGCAGATCTTCCAATGCACCATCGTTACTTTGTCATACCATTGTACTAAGTCTGTGTGATCTTGCAGCAGCTAACTAGGTGATACACTATTTCTTCAGCTTCCATTATGAGTGGTCCAGATTTTTGCGGCCCAATCCATGGTCCTTCCTTAACCTGATTTAGAATGGAGAACATAACACATAGTCCTCATCCTTTTCTTAATGCTGTTATTGACAATGTAAGTTAACTGCTGCAGGATGATTTGACACCATGAATGTGAGTGCAAGTGGTGGAAGGATCTATGATATCACAAGAGATGCCAACAAACAATTTGATAGGAGGAATTAAATCTCTTTTGTGGACACTGAAGCAAATTACACAGACGTCTACATAAATGGTAGACTATGGTTTCAAATCCCGGAACACCAGTGCAATAATTGATAGTAGATTTTAATCACTCATTCAAACAAAACATTGTCCAAAAATGTAAGTGTGCAGTCGCCTTCCAATTATCTGGCCCAGGGATAGCTGATGCTTTAGGACTGAATGTGGCATTCTGCCCAGCTGGTTTGAAAAGAAACCTTACCCTCCTTGGCAGCTCTGCCTAAGTAAAAATCAAGTTTTAGAAAAATAAGGAGAGGGGGGGGACTTTGTAAGAAGTAATGAGGCTGAAAGAAGCTAAGTGAAAATTTGCCTGGGAAGGCATGTCTACCTCTGCTGGACTAAAGAGTAAGAACAGCAGACGAATTTACAGAATGTGCAAAATACTGACCTCCACAACAAGATAGCACTATTACGTTCACATAGCCTGCCATGCCTAAGCAAAGAAATCACATTGTGGCTTCATATATTGGTTGAGTACCCACAAGATCCTAAAATATTAGGTTTTATAGTCTCACAATAAGTTGAATCTCAAAATGTTCATCACAAAATAGGATATGAGGGCAATAATTCATGCACACTCATTGTTCCAAATCACTGGGTTTGAATGACATAGTGCTTTGGACCATCAAATATCTATGGAGGTATGCAATGTTCAGCTTAGTTGTGAGTTGTAATCCTATACACAACTTTATTCTGAATAGAGATGCAACCTTTCTACATTTCTGAAGCATAAATCTGAACCTGTTGGATTTGTTTCTAAATGAATGTGCTAATTGTTTTGTGAAGCCTATTTTTGTAAATTGGAAATCTATTTTACACCACCAAAATAATGTTAGCCAACCTAAATAATGTCCACATGTTGTGTTTCTTGACTATCCTGTTATTAACTCCTTCATTTAATTTAGCTTGCCTTTTTCCCAACACATTTCCCTACATATTTGCCCACACGCACCACTCCTATTCACAATATTGTACCACCTCCACAACAGCCGTGTGAAACAGAAAAGATTGGATAACAGCAAGCTGAGATTTGAACCTGGGCTTCATACTAATCTCTATATCACCACACATCTCACACTCAGATTTAGTTTTCTTCCATCATCCCGCATGGCACAAGAATGGGGCATGAATCAGAACAGTCCCTACATTTTGGTGGATACAATGCCAGAGTCTTAAGTGCTGTGAGCAACTGCTGTAGCCTTGAAGCCAACATGACAGAATCTGTCCTATGACATCATGAAACAAGTTCTATCCTTTTGTCACACACATAAGAGGAGAGTGTGCATTGTGATGCGTGTAATACTTGTTCCCTTGCCTCCCAACCAGGGGTGGGATTCTACCAGTTCGCACCTATTCGCTAGAACTGGTTGTTAACATTCTGAGAAGTTTGGAGAACCAGTTGTTAGAAGAAATTACTGGCCTAATCCTGTAAGGAAGGCAGGAAGGAAACATTCTGGTGTTGCTTACAGAAACTGCCTCTCCGTTAACCCTTATTACATTCTTGGCAGGACTAGACTTCCTGTCTCTGTAACTTCTCTGGAGTTTTTTCCTCCTCCTTTGCTGGTACTTTGCTTGTGTGGAGTGACCAAAGTTACAATGGCACTGAAAAATGTGACTTATGACCATTTTTCACACTTACGACTGTTGCAGCATCCCCACAGTCATGAGAGGCCAGACGAGGAGATGCGTGCCTCAATGTGAGTGATATTGAGTTGGCCACGCCCAGCCAATAACATGACCACCAAGCCACGACCACCCAGTCACATGACCACCAAGCCACGCCCATCAACTAAGCCACACCCACAGAACCAGTTGCTAAAAAAATTGAATCCCACCCCTCCTCCCAGTCCCATAAGCTGTAGTATAAGTGGGTTCTTATGCTTGGGGGTACAGACAGAAATTTGGGAGATCTGCTTTATAACAGGAATTTTTTTCAAGTGACCTACTACTATTGGAAGCAGTGAGATCTGCTTGAAACAGTTCTATATTAACTATGTGTTCTGGTTTGGATATTTGTTCCCTACCCTCACTCCAACACGTGTGCTGAAAAAGCTACAGATGTCACCAGCACAAATAGTCCCGAGCAGGGAAATGCAGTAGGTTCATACTAATTTTTGTGTGTCTAGTACGTTTCACCACCTTCGGAATGTGCTGAGATCAGCAGATTCCTCTTGACCACAATGCAAAATAATTTTCTTTCTCTTCCTTCATCTAAAAGCTGTTAGGGAAAAAAGGATATGGCAGTGGAGGCAAACCTGAGAAGCAATACAATAATTACCTAAATTCCAAGTAACTTTCCACTGAATCTGCAGTTGTAGCCTTTGAAATGGATTTGCCCCTTCCTCACAAACATAACATCCCCTTTCCTGCTTTTGTGCCTTTGGGAAACATAGGTGTTGAATCTCTGGTAAATTTCTTCCAGAATGGGACAATTCATTGCCCCCATCTCCACAGTGGCGAGTTGTCCTAGACCTGATTTCTCCAGAGTTTCATCAGTGCGCCCGAGTCAAGAACACTAGAAAATGAAGCTCTATTTTCTGCTAATGTGTTGTGGCTTTGCTCAGTTGTTTTCTTGTGGATAATGAAAGCCACTTCACTGACTACTTTGAGGAAGATCTTAAACTACTCCAGTAAAAGACAGCTTCTGTTGCAGAGGACGTGATGAGAAGCCTTTGAAGGGTGACCCAAATGAAGATGATTGAACTCTGGCTAATGTATGGTCATACAGAAGAGAAGGCAAAAGAGAAGTGGATTGGTTGTTGTTTTTTTAACCACTGCTTGCTGCCCATGAAGGATCTCTTCTGACTTGCCTTGCTGCCTTGGGGAGAGTCCTTAGTGGTGCCATTAAAGCTGGATTTTGGGGTTGAATGCCAAGACCCTGCAACTCAAGGCAGGGTGGGAGGTGGTCAGAGAGAGTTGCCAGTAATCGAGGCATTGGGATCAGCCTGGCTAACCAGTTCAATCCTGACATACTTCCACACAGCCATTTTCCTTCTGATTTTGAAACAGGATTATATGCAGGAGAGAGGCAGACAGGCATATCTAAGATATCTGAGGCTCCTTTTATTTCTTTGACTTCTTAAGCACCCTTCGCCCTCTTCTATAAGAAAATGCATTCCCCATTAGGACTGCACCTGCTTTCTTCTTCTGCAGTCATAACAGGAGTGAAGTTTCAGGGAGTTGGAAATAGAAAACTCCTGAGTGCTCGGATATTATTTGAAAACTAATTTTAGCAAAGGATCTAGTCCTCTCCCTTCAACAGATTAGAAAGAGGAAAATGGTTATAAAGCATGGAATGGGGTGGAGGAATTGAGGCATGGAGAGAAGAGGGCTAGTTGCATGCTTTAGCACTGAAGAGACATCCAGGAAACTGGAGGAGACATATGTGAATACATAGTTGCCTTTGGGTCATGAAAACTACAAGGAAGCTTTTCAAGGAGCAGAGATGGATTGTAAGTTTATGTGTGAGAGGGGGTGTAATGACAAAAGGATGTGCAAAGGAGGAGTGGCAGGGCTCTCCCTCCACTGAATGCCAGGACAACCGAGGACCTTTCTTTGGTTCAACAAGTGAATGAAATAATTTGCATATATTAACAGCAAGAGCAAGAGCACTTAGACTTATATACTGCTCCACAGCACTTTACAGCCCTCTCTAATCAGTTTACAGAGGCAGCATATTGCTCCCGGATTCTCATTTTACCCACCTTGGACGGATGGAAGGCCAAGTCAACCTTGAGCCTGGTGAGATTCGAACTGCCAAATTACAGGCAGCCAGCAGGAAGCAGAAGTAGCCTGCAGTACTACATTCTATCCACTGCGCCACCATGGTCTTCCTTCTCTCACATTTCATTTCTGGTGATTTCATAATCGTGCCTATGTAGTTTTCTTGGTGGCAGCATAGAAGATGTGGTCTGAAGTTATTGGTCTCCTATCCAAGTACTAGGCAAGCCAAATCCTAGCTTCCAAACCCAAAGGAAATCAGACAGATGCTGCCACATTCTAAGATTTTCAAGTTCAGTATTACTGTTATTTAATGACATTTGTTGGTAGAATTCAGAGAATAAGGAAAACAAACAGAGGTTCTCCTTTTCTTTGATGATGTTTTCTGCAGGCAGGCAGGCGGTTTAAAACAGGATCATTCTGGGAGATCATTTTGCATTTCTCATTAGCTTAGAAGGTGAAGACTGAAGACGGCATTTCCTCAGCTGTATAACTTTTACTGAAAGCTCAGTGTATAAAATACACTAAATAATTAGATGCCAGCAATATTAATGGAGTCCTATGACTCATGGGGAGTATAAATGGGCATTCTGCTTATCTTTCATGCTCATGTATATGAAAACCCTCAGTAGTTAATTTTGTTGTAACACTGTAGAGGTGCAGTGACAACATAAGATCCTTTGACACTGCTGGAGGCTGTCTGTTTTTCTGGCCCCAGGGCTGGGAGGAGAATATCGTCCACACTCTTGCTTTTCTCAGGCCACCCATCCCCCTTGTTTTTTTCTATTTGGCCAGTTCATGTGTGTGACATTGAGCGATAAGATTTCCTGTAGTCAATCCAGGCTGTGAAAATTAGGTAGATAGGTGGAGAGATAGAGAAGTGAAGAGGTGGATAGACAGACAGACAGACATGATAGATAAAATCAAAGAACAGGAAGAATAATAGACAACTATATAAAAGAAGAAATAGTTGAGGAAAATAACTCCATACAAACCTACAAAATGTGTATTTACAGGCCTTCTTCATCAATCCTTCAACTGGGATATGTTTCAGCACTTCCAAAGTGCAGTTATTCCAATGGTGGAAGAGAATGCAAAATTTCAAGTGATTCATTCTAAATCAATTCAATGTCAAGTGTTTCCTGCCTCTAAAGGGCAGGAAATCAGTGCCACTGGTTGCTACCAAGGTGGCAAAAGAACAAAACAAAAGTGGGACAGCACAAAAGGACTTTGAGAGTCAGGATATCACATTGGTCAAACAGCCAGAATCCTAGACCTGTGCAGGTCATGACTCTAGCTCAAAACGTTTAGCTGATATGTCAGTTTAATCTGTTCTATTTAGCTTGCTTTGGTCTATGGAGAGCAGAGGTGGTATTCAGCAGGTTCTGACCAGTTCTGGAGAACCGGTAGTGGAAATTTTGAGTAGTTTGGAGAACCGGCAAATACCACCTCTGAGTGCAGATTTTACAGTATCCTTCCCCTGCTACGCCCACCAAGCCACGCCCACAGAACCAGTAGTAAAAATTTTTGAATTCCACCACTGATGGAGAGCATGGCTGTGAACAGCCACCTCCTGAAATCCTGAAATTTGTTTGAGAGTCCCTCCTCCCCCCGAATTCTATATATATATATCAGCCCTCCTGAGATTCTTCATAATCCAGCTGTGATTTGAAGGATTAACTATGGTTTGTTGCAGCTAATCTATTGATTTTTAAAAATCTTGGTCATTGTTTACATTTGTTGCAAATGTAATTATATAATCTCTCCTTCTCTCTCTCTCTCTCCCTCCTTTGAATTAACAGATTATGTAGCTCCATTTTCAGAGTACGAGTTCATTGTCTTTGACCTGTGCTTCTTCCTATAAAAAAGGAAACATTGGGAAGATGTGAGTTCATGCTGCTGAATAGTAATATTCTATATGCCAAAATGAGATCCTTGTTCTCATGATATCAGAAAAGCAGATCATCTTAGAACATAAAGTTCTAATGACCAGTTACAGTTCTAAGACTTTGTCAGAATTCCCAAGCAAAACTGAAATTTCATTTCAGCTTGCAAATTGACGAATGAGTTAGGAAGTCTTAATTCATAGAAGCCTCACAAAATGTGGGACTTCTCCAGACATACCTTGTCTGTGAGTATTAATTTTTCATTCTCTCTTTTCATCTGGTTATCTAAAAGGCTTGTCTCTTTCTGTGCAACATTAATATAACAAAACAAGCACAAAGCTTGGAAAATAATGTTGTCCTATTATGGCCATGTTCATGCATCATGCTGAGCATTATTTAAAAAGCCATTATGACTGGGTTCACATAACATCCTAAGCCAAAATTAAATAAATCCTATGATCCCCAAATGCAGTGCTTGAATCCTTACAATGTATAGTTCTCCTGAGAAGGTTTACATACTGTATTATTAAAATCCAAGTTTCCTACTTGCTTATAGTAATTGAAATAGGTTTGGTAACCAAAAGGCTTGTAGAAGTCTTCAGCACATCAAAAAGTTGGTAAAGTACAACTAATTAAGTGTGTATTTTTCCCATATTTCTGAACTGTCTGCAGTGTGTTATCATTGATAACACTATCATAGAGAGACTCCTTCAAAGATTGCCCCAAAGTGCCAGTGCAGATGGATTAGAGAAGTGTTTCTCAACCTTAGTCACTTTAGGATGTGTGGTCCTCTATTCCTAGAATTTGCCAGCCAGCATGTTCACCAAGAGATCACACATCTTAAATTGGCTACGGTTGAGAAACGCTGTTCTAGAGCAGTAATCTTCAAACTCAAGATACCCAAGGAATCTGAACAAATATTCCATGGAATCCATTTGAAATTTTGTTCAAATAGATTTTATTTGAACAAAATGTTACAATTGATGTTTGGTGTATTGCAACCCAGCAATACTACATTTCATATTATGTATGCAGAAATGGCCATGTTCTACCACTCATGGAATCTTGGGGTTCTAAGGAACCCATTTTGAACATTGCAGCTCTGGAGTGATTTCGTCCCGCCTAAAGTTCTCCAGAACAGTTAGACTCCAACTCTCAGAATCTCTAGCAACAAATCTTCTTAGAATTTAGTTGAACGTGAATCTACCAGGTCTGGGAGCCCTCAAATTTTGGTTTAATCTGGATTTAAATAAATCTCGATTTAATGAATAGTCAATGTATGAAAAGTCAATGTGTAATAAGTATTTATACAGAATTCCATAGTTTATATGCTGCTCATGTTGAAGTAATTATTGGTTATAGGAGTTTGTAACCAGTTGTATTATGCCCACAAAAGGGTTTTGTAATTGGTGTTGTCTCTATAGATTAATTTATCTTTGGGTTTTCTATTGCACAAGCAAAATGCTGTTGGAAAACAGAGAAATGGATCTGGAGTGCATATTTCTCAACATACCAATGCCCAGACAGTGTTTCTCATAATCATAACAGATTATTCTGCCTCTTCTTGAAGTGACATTTATATACTGCATTGGGAAAGCAAGGCATGTCTGACTTTCTGACAAGGGAATATGTTTGAAAAGGTGAGCATGAAAATTTTACTTCATCTAACTTCTCTTTCTAGAAATTACCTCCCTGCCATTTAGTTAACTGCCTTTGAGCTCTCTCATGTGTGTATTTCAACCAAGAATTCTAATACGGAACAATAATTTAGAGATTGCAATTCACAAATGTGTTGGCCTGTGTCCATGGCACTTTAGAAATTGCATGAATGATCCCCTTTTTGCAATTAATTCTGTGGCTTATAAGTGGTTCTCACAAACAGATTCTGTTTGCTGTTTGCATGCATGGCATGCATTTCCTACTGGCATTTGCTTACAGCAAACTTTTACATCTGTCTGCAGTTTGGGTGGGATCCCAACTTGCCACACATACAATTTAAGCCCATGTGTACAGGCACACACACACACACACACAGAGTACAGCTGATCTTTGCTTCTTTCAACTGAATTTACAAATAGACTGAATTCCAGGCAAACAAGGGCTAAGTGATTTTTCCCAAGGTCAACATGTTTACTGGAATACAGAGCAAGATTCATACTCCCCCCTTTGTATATTTAATGAGTTCAATGCATCAGTTTCCTTAGCTCAAAGTGATACCTTCTGTAGGTTGAATTTCAATTCTCATAATTTTCAACTCTCATAAGTGTTGATGTCCACCATATCTGGATTGAATAAAAAAGAAAAGAAAAGCTGTTTTAGTCCTTATCAAAACAATCTTAATCCCAATCAATGTATTTATTATTAGCATAGCCATATTTTTTTCTTGCACTAGGTTCAAAGGAATCACTTCTTCTTCTTTTTATTTTGTGGAAACTTAACACAGTGGTGGGCAACTTATATATTATTGGCAGCCCAATTTGATTTTTGCAGCCCTGGTAATCCCTACGAATTATGCCACTGAACTGTTATTTGAGCCAGAATCTATCTCAGCAATGCTTCCCATTATCCCTGAATAAACCCTACCTGTCTTCAAAGTACAAAAATGAGGTTGGAAGGAGCAAGTGTGCCTCCTAACCAGAGTAGTTCAACTCTATTCTAACATTTGGAGACAAAGTGGCAGAGCACAAAGATGGCCCATTTATTTTTATGTAAGCCATTATTTTCCCTAATAACACATCTTCAAAATGATTGTGCATTTGTATTCATGGGAAGCTCAAGAAGCCAGCGGAAGAAATGGAAAACCTATGTGTGCTTCTTGTATCTGCATTAGACTCATCATCTTTGCCACCTGCAAATTATTTGGGCTACTGATCATGAATAACTCAAACATATATGAGGAAGGCTGAATGGAGAAATCATGGGGAAGATGCATGGATCTCTCATTTGTGCTGATGCTCCTTTTATTGCATTTTGATGGCGCAGCAAAGAAAGCATGTCATAGGATACACGGAACTGCTTTTGTGTAAAGGCATTGAGCTTATGTTCAACTGAATTGGATGATTATTTCAATGATAATTTGGCAGTTGCAGGATAGGAAGAAGCTCAGAGGGTGCTATGGCTATAGAAAAGATTTGAAAATGAAAACTTGAGTGTTATTGCTATATCCTGGAATGCATGTAAATTGCATGTACGTTGGATTCAGGGCACACAGAAGCAGTGAAATAATATTCTGGTTGGAAAGTGTCATCAGAAAGAAGACCAGAATTACAAAATGGATAGTGCATTTTGTCCAGGAAATAAGGAGTTGGCACAGTTATTAACCTTAGGATGATTGATTATGTTTATATGAGATAAGTGGCCATATAAATAAAATCTGCTCCGATGTGGAGGCCCTTCAGATATGTGGACTTCATCCCCAAGAATCCTCCAATTTACATAGCCACAGTAGAGTATTGTAAGAGTTGTAATCTACACATATGGAGGAATATGACACTGACAAATGTTGCTTGAGAGAAACAATTAAAGAGCATTTTAGACTCTAAATCAGGGTGGGATTCTACCAGTTCGCACCTATTCGCTAGAACCGGTTGTTAACATTCTAAGCAGTTTGGAGAACCGGTTGTTAGAAGAAATTACTGGCCTAATCCTGTAAGGAAGGCAGGAAGGAAACATTCTGGTGTTGCTTACAGAAATTGCCTCTCCATTAACCCTTATTACTTTCTTGGCAGGACTAGACTTCCTGTCTCTGGAACGTCTCTGGAGTTTTTTCCCCCTCCTTTGCTGGTACTTTGCTTGTGTGGAATGACCATTCAAAGTTACAATGGCATTGAAAAAAGTGACTTATGACCATTTTTCACACTTACGAATGTTGCAGCATCCCCACAGTCATGAGAGGCCAGGCGAGGAGATTCGTGCCTCGGTGTGAGTGATATTGAGTTGGCCATGCCCAGCCAATAATATGACCACCAAGCCATGTCCACCCAGTCACATGACCATCAAGCCAAGCCCATCAACTAAGCCACGCCCATAGAACTGGTAGTTAAAAAAAATTGAATCCCACCCCTGCTCTAAATGTATAGGTTTTATGAACCACAAATTCTTCAAAATACGATTTGCCACTTGGCAAACCTGTTTCCCTCTCTACATGTCTGCCCTATAGTCTTAGTCCAATGATCAGACCTTTTAGTTTGGGTGGAGCTGCAGCTGTGTATCTGTTTTTCTAGCAAGGATCTTTCTTCTCCTGGGCATAAGTGAGCCCTTCTGGAATGTTCTAGCCAAACTATCTGAACTGGGGATAGAGAAAGATAAGACAAAAAGAGGAATAGTATCATTGGGCAGTTATGTTATTCCCACTAACAACTTTCACAAGAATCTTGAGACAATCGGACAATATTCATTGTCAACAATGAGTGAAAATGGCGCCTTCAGTTATAGTGGCAGCTGCTACCTTGATGTTCTACCTTGATGTGCTACCCTGATGCTTTGCCCATTGCTTGGCAATGGTGGTAGTTCCAGGGCTCCAGCCTGAGTTGAGCTGCTTCCCACATGGTGACTATCCCAATGGAATAAATGGAACTGATGTGATGTAGAAGTGCTTTGAGTCCCAGAAAAGAATATTTAGGATTGTCACAGGAGATGTACTGAGTTGCCTGAGAACAGGCTAATGGTGCTCTTTTATCAAGCTTCAGATTGATAGTTCTAGCAGAACCAATAAATAATTTTTAACGTGCACATTTACCCAAGAAAAAAAAGCAAGGTTTTTCCCTTCTTTTTATTTTTTATTGAAAAAACAAATACAAAACTAAATGCTTTAACAAGTTAAAAGAAAAATAAATAAGAGATGAACAGAAAAGGGAGAAAATAAAAAATGTGCACATAAATGTACTTATGAGAAAATATGAATAGCTGTGCTGCAAGATTATTAATTTCCTGAAGTCAAAGGTGGAAACAATTTGCTTTCATTAGGCTTTTGACAATTTTATACCGAGAAGAGTATTAAACCCTCATGCTAGAAAACATAGAAGTTTATCAGTATGGAACAGATTAATAATGACACAACAGTCTTCAATAGAAAATCTATTCATCATGTAAAAGCTACAGTGCCTATAAATAAAGGAAAAAACCTGCATGTCATTCTTCTTACTTTTAATTTTGGAGTAGCTGGATTTAATTCATTAAAATATGAATGTTAAAGAGGCTTAGAACAGTAATAAGATTCATCAATAACTAGTCTTAACTGTATAATTGTTGTAATTGCTCACTTTCCCCCTTTTTGGTAAATTTGTTTTGTTTTTTCAAGTACAATAGACAAACCAGAGACACCAGCAGGGTACAATAATTGTAGCACCTTAGAAGCATGAATGACTTAATTTTTGAAAATGATGGCCAGAAGCTATTAAAATGAAAAGCCACTGTTTTATGTGCCTTTGATCTTTCAGGAAATACCCAGTTCAAATTTAAGTTTAGCAATGAACTTGTTGCAACAGACTTCCTCGGACAGCTGTCAGCCATATTTAAACTCTTATAATGTCCATGCTTAGTGTTGATTATGGAGTTGAAATCCAAATTAACTTGGAAGTGATCTTAGGTTAATCAACTGTAACTTGTGAAAGGACAAATTGAAATAATTGGGGGACTTGATTTGCCAAAGAAAAGAACATTTACCTTATTAACGACTTAGATGAGGGAATAGAAGGGGAACTTACCAAATTTGCAGATGATACTAAGCTGGCAGGAATAGCTAACACCCAAGAAGATAGCCTCAAGATCCAGATGGATCTTGACAGACTAGAACACTGGGCTGTATCTAATAAAATGAAATTCAATGTAGAGAAAGAAAAGTAAGATCAAGTGAGGTACTAATACCACTGTAAAGCCTTAGTGAGACCACACCTAGAGTACTGCATCCAGTTTTGGTCACCACACTATAAAAAAGATGTTGAGACTCTAGAAAAAGTACAGAGAAGAGCAACCAGGATGATTAGGGGACTGGAGACTAAAACATATGAAGAACGGTAACAGGAACTGGGCTTGGCTAGTCTAGTGAAGAGAAGGACCGAGGGGAGACATGATAGCAGTCTTCCAATATTTGAGGAGCTGCCACAGAGAGGAAGGGGTCAAGCTATTTTCTAAAGCACCTGTAGGCCAGACAAGGAATAATGGATGGAAACTGAACAAGGAGAGTTTTAACTTGGAAATAAGGAGAAACTTTCTGACGGTGAGAACAATCAACCAATGGGACTGCTTGTCCTCGGAAGTTGTGGGAGCTTCATCACTGGAGACTTTCAAGAAGAGATTGGACTCCCATTTGTCAGAAATGGTGTAGGGTCTCCTGCTTGGGTGGGGGGTTGGATTAGATGACCTACAAGGTCCCTTCCAACTCTGATTATCTGTTATCTGTTAACTATTTCCCCATTTACTTCAACACCATTCTCTCTGCTCCTAAAGCTAGCCATGTGAGGCTGTTTTTTGTTTTTGGCTTTCTCTGTTGTGTTCAACTGTTTTTTTTTTAAATAAACTTAAAGCTTCTCATTAACAGGTATAACAGGTGCATTTCTGTTTGTAGAATGAGACAGGCAGGAGTTGAAAGACCAAGGAAACTATCTGAGTTGTTCTCCTGAATAAATAGAAAATGGGTTCTTATCAGAGAAAGAATATCAGCTGCAGTATTTACCTCCACTTCTTAAGCACAATGATCCTCTGCCCATAGCTAATAATACCCTAATTGTCTTTGGCAATTAATTGTCATTCAGAGGTGAAAATTGAAGCCATAACAGGAAAAAAGTCAAAGTAAGCGAAAACAGTGTGGTATCCCAGACTACTAATCCCCCAAATGGTGTGTTTCTTCCAAGTAAAATAACATAATTGTTTAAAGTCACGCAAACCTCGTAAGACTGCAAAACAGAGGTAGTATTCAGCAGGTTCTGACTAGTTCTGGAAAACCAGTAGCAGAAATTTTGAGTAGTTTGGAAAACCTGGCAAATACCACCTCTGACTGGAGATTTTACAATATCCTTCCCCTGCCACACCCACCAAGCCACACCCACAGAACCAGTAGTAAAAAAAATTGAATCCCACCACTGCTGCAAAACTGACACAAAAATGTCATATTAATTTAATGGCTGCATGGGAGATTGTGTGAGATATTGACAGTCTTGCATATAATTTCACCATACTATCATTTAATACTTTGTGGGAGGAAAGAGCTGTCATGTTGCTTGCGATCATGATGTTATTTGTCGCTTGTATCCTTAAGATTTATATTGTCTGTTTCCTAGTATGATTTGATTGCTTATTGTATTCTATGATTATATTAAGTGTCGTACCTGATGATTCTTTACTCTTTACAAATGCATCTTTTATGTATACTGAGAGCATTTGCACCAAGACAAATTCCTTGTGTCTCCAATAACACTTGGCCAATAAAGAATTCTATTCTATTCTATCCTATATTTGAGCGCGGTTCCTGCACTGTAGAAGTCATGCATTAAGGATACAATCAGTAAACTTCATAATTGACTGAGGATTAGCTCTTAGATCTGGGACCTAACCTGGGGTTTCTCCATCTACCACCTTCAAATGTGTGGGATGATAATTCTCATCATCATCCCTCAAGATAGCACAGTTCAGATATTCTAAGTTCTAAACCCACATATTTTGAGAGTGTGGAGTTCTGGATGGTGAAAAGCTCTTTTATGAACTCCTTTGCCACACATCTGGTGACTTCTCATTCCTCATCAGACCTATTTCCTTAGCCTAATTTAGAATATGGTCCCTGTTATGATAATTTCAGTTATTTATTTAATTCACTCTGATCCAGATGCCTCTTTTGACTTTCTTCTTTGAGGCCTTTCCATTAAAACTTCCCAATACAAATACATTCCCTCATTGTTTTTATTAATTTAGGGGTAATTTGGCTTGCTCATTAGTTTCTCTATCACACTAGATTCTAAGTGCATATTTCCATTCTTGCATTTTCCCGGGCTCAAAAATATGAACCAGTTCTTTCAAGAGTTTACATTGGCACTTGCTTTAACCTATACATATTAAATTTATCATAATTATCGGATTTGCAGTATATAAGTCTTGTTTCATGACCTTTTGCTTAAACTCTGTCAAATGAGAATAGAATGTTTGTACTACTATTTGAATATTAATTCCACTTAGTGGTGATGCAACAAAAGTAGAAACACAGAATTTGCAAGGGAACATCTAGAGAAATGTAAGAAAAGATGTTGAAAGAGCTCAAAATTCTGACAATTTACATAGATAATGGTCCAAGCTTTAATTTTAAGATCAGAAATGTTATCTTTACCTCAGAAGGTGGAAGAAATAGATGCTTTACTTTTAGTTTGTTTCTAGTTGCATTCTTAGTGCCTCACAAACTGTGCATCTTAGCCACAAATACAGTAGGTTTGTGCAAATCATCTGATGAAGGATGGCCCTTGTATGCATTTCTCTGGAGCCCATCTTTGATTCTTCAAAACAACTGCAATTACTCAATATTTCAGGCCAGTTGCTTAAAGACCTCCCCAAGCAGAGTCTTCTGGCAATAACTGGCAATAACTTTATCAGACGATTTGCACTGGCTTAATTTGTGAATCTTGGTATTTGCCCCATCAAGTCATATTTGCACATGCAAGATGCTTGTATAGTTCCTTTGTTTTTTGTTTTTTTAACTTTTCCGATTAGTTCTGCAATTTTCAGTAGAGAGGGTTACAGACCTAAAAACAAATTGTTTTAGGCCGCTGACAATTACATAATTTCAGTTTACATTCTCCTTAATGAGATGGTGCAGTGAATGTAAAACAAACAAACACAGTTGCTATGAATACAGGAAGCCCACCCAATGATTTCATAGCAAAACTGGGAATTTGGCTTCCTTTGTTTGAGACTTTTTCCTGCTGAATGACTTGCTCTTCCCTTCTGTATGAGGATTAAATATTTGTAGATGAGATGACCTCTGTGTCTTGTTAATGTTTCAGTCCCTGCACACACTTTCTCTTTTTCTGCACTAACTCTGTGCTTAGTTTGCAAGTAGCAAAGAATGAACACTGACACACATCCCCATCCAATAAAACACATGACAAATTAATAGATTGATCAAAGGAAGTCACTTATCATGGAACAATCTTGTAGTACTAGGAAACCAGAGGACAACTTGTGTCCTGCTTGCCTTCCAGAGAAAGTGTGCCTGCCAATATTTCCAAAGACAATGTTGCCCTTCAGATATTTGCAGATTGAAGCACTTCATATGACTAGGGTTTTGCCCAGTCAGTGGATTTAGAAGAGGAGAGCAAAAGGTTTGTTTAAATCTTTTAGTAGGAAAATTATTCTGATTTCCAAGATGAAATAGGGAGAAGGGGGTATTTTTTAGACCCTGTATGTTTCTGAATACTTTGGAAGATAATAGTTGCTTCTCATCAGAGGTGGTATTCAGTAGGTTCTGACCAGTTTTGGAGAACTGGTACTGGAAATTTTGAATAGTTTGGAGAACCGGTAGCAGAAATTTTGAGTAGTTTGGAATACCACTGGCCCTGCCCCCATCTATTCTCTGCCTTCTGAGTCCCGGATGATTGGCTGGGTCTATTTTTGTTGCCCTGCACAGGAAAACAAAACTGGAAAGCAGGTTAGTGGGATGGGAAGGGAATGGGGATTTTATAGTATCCTTTCCCTGGAATGGATTGGGAATGGAGATTTTACAATGCCCACCAAGCCACACCCACAGAACCAGTAGTAAAAAAATTTGAATCCCATCACTGCTTCTCATATTCAGTTTGGGATGTGCTGTTACAGACCATAACAGGGTCTGGAAACTTGGTAATTAAATGAAGTGGTCTCTAAGCAGTCTCTAAGTGAAACCATGGCTTATGATCTTATTTCAGCTTTCCTTGGTTTTACAGACCTTGCAAAGGTCATAAATGGGAGGATTGGTCATAAAGTTACTTTTTCATTGTCACCAAAACTGTGAATGGTCACTAAATGAGGACTACCTGTACTTCCTAACCTTTTGTCAAACTTTTATTACAGTTGGCCTTCTACAAATATAGCCACTTTTTTTTTAAACTTTCCCTGAAAATCTGCTTCTTCCAATCCAAGGACTGGGTAAATGTAGGAGGCTGTTTGAACAAAGCTCTTTCCCTCCACTTCTCCCTATTCTGCTGCATAAAAATAGATAACAGACATTATTTAAAAGATCAAGCAAGATAGGACTTAGAAGATTCCTTCCATCACATCTTCTTCTAAGGGATATTGAGGCGCCAAAAACAAATGTTGGGAGGAGTACTTCAAGCTTGCATGCAATTCTGCTCTCCTGCTGCTCTGATAAGGAGCTGTGGTGGCGCAGTGATTAGAACGCAGTACTGCAGGCTATTTCTGCTGACTGCCAACTGCCTGCAGTATGGCAGATCGAATCTCACCAGGCTCAAGGTTGACTCAGCCTTCCATCCTTCCAGGTGGGTAAAACGAGGACCTAAATTATTGGGGGCAATAGGCTGACTCTGTAAACCGCTTAGAGAGGGCTGTAAAGCACTGTGAAATGGTATATAAGTGTAAGTGCTATTGATATTGCTATAAGAAGGAACTCCCACAATTGCGAAGGTATCATTTTCTCCACTAAAAGTTAAGTAATGTGTCTTTGCATTTTCCTGGACATTTTCTATTGGAATTATTTCCTCCTAGCTGTTTTTCTTTCAAATAATCTGGCACAAATTCAGTCCTTCAAAGTAGGGAACGGATTTGAATATCAAAGTTATGACTACTCGAATTAGTTTTATCATAGACTTATAGTAAATCTCGTGTTTGTGCCTTTCCCTTCCCTATCCTTAAAGGAAAGAGAACTAGGAATGGTTAGTCTGAGACATTTACTCAAACTACATTTCTTCTTTGGCTTCAGAGATATCATTTACCTCGTCTGCCAGATCTGATGTAACCACAGAAAAGAATGAATGAATGGAACCTGAATGGGAATAAAATCATTACTCTTGGCCATGGAGCTTACCCATTAGTACTACTCAGAGGTGGTATTCAGCAGGTGGAAATTTTACAGTATCATTCCCCTGCCATGCCTACCAAGCCATGCCCACAGAACTGGCAGTAAAAAAAATTGAATCCCTGTAGTACTACAGATCAGAGGTGGTATTCAGCAGGTTCTGACCAGTTCTGGAGAACCGGTAGTGGAAATTTTGAGTAGTTTGGAGAACCGGCAAATACCACCTGTGACTGGAGATTTTACAGTATCCTTCCCTTGCTACACCCACCAAGCCACGCCCACAGAACCAGTAGTAAAAAAAAATTGAATCCCACCACTTCTACAGATGACATTATCATGCAGAGCCGTCATCGTAATATCATACCAGCTAGTCACGGAAAACCAATGCCTTGGTATTGGTAAAGAGCCATCTATTTTTAGGGAAGGCTATAAAACTGCTCTAAATTCTTCAGGGGCTGATGTAGAAATGCAATAAAATTAACAGGGAAGCAAAACTTACACGTTTTGACGGGAAGTTAAGGGTGTGTTAAAAGCCTCGGTTGAGCTCCCAACTTCTATGCACAGTTCAATTGGTATTTTGTCTCACTCTGTTGAAAATGAAAATTAGCTTGACTTTCTCCATTAAAAAAAAAAAGATATAATACAATCTTGAATGTGGTGTAGAGAGAGAAAGTTTTTCCTCTTGTATAATGGTGACAATTTTGCAACAGGAATGATTTATGCTAACCACGAAATGCTCTCAGCTGTGTCATGCAGTGTGCTTGGAATAATAAGTGGAAGGCAGGAGAACGGAGCTTGATTGCTGGGGAATCTTAAAGTGATTGAAACGTGTGTGTGTGTGCTTGCTTTCTTACTGGTGATGGGCAATAGCTGAAAAAGAGGTTATCAGCACGAAGTGCAGATATCCTCTTTAGAAAAGTATTTGAAACCACAGGAAATTGCTTGGTCTGAACTAAATAGAGTTAATATCAAAATCTAAACTCTGTTTTCTGAGAGACTTTTTTTTTTCTTCACTCCCGCCCTCCCCCCAATTCCTTGACATTCATGCCTCTCTTCAAAAAGGAAGTATCTCTCATAGGCCAAGTTCTATATACACAGTCAAGCTGTGATTACAGTCTATCACAAAGTGAGAACATTTTTGATCACCAAAGAACACACTCCATTATTGTTTGGAAGGACAATAATGGGTGTGGCCATAATGCAAAATAGTTAGGGCTGGGGCTTTCTTTGTCTTGGAAGCGGGTTATTTTATTTTATTTATTTATTTGGTTTGTCAATTGCTTACAAGATAATAGGTATAAGTAAAAATGTAGTTATGAATAAACGGATACATATAAGAAAAATAAAAGAAACAATAGGACAGGGACGGTAGGCATGTTGGTGTGCTTATGCATGCCCCCTACAGACCTCTTAGGAAAGGGGCTGAGGTCAATAGTAGACAGTCTAAGGTTAAAGTTTTGGGGGTTTGGGGAAGAAACCACAGAGTCAGGTAGAGTATTCCAGACATTGATCACTCTGTTGCTGAAGTCGTATTTCCTGCAATCAAGTTTGGTGCGGTTAACCTTGAGTTTGTATCTATTGTGTGCTCTTGTGTTATTATGGTTGAAGCTGAAGCATTCATTGACAGGTAAGTCATTGCAATGTATGATTTTATATACTATACTTAGATCGGACCGAAGGCAGCATAATTCAAGGTTTTCTAGGTCTAGAATTTCAAGTCTGGTGGCATAAGGTATTCTGCAATGAGTAGAGGAGTGGAGAACTCTTGTGAAATATTTCTGGACTTTCTCAACTGTGTTAATATCAGATACATAATATGGGTTCCAGACTGATGAGCTGTATTCGAGTATTGATCTAGCAAATGTTTTGTATGCTCTAGTTAGTAGTGTAATATTACCAGAGAAAAAGCTACGTAAGATTAGGTTAACAACTCTTAATGCCTTTTTGGCTATGTAGTTACAGTGGGCTCTAGCACTTAGATCATTAGAGATGAGTACTCCAAGGTCCTTGACAGAGTTTAGATCATTAACAAGGTCTTGACTACTCAGCCTGTATTTTATTTTCTGATTTTTTTGCCAATTTGTAAGACAGAACATTTGTTTGTTGAGATTTGAAGTTGCCATTTGTTTGACCCTTCTGATACATAGTCAAGGTCTTTTTGAAGGGTAGCAGTATTGTTTGTGGTGTTGAATAACTTTACATTGTCAGTGAAGAGGATGCAGTTGCTCTTAATATGATCACAGAGGTCATTTATATAGAGAAAACTGCCTTGGGGGACACCACTGTTGACAGGTACAGAATTTGATAGGACACTCCCAATTTTGACCATTTATTGCCTGTTTGACAGGAATGACTATCCAGTTATGCAGGTGTCCAGAGATACCATAAGATTTTAGTTTTAGGAGTAGTTTGTTGTGTACCACTGAATCAAAGGCTTTACAGATTTATAGATTGCGTCTATTGCTTTGCCCTGATCGAGTTATATAGTCCATATGTTTTTGCAGTGTAAGAGTTGCAGATTGCAGGATAGTTTTTTCTGAAACCAAATTGTTTATTAGAGAGTAGGTTGTTTGTCTCTAAGTGGAGGATAATGGATTGGTTAATAATTGATTCCATGACTTTACAGGTGACGCAGCATAAATAGATCGGTCTGTAATTTTTAACTAGGCTGGGGTTTCCCTTTTTGAAGATGGGGATGACCGTGGCTTGTGACCAGAGGTTTGGCAAAATTATGCTTAGAGGTTCAGCTATGGCAGTGGATAGCTTTTTTAAGAAGTAGGCACATATTCCGTCCGGTCCAATAGATAGAGATGATTTTAGATTGTGTAGTGCTTTTTCAACATTGTCTTCTGTAAAATTGATATGTATTAGATCATTGTAGTTATCTGCAGTTCAACTAGGAAATACTGGGCATGATCCATTGCTGTTTATAAATACTGAGCTGAAGAATGTGTTAAAGAAGTTGGCTTTAAAAGTGTCATCGTTGCAGTCTTTACCATTAGGTCCTTTCAAGGGTGGGATGGAGCTTGAGTCTTTTAGTTTGTTGTTTACAGAATTGTAGAAAGCACGGGTGGAATTGATACGTAGAAGGTTTTCCTCTTGTTTTATGTGATATTTGGTGCATTCAGTCTTTATCTGGTGGCATAAATTTTTGTATCGGCTTTTGAAGTTGGCAACATGACCAGATTTTGTTTTCTGATCCAGAATATTTGTTTGTTTATTTATCCATTCATCTTTCCCTCCTCAAAATAGTATGCAAATAAACAACCTGTGTCTTGTGCAGTCATTTTTTTTCAGAGATAATTCCTTACCTAAAAAGAGAAACAGAATGACCACAGGTGGGCAAAATAGCAGTGGGAATCAGAGCAGCTTCTGATTTCTGCCAGTTCCCCATTGAGTTTCCTTTATGGGAAGCTGGCAGGAATAATTGGAATCTTTCCTTCCTTCCTTCCTTCCTTCCTTCCTTCCTTCCTTCCTTCCTTCCTTCCTTCCTTCCTTCCTTCCTTCCTTCCTTCCTTGCCTCCCTCCCTCCCTGTATTGTGTCATTATCTTTTTCCTTCCTTCCTTCCTTCCTTCCTTCCTTCCTTCCTTCCTTCCTTCCTTCCTTCCTTCCTTCCTTCCTTCCTTCCTTCCTCCTTCCCTCCTTCCCTCAAATTCCTGCTGGCATCCCCCTTTACTTTGCTTATGGATAGCTTGCAGGGAGAATAACTGTGGGGGAGCCAGCAGGAAGTTGCAGTAGACTTGTAAATAACTGCCACAGGGTGGGGGAGGGAGCAAAGGAGTTTGCAGAGTGCAACTCAGATATGTTGCATGGTAGTGTGTGTGAGGTGCCACCTGGGTTGGGAAGAGTGTGTGGGTATGGCGGATGGATGGGCGATGTAGGTTGGGAGGGATGCCTGGCAGTGCACAAGAAGTGCTTTGCAAGCCATGTAGGATGCAGGGGAGTGATGGCACATGTCTGAGGAATGGTAAAAGGCCCTCCTTGTCTTTTCATTAACTTTAACATTGATTTTTAATTCATTCTTGCCTTTAAAAATTTTATACACCATTGTTATGTTTTAATATTTTATTTATACACCACCAAGACTCCCTCTGTCAGGGGAGATGGTTGGTTTTAAGATTTGATAAATATATAAATAAATAAAAATATCTTGACAGTAGCCCACTAACAAGCCTGTTCTTAAGATTTTCCCATGGAAATTGAGATATCTTGGTTCTTACTCATAGACAATCTAGTATCCGAAATAGGATCAGTTCTCTTTTCTTTTTCCGTCTGTTGGCGAAACATGTGGAGAAAAGTGAGAAAAGGGCTGCCCAATTTTTTTTTGGGAGGAAGGCATTTAGATAGGAATAAAAAGAATCATAGGTTTTCAGTTTAACACTTTATTATTGTTTCTGAAAACAAGAAGAAAAAATTGCCCAATATATGGAATTTTCTCCCTGGAATGACAAGTACTGCTTGATTTAAATTTAGAGGCATTTTAAAAAGTCAGTTTCATTGTTTCCAAAAGGGAAGAACATGATTTTTCTTTGTTCATTGAATTTTCCAAGAGAAAGGAGAGAGTGAACTTTGTAAAAAAAGTGGTTGGAAGTTCTTTTTTTCCTTAGTCACATGAAAGAGTCATTCTATTCAAAATTAGAAATATTGTCTAGAATTCTATATTTTGATTAAGTCTCCAGAGTTGTCATCAGCTGTTGTCCAGATGTGGCAACTTTTCCTAAATTGCCCTCTCTTGCCACAAAGGGGTGAGATTTGGGACTTAAGAATGTTATCCTGCCTAGCAAAGTATTTGGAGTTCCCAGGAACCATTTGTTTTTGTAGCTTAAACACATGCATTTCATTACAAGTAAAACTGGGACAAATGCACTGAAAACCTCTTTTGTCCATAGGGCACCACTTTGCTTGGCTTCCCTGCTGTTTGAGAGCTGTCAGCCTGCTCATTACTCTCTGTCTTTTCAGAATTCTGCATTTGGAGCAAAAGCTCTCCATACCAATCCAAAATAAAATTTAACATTTATATGTTGCTTTCAAATGTTCCACCACGCACTATCTAGATATAATCTTTGCAGCTATTGTGTAAGTATATTCCCCCCAGTTGGGGGACCAAGTAATGAATTTATGGCACAGGAGGGGAAAAAAACAAGAGGTCTTTTTTCTGGCTTAGTCTCTTAATTTTGCTATTATACTAGCTCTTGATCCAACCATGATTCAAGACTCTGGAATGAGAGATGTAGCATAAAGGTCCATGGCCATTTGTTGGTTTAAGGAAATGAGGCGGATTGCTTGAAAATGAGCTTCATCCTAACACAGCAACAATCCTCACCGAGCTGCTGGTAATGTGCAGAACACAAATTTATGATTTAGGACAGTCCATTCACCATGAAAGGCAGTTAAGCAAGCATGAGGAAAGGCAAGATCATCTTCCCTAACCAGATTAATATGAAACAAATCTTAGATTTACATAAAATGCATTCTTTCTGTTAAGCAAAAATTACAGTCCTCCAAAGACATGTTGATTTTTAGTAGAAGTCAAAAAACCAAGAAGAGCTTTAGAACTATGTTTGGGTCACTGAGGCACAACCCACATCTCCAGGGAACCTATGGGGCTCAGCAGAATTGGATGTAGCTGCCTAATTATGGAAAGAAGCAGTGATGCTGTATAATGGTATGTGGGAATGACTTTGGGAGACAGAAGGAAGAGCCACATATTAGACAACTGTCATGCAAAAGGTCAGCTCAGAGAGGAATCTCAGCTCATAGAGGAATGGGACCTTTTCTAGTTTTCTGGAAAATAAAAGTAAAGAAGGGAAGAAGTGTTTTCAGACTTTCAAGATTCTGTTCCTGTAACCTTACAATAAAGGTTGTGTTGGTATTCTTGGTTTATGCTTCTTCTACGGGCTACCTTGAAGGGCTGATAGATCAGATAACAGATAACAGATAATCAGAGTTGGAAGGGACCTTGTAGATCATCTAGTCCACACACCCCTGCCCAAGCGGGAGACCCTACATCATTCCTGACAAATGGCAGTCCAATCTCTTCTTTAAAGTCTCAAGTGATGGCGCTCCCACAACTTCCGAGGGCAAGCCTCAGAGACAGTGAAGCCACATTCCTTCAGAAGTAATCAGTTGGAACCCATCAGTGGTGGTATTCAGCAGGTTCTGACCAGTTCTGGAGAACCAGTAGCAGAAATTTTGAGTAGTTCGGAGAACCGGCAAATACCACATCTGACTGGCCCTGCCCCCATCTATTCTCTGCCTCCCAAGTCCCAGCTAATCAGCTGGGTCTTCTTTTGTTGCCCTGCACAGGAGAACAGAGCTGGAAAGCAGGTTAGTGAGGTGGGCAGGGAATAAGATTTTGCAGTAACCTTCCCCCAGGAGTGGGGAGGAAATGGAGATTTTACAGTATCATTCCCCTGCCATGCCCACCAAGACACACCCACAGAACCGGTAGTAAAAAAAAATTGAATCCCACCAATGGAACCATGTACCAGAAGGGTAAGATCAGCGGGCCCTAAGTGGGTAGGTTATTCCACCACCATCCCAACATACAAACTGCTCTGTTTTGGGTGATGGGTTCACACGGCAGATTATTAGACAGTCTAAATACATTGGGGTCCTTTGCAGTTCAGTGCTTTTGGGCACCAGTCCTTGTCACAGCTAATTATATAAACCATGCCACTGATTTAAACCATAATACAATCTATTTGAGAGAAATACTATGTCATGAGAATAGAGCAACTAATTAGTCTTAATCATAGTTTAGAGCTTACTCTTATAAGTAAGAGTAAGCTCTAAACTTACTCTGTCTTTTTTTTCCTACTCAGCAGATTACCTGGGAGAAGTAATCTGATATTTGCAAAAACTTTTCAATTTCTCTCTATTGATCCATTTGGGATCCTCATTCCATTTATTATTTTTCTGTCTTCCTGGGCTCACTATCTGTATAGAATTAGGCTAATGGCCATGTGCTAACTGGACTAAACCACAATGAAGCCAAAATGTTGACATAGGTGTGATGATGTCTTTGCTCAAATGATATGATTTGACCTTGCATCAATAGATTTGATGTAACTGGGTCACAGCATCTGTGTGATAATGCCATCCTTCACAAGTCATCCTTTGCCCCCTTTTATCTCTCCCTAGGGCACCCATGATCCAGGAACAGACTCTGGGGCACCTGGTCCTTTCTCCCTGTTTGCAGTATATATATTTTTCAATTAGCAAAAATTGAGCACTCTCTGTGTACACTTTTTAAAGCACATAACTGCTTCTTTTGTTTCCTTTGAAGAAGGAAAATAAAATACAAGGGGAGAAATACCCAGGCTACTGAGAAAGTATCAAAACACTCTATGTCGCTCTAGGGAGCCTGGTGGCGTTGTCACCTTTCTATCAGGAAATAGTGGATGTTCTCTTCCCAGTGTTCCTTCTTAATATTATTTGTAGTATTCAAGCAAGCCTTGGCACTTCATTCATTCCCGAAGTACATTTCGCTGTGTTGAGACACAATTCAAATTGGGTGGTCTCTGTCTGCTTGTTACAGCGAGGCAAATAGTCCCCGAGAAGGATTCTGCATAGGAATTAGAGCTGTTAGACTTGTAAGAGGGTCTACTTAAGGCATCTGTGTTCTATTACAATTGAAAGGGAACGTCCTCACAAATTTTGGCTGGCTTAGTACCTTCTTAGTGTAGTGAATTAGATGTTCGTCCCTTTTATTGTAAGAAGGGCTTTCCAAATCACCACGACAGTTTTATGAAGGAATTGGTTTTCCAGATGCCAGCCTTGTTAGATGGCTTATAAACTTATTTTGCTTCATGCCTGGTTTATGTAAGTGAGGATTTAGTTTAACACTTGTTTTGAATTCAAGGGCAGAGTTACCTCGTCACCAAAGCTGAGGGACAAAACTGTTCTTCATTAAGATGGCTTGCTGTATCAAGAGATGTGCTCATAGGAAAAAAAACATTTACGTTGGAGGAATCTGTTCATGGATGCTTAAGGGAGCAGAGCTTGGAGGTCAGCAGCTCTAGTAGCTTAAGAAGGCAGAAAAGATCATAAGTTGTTACAATGGATGACATTGGGTGCTACTTATTAATTATTATATTTTTACCCTGTCTTTTTATATATAATTCAAGGCAGCAAACACACTTAATGCCCCTGCTTTTATTTTCCTCACAACAGCAACCCATGATGTGCATTGAGTTGAGAGAAAAGGACTGATTCAAAGTCACTCAGTGTTGTGGTCTACCAGCAGCCTGTGGAGCTGGCAGCAGAGTCAGACAAGGGGAGGAACATGGTCCAGTCCAGGGGTCGGGGGGGGGGGTGGGATTCTGCATCCGATACAGAGATGGGGCCAGGGCTATCTAGGAGTTATGTGCTGACTCTGGAGCCTCCAGAATCTGACAGCAGCAAGGCAGAGAAACAGGGGGAGCCTGTTACCAGCGTACGCATGCGCAGAGCTTCCAGAAGGCAAGAACAATTAAGACAAAAGGGGCGACTCAGGAGTAAGGCTTGGAGGTGATTGACCCTCTCATAAGACATAAAGGAAGAGCAAAGGGACAGGAACCTTTGCAGGAAGCAATTTTGTTCGTACTGGTCAGTTTGAAACCTGAAGCTCTGTGTTGAATTTGTGCTCCGGCCTTATATAACTAATTGGAAATTGTTATTGGCAGCATTTCAAGAAAAATAAAGGTGCATGCTTATCAGACTTATCCTGAAGGACTTTGGCAGACTTCCATGGGACTATTTACAAACTGAGACTCATTACGGGCTATGAATGAATAAAATTCACAGCCATTGAAATAAAGAAAAAAGGGCTTTGGGACTAATGTGTGTTTGTTAGTGTCTCAATAAGCCTTGGTCAGAACACTCAGCTGGCTCTCCTATCTTAGGGAGGTTTAGAACTCACCATCTTCTGGTTCTAGGCCAGCATTGTAACCACTATGCCAAACTGGCTCCCATGATGAGGAAAAGGAAGGAGAAGTAGTAATATTTATTATTACTGCTCTTTTTAAAGCAGTCTTTGATACCTCTTACATGAAGCTATCCCTTCAATCAGACTGCAAATACCATAGCTTTAAAGATGTACTTTAATATTTGCTTTGTATTTTGTACATTGTAGTTCAATTGTTGTTAGCTGTTGTCAGTCAAACAGAAAGGTGTTGAAAGGGCTGCCCATCCTTACTCCTTACTCTAAAACTTGCCTAAGGAGGCCATGTCATCTTGCTTGATGTCAGGGCTGTTTCTGGGAACTGGCTACCAGAGATGCAGTCATGACATGAATTCTTAGCCAAAGACTCAGTAACAGACCATCTGCATTTAATATTTTGGAACATGATTTCATGGTTCTCTCACACTTAATTCAAAGTCTCTTTAAGAATTGAAATGCAGATTACAAAATTGCAGTAAATTAGATATCATTAATGGCTATCCATTTATGTTTGATCATAAATTTGTTGCTGTGCTGCAAATTAGAGCCATATAAATGACTAATAATTATCCAGCTGTACCAAAGCTACATGCTACCCATGCAAGATCCCTTGGGGAACATCCTACATGAATCCGGTTAATAATTTTTGACATCAGTGCTTAACATGGGTCAAAATAATCTTTTCTTATCATTTTGTTATTGGGGTTTTTTGCAAAACAGATGCAATAATCATTAACAGCACTCCGGTCGAAAGGGAAAGATGTTATCTAATAACTGTGATCTTAAGCAAACATTTATTCAATATCTGTTCTGTAAATATCTACCTTGTTTACAGTTTTATTTTTTGACAACATTCTGGATCTAATCCATTCCATCCATCCTTCAGGATGAACACTTTCCCTAAATGTGGGAGTGGTTTGACAAGTTAATAAAATCATATATAAAGACTTTTATTACTCTACGACTTTTGGCTAATTTGTGCTAAAAAACAGAAAACATATTAGTTAAAGAACAAAGGTTATCTAGATTGTTTTTTTTCATGGGGATCCACTTGAAATGATTACTTAAAGCTGGAACTGTATTTTGCAACTGAACCAGATCCTATCACAGAGAGCTAATATCAACCAATAACAGTATGGCCTTCACATTTACAGAGCACATGAGTTGGGTATTATTAAGTCATTAATAGCAGAAAGAGTGGAGATGATAAATTAAATATGTACTTGCATAGGATTTCTCAAGATCAAAGGAGCTCTTAAATATGATCTATGTAATCACTAACACTCATCATTGACTTGATAGAACATAATTAATTTCAAAAAAGTAGTTTTTCCCCCCACAAGCCAAAATTTTAGGCAGGGCAGCTACATTATTATTTATATCTCTATTCCATTAAATTATAAAATAGAGCATTTCCTAAAAAATAATGATATAAATAAGCACACATACAAGAGAGCCAAATCTTCTGTATTATGTTGCTATCTTCCATGCAAAGCAAGCAACTAACAAGCTAACTAACTAACTAATTAACTAGCTATTTCATTAATTAAATTGCATGCATATACAACCACAATCTTAATGTCTCCATAAAGAATTTTACACGCAACTGGGCTATGTGTAAACAAATGTCACATTTTATTGAACTTGCAAAATTGTTTGGCAATTATTATATCTACCAAGTATATTTCTCTAGAAGACAGATAGAAATAAAAGTTATTTTAAAAAACTTTTAACTCCCAAGTGAACTTTCTCTATGGAAGATAAATCTGTTAATTGTATTATTTTTTATTATTTATTGTTAGATGTTAAGAACATACAGTGTCAGAGGAATATTTCAGATACTGTAAGAAATGATTTAAAAAGAACAGTTAAAACAACGCCAAAGCTTCATAGCAGTATTAAGGCAGCAGATATACAATAAACCCTGTCAAATAAGGCAATAATTTTCAATCAAACACTTCTAGCAGAACCAGAAGACTCTTTTTCTTGTCTTACAAGCTGTAACATGGCTGGCAGGAACTCGAGAAAATGAAACCTAAATGGCAACATGATGATCAGATTTGGAACAAATTCAATATTTGTGATATATTCGACTTATCAATATTTTGGTTGAGAGGTTATTTTGGAATCTCTTTTGACTGCTATCAAATAAGTAGTTGTTTGTTCTAGATGCCATTATTAAAAATATACTTTTTTTAGAGAGCATTCCTATTTGAAAGACTTGAGTATGCATCAGAGGATTAGATTGGGCTAGACTTTGGATCAAAGGACTAAAAGCAGAATTGGAAATTCCAAAGTAGGCCCTTAGGATTTTTGTCAAGGTGCAATCAATTCTTTCTGGAACTGAATGTGGGAACACATCTGTTCTCATAGAGTTGACCTACATTATTTGAGATTTTTTTGGGTTACAGTGAAATGGAAATTATTGGTGTTATTTATTCAGCTATACTTGCTAGAAAAACTTGTTGGAGGATAAGAATTAAAAAAGTCAAAACAAATGGAATATTACATTTTAACTATTTTAAAAGAGGGGTGTCCAACTTTGGCAACTTTAGGACGTGTGAACTTCAACTTCCAGAATTCTGAGGATTAGAATTAGACATCCCTGCACTAAAGGATTTCTTGTTTCAGATCATTATAATATTCTGAGGGACTAGGATTTTACTTATTGTTGTTATAATGCCCCCAAACATCAATAGTCATTAATCAACCATTTTGTTTTTGGTAATATCTAGGCCATTCTATTAGATGTTACTACTGAGCTATATTTAATTGTATATAATATAATTATATTATATTTAATTGTTGAATTTAAAATTAAAGTTAAATAGGAGTTTTAGAGATCTTAGAGGTTTAACCAGCCCACTTTGAAGGAACTTTTACAACTTGTGGCTCTGTTGAAGAATCTGGATCAGTCTAGTTAGTAAAATGTGGGGGAATCTATTCTTTCCTCTCTTCTAGGATGTTCTCCTAAGGAGAGAGTCATAGGATTTCTATATTGGCAACTTTACTTAATTTTTAAATAAAATGCAGTACACAGTTGTTACTAGTCCTCTTCTAGGAAGAAGGCTGGGATATAAACATAATGATCACAAGCATGAGCAATTGCCATCTACCAGAATTCTTGGCCCTAAAATCTCTATGTAATATGAAAAATAGCTTTTCTTTCTTGGCATGAGTCTTGCAGATTACTCTTTTGATTTATGTTTTGTCTGTCCATAGTCAAAGCCATGCAGATTGCTGTTGAAAGTATTCACTAATTATACCAAACATTTGGGAGTGTTTAAAATAAATGGCAGCTTTAAAAAAAAAAAATGATGGGAACATTTTAAATCGATCCTTTTTAGCTTTTGCTCATCTTTTGTATTTAATTCATTAGTTGCTTAAAATAGAAACCTCACCTTCCTAAGCAAGGAGGTATGAATAATGATAATTAAGAAAAGATGATAGAGCTATCCTTAATTTTTTTGTACTAGCATGAAAAAGATCAGTCTCTCTCTCTCTTGATAGAAAATGTGGACGTTCAGTATTTTAATAATAATGTTTAAAGCCTGGAAGTGGTACAAAGCTTAAACAAACATACAACACTTCAATCTGCTCCATTTTATAGGAAAAGTCATGGTTACACTCCATAGAAATATACTTTTTTTTTAATTATAGCAAACATGCTCTTTGAATATGGTTTCACTTGAAAGGCCCTTCTTTAAGAACCTTGATCGCAAATGCAGCCCAGGAAGACGGCATCCCAATGTAGGGGAACCCCAAGTGGAAGTCAAGGCCAAACTGAAGGTTTGATGGGAGACATAGAATCTGAATCTTTCCTTGAGTATAAAAATACTGTGAAGGGAAACTTAATTTGAAATGCAGCTGAACCTAGGTTGCCTTTCAAAATTCTCCATCAAGTTGTAAGCATAAAAATTGATTTAATTGAAGTGTGGAAAGTCAGGGATGCCTCAGGGATACCTCAGATCAAAGGCATGACAAACAGGCCTCAACTACCTCCTAACTAAATAAATTCAAGTGCGCTACCCTAAGAATCAGTTCCCAAATAGCCTTGCTGTTTGGAGAAAGCAATGCTACTTTACAGAATGTCTATCACCCCCAGGCTGAACTTGTAAAAGAAAGGATGAAACAAAAATATGATTACATTCCAATATTTTCTTCTCATGAAGAAACTGACAGTCTAAAAAGCCACTTGAAGACTTCTACCAGTCAGGGAAAAGAAAAGATGACTGAATGGTTGGTTGATATTGCTCTAGGTCCATCTAATATTGACTAACATCAGTTTATTTATACACCAATATGGCTGACAGATAAAACAGTGATATCTGGCAATTGAAGTCATTTATAACTTTCCTAAAATCTGGCTGTGGAAAAACCGGTATAGAAAATACACTTCTACTAAGAAGCTCACACTAAGTAGTTTACCCAAGGAGATATGTTTATTGGATTAGTTTATATTTGATGATTATATGCCTTATTGGAAAGTCTTAAATTCCCCCCCCCCCACATGTTTACTGAAAGAATCTCTGAGGGAATATTTATTTATTTATTGTTCTGGTTGCAAACATGCTGCCTGTCACTGATGCAACAGCCTTCTGCCAGCTATTTCAGTGTACTAGGAAAGGTTCCTTGTTTCAAATTAGTGCTGCTTTATGACTACTTATAAGGGAAGTCCAGTATTACAGTACAGCTAACGCAAGGGAGAAATTCTGTTGATGAAAGCATCAGAAAGCAAGATCTTGGGTAGCTCCAAGAGAATCCTGTGGGTTAAAATAGCAGGAGGATATTATTTCTGGGATGCATGAAAATAGGGCTTAATAACCTGGAATGCTCAAAAATGGTGCTCAGCTACCACTCTCAAAATCCCTCATCACCAGTCACGAAGCTTGAAATTACTGAGAATTGCAACTGAACAACAGGCTAGGTTTTGTTAGTTTGGTCTCGTGGTTAAGGCACCAGGTTAGAAACCAGGTGACCGTGAATTCTAGTCCCACCTTGGACATGAAAGCCAGCTGGATGACTTTGTCGCGCTCTCTCTCAGCCAAATTCACCATATAGGGTTTTTGTTGCGGATATAAATAGGAAGAGGAAGGAATATTATGCATGTTCCCTGCCTTGAATTATTTATATAAAAATAATAAAGATGGGATAAAAATTAATAAATTAAAATAAATTAAAATGAACATGTGGTCCTCTTTATAATCCTGCAATGCCTTGTCTAGGTGGCTAAGACCTATACTATGGTCAATCCCATTTGTTGTGGAATACATCTCTGTAGTATCAGAGGTTCTAGACTCAGAAACTGTTCTAGACTCTTGCAAAGCTGGGAAGATGAAAGGTTCACTTCAACTTTTCTGTCTGATGGCAAAGTTGTATCCTCCAGACAGGAAATATAACCTTTCTTTGATGATTTGTTCAAATCTCGACAGAGCTAAGGGTGAAGGCAAGGAAAAAGCTCTTACTAGATCAGGCTGCCTTTTGTGCATGTCCATACAGCTTTTCTGATGTGCACTGACATGTCAATAAAGAAATATATATGTCTGTACTGTAATGGGACAACTCGCCATGGACAACTAACCATGGACAATTTGCCATGGACAACTCACCATGGCTAGCTCCCCACAGCCAACTCCCCACAGCCAATTTGCCATAGGACAACTTGCCGTGGGACAATTCAATAATTTTATTTAATTCAATAACATAATTAAAACATTATTTTAATTTTTGTCATTCACATTTTATTTTGTCCCTCCTTTTGCACCCTTTCTTTAATGATTCTATTCCAACATAATATCTTTGATATTATGTAACTTTTGTCCTGGGATGAGTTGGCCACAGTGAGTTGGCTGTGGCGAGCTGTCCAAGAAGACCCCATGTGTACATATTTTTTGACGGGCCTTTTATTTTACTTTTTATTATTATATTCATTTTACATTATTTATAGAGCATTGCCTTTGGGGTGACTTTAAATAGAAATGTTTCTTAAGTGAGGTTTTTTTTTTTTTTCATATATTCAATCATCACCAGTTTCTTAGGCTCATGTGAACTCACCTATTTCCTCCACTGGAAAAAAAGCTATATTATACTAAGACAAAAACCAACAATGACCCCAATTACAATCCAATTAAAATTAGTCACACACACCATGTTATAATAACTGGGCTTATATAGCAATTAAATTGCTCCACAGATTGGGGTGAAAACGGAACTGAATTCAGAGTATTTTAATCATCTTATTTTTCTCTTTTTGTAAAAACATGAAAACATACAGTGCTGTGAAAGCCTTTCTAAGATGATTCGGAGGTCTTGAGCAGGCTGAGATCTATGTGATAGAAATAAAATATTCTTGACATCAAAGATGTATTTTCCTGCTTTGCAGATTTGATAATGCAGGAAAATGCACAATAATAACCTCCCTAATTCCAACTGCAGTTCCAACTGAATTTTCACTTCCACTCTCTTTTTCCCATCCTCCAAATGTTTCTGCTGCTTTTCTTAGTTCTGCTGTCAGGAGAGTAAGATCAGAACAGGTTACCAGCTTAATCTGTTTGTTTCCTTATGCATTTAACCATCTGTTTTAGAACAGATATAGTACTGACCTTATTGAACTGCTACTTAGAAGGAAATGGTAGATTAATTGATTAAGGCAAGCTTAAATTGAATATTTTCTAATGTGCACATTTTTTTTTTACATTTTAGCTTAGTATTTGGACAATCTTAGCAAGGAATGCTTCTCCCTGCATGGGCCACCATTAAGGAAAATATATAAAAGTATTCTGGGGAATGACAGAATGCCAATTTTTATAGTGCAATAAGGTTCCAATTATATATATATTGGAGGTTATATTTGCAATATTTTGAAGTGGACAGACTTGATCACCCTGTGCCCATTTTCTCATTTATTTGAGTTTTTCTTCTTGATGTACAGCACAGCCTTGCTTATATATGCAAGGCAAAAATAGGGACAGTGAAAGTCCATGGAAATATGGAAAAAGGAAAGGAAATCGAAAGAAGACAACTTCAAACCTTCTTCTGTACAGTTATAAATATAAAATTCATTAATCTTCTGATCTAAAATTCAGAATTACACAGTATAGTTATAATAAACAATTCTAATCATCAAACCCAAAATTAATATGGCTTTTCTTTTATTTCCAGCATATTCTCCCAGTCACATTATATTAATTTCAGGGGCACTTAGTCACACAGTCTTTAACATATTCATCTTTCATATTCATTTACAGTTTTATGTATATTCTAAACTATAGTATTTTTTCTTTTTATTGCACTTAAATGTTGTTAGTTTCCTCTTAGTGTTGTATGTGAATCTAGCCATACTGGTATGCATGTATGTATTTATAAATCATATTTATATGGCCACCTATCTAAGGAACATGACTTTGGGCAACGTATAATAAAATCATAAAATTGAAATATTAAAACAGAATATTATTAAGAACATTGTGGCTATTAAAAATAGCTGAGAGAACATTAAATATGGTGAAGCCCACTCAAGAGGTCATAATTCCCTTAAAGAGCTTAGCATTGTGTATGAACCAGACTACAATAGTTTTTTCAACAGACCATGGTTCAATACATCTTGTGAATTCTTTGATGCTAATAACAACATAATTAGCAATGGCAATAAAAATTGAGTGTTTTTAACCCTACATCACTCCCAGTATTAGTTACCTGCCTGGCTTGAAGGAGTATCTATTAGCAGCAAATACTGTGAAACTGTTGCATTGACTCTAATGGTGATTAAATTAATTCCCTTTTTGATCCAGTATAAATAGCTACATATGCCAAACAAACGTAATAATTAAAGGCTCCAGTTGCATTTGCATTAAGATTTTTTTTGTAGTACATATAATTTTTTTCAGGATATTTTGAATCTGGCTTTGCTGCAAACCATTAATCTCTTTTGTCTCCCTCTACTCATTTAAATCTTTACAGCTTAATAAGGTCTAATGGGACTTGTTGGGTAGGAATTTATTTGTTCTCTTTGTTAAAGAAAAACACTAATCCTAGGATAAAATGTGTGTGGCAAATAGCTAACCTACTTCATAATATTTAATGTAGGCATTAAAAGAGAAATGATTAAAAAAAAATGATCCATGGAGAAAGTATTGCATGCACCAAGCGGTTCTGGAGAACCGGTAGCGGAAATTTTGAGTAGTTCAGAGAACCGGTAAATACCACCTCTGGTTGGCCCCGCCCCCATCTATTCACTGCTTCCCAAGTCCCAGCTGATTGGCTGGGTATTCTTTTGTTGCCCTGAACAGGAGAACAGAGCTGGAAAGCAGGTTAGTGGGACAGGGAAGGAATGGAGATTTTATAGTATCCTTCCCCTGTCACACCCACAAAGCCATGCCCACCAAGCCACACCCACAGAACAGGTAGTAAAAAAAATTGAATCTCACCACTGGTTCTGACCTGATGTTTTCCGGATGTGCTGGACAGCAGTCCTTGTATACAACCAGCAATGGTCACTATGTCCTAATCAGTAAGGCCAGATATGGAAGTTGAAGTCTAACACATCGAAAGGGCGCCAGATTGAATTAAAACTGCTTTGCTCAATCTAATGCCCACCTGATGGATAGTCTCCACCTTGAACTACTTATTTATTTACATTCTGTCTTTATTGTTTTTACAAATAACTTAAGGCAGCGAACATACCTAACACTCCTTCCCCTCCTATTTCCCCATATCAACAAGCCTATGAGGTGAGTTGGATCGAGACAGAATAACTGGCCCCAAGGTCACCCTTTCATGCCTAAAGTGGGACTAGAATTTGCAGTCTCCTGGTTTTTAGCCTGATGCCATGAAATCTAGCCTGCTTGGTTAATTGTTACCTGGGGAATCTGGTGCAAGTTGTCTTGCATATCTCATGGACATCAACTTAAAGAAGACTACCTTAAATTTCATTTAGAATAATGGCAGGAATGCCAAATAGGTTTCTTCTTCTTCAGGGTCACAGTTAATAGCCCAGTTGCAAATGTTCAGTGAAATCCAGGAAAATAATGTGGTGGGGGAAAAATGCTACATATGTAAATATGTATGTATATATTTGTAGAAATATTTGGCACATGTTTAAGAGGCAAGTTTCCAGGGTCCCATTCAGACAAAAAGCATGTTTCATTTTGGCAGTGTGCATTCCGATAATCCAGTTGTTCTGAGAGTTGCCATTCAGAGCAGACATATAACTTGAATAAATATTTCTCATTTCCTTCCAGTATGGAAGGAAATACCAGTTTATGGTAATATTCTGCTTTAAACCTGGACATATATTTCTCCTACTTATTATGCAAGCTCTCAAGGGCATCTTAGAGTCATGAATTAAAGTAGAAAGTCTAATTAGACCCTGTTTTGGAAGCTAAATATTACTTGGCTGTTGGTGAGAATGAGAGAGAGCAGCTCTTCAACTTGTTTTGGCTGACTGTATTAAATCAGTGGCTATTTTACAAAGACTGCTGTAGTTAATGCCAACCATTTGTCAGTTAGCATCCCAATTTTTAAAAATCCCCTTTTGTTGCAGAAAAATATCAAACAACTGGAGTGCAAATGTGCTATTTGTGCACATTTAACATTTTCCTCCCTTAATGTACAAATCTATTAATCTCCTAGATTCATATCAAATGATCAAATAGTAAACTAATACTGTATTCTGAGAAACGTATGGCTTTTCATTGACTGTGATCTAAGGTCCTGCCGATGTTCAGACAACTGCTTCTGATTTGTCAGTTTTATCTAAAATATATTTCCATTGGTTTAATGTGTTTCTTTGCAACAGATGTCAGTTACACCATCAGCCAATTGGGCACTTGTCCAGTAGTTTTGTACAATATGAATGATACTCTAGAAGTCTGTAAGTACTTGATGGGATTGAAAATAGGCCAGCAGTCAACTACTGGATGAAAAAGAGAAAGATTAGAGAGCTAGAATCATAGGATGATGTGGAATTAATCTGTAAAAAGGTATAGCTCAAAGCAGCAAGGGAAAGCAGGAACTGTATGAACCGAACTCAGTGCAAAATCTTATTCACATTGTTTGTTTCGTGGTCATGTGGTCACGTGTAAGTCACGTGGCCTGTAGTATCAATTCATGATAGTCATTTTTAATTTTTAATTAGGTGGCCATATAAATCAAAGGAGAGAATCAGTTTGGCACAGTAGTTAAGGCACCAGGCTAAAAAAACCCAGAATACTGTCCTGCCTTAGGCATGAAGCCAGTTGGGTAACATTGGGCCAGTCATACTCTCTCAACCCTAGGGAGGAGGCAATGGCAAATCACTTCAGAAATGTTGCCTAGCAAACTGCAGGGATTTGTCCAAGCAATCATCAGAAATCAAAATGGACTTGAAGGCACTAAATAAATAAATAAATTAAAGCAAGAAAGCAAAGCAAAGCTTTCATCCTAGAGAAGGGTAGTTAAAGAACTCTAAGCTCCAAAGGGACAGAAGCCACTTCAAATGTCTTAGCTTATCTCAGCATGCCACAAAGCACCATGTCTTGTATAACAACAAGAAAACCAGGAAGTGTCTATCAATGAGAGGATAATTAGCTAAATGAAAGCAAGGAATATTGCAACTGTAGCACAACAGAATGAAATGTTTGAACACTTTCTGCTTTCAAGATATGTAAGCTTGGCTTTGGAACTTCATGCCGTCTTCAAAAATTGTATGTGTTGCTCTTCTGGAAGCCATTAATCCAACTGTTTAACAAAACAAGAAAAATAAATAATGGCATACTTATTAGATATATAAAGTACATAAAATATACAGTAAAAAGAGAAAAGAAAACTGGCTTTTAAAAAGGTCTTTATGTATATGTTTATCTCAAGTCATATTTTATAATTTTAAAGGTAAATGCCAATATTTTAAACACCCATATCCAGTATTTCTATTTTAGCTATGTTAAAAAGAGTGACCGCCTTTGAATAAATCTGTCTTCAATTGTAAGAGTCTTCAAACTAGTATTGTTATGTGTATTTTTTGTAAAGTAATTCCCATACTTTTAAATTCCCCCCAGTTACAATTACAGCTACCAATTCAATTAAAAATGGTAATTTTCTATGTGACAGATGTGAAGAAGTATTAAATACACAATTCAATAATATTAACAATGCTTTTCTGTTTATATGAGGATTTACAAGGCTACAGATGACTAACAAGAATAAATATTTAATTGTATTTGTAATTGAATTTAAATGTAAATTAAATGGAACCAATTTTAGTTTTGTCCTAGCATTTCTTATTCCTTATTTTACAAGACAGTCCCTGCCACCACTATGGCCAGAAACATTTTCAAACTCTACCAGAAGGAAGTTTTTATAGTCTGTTGGATCAAGTGCTAAGCATAGTATAAGAACAAGCCAAGTCCAGATAAAAGAGCTAAGTCAGAGTCTAAGAAATGTAAGTAAAAATAGAGGCATTCACAGACATTATTGCCAGCATTTTACTATCCAAGATTACTTTCCAGAAGATGCTACTTGTTTCCCTCTGAATTCACTAAGTCTACTAATTCACTGTCTACTATTGACCTCACCCCTTTCCTAAGAGGTCTGTAGGGGGCGTGCATAAGCGCACCAACGTGCCTATCGTCCCTGTCCTATAGTTTCTTTTATATTTTATTTTTCTTATATGTACCCATGTATTCATAACTATGTTTTACTTATATCTATTATCTTGTAAGCAATTGACAAATAAATAAATAAATAAATAAATAAATAAATAAATAAATAAATAAATAAATAAATAATAAGTTCTCTTTGTTTGCCCTTCTGAATATGAACCATAATTTTAAACAGCTTGGCATCAGAGCTATTAGAGTGTTGTCAGCATTAGTCCACCACTCTGGTGATACCATATTCTCAAACCTGGCATACACAACACATTGTGTCTTCAGGGTTAGGTTTTAAAGTTGTTAAACAAAGGAAGACGTGGGTTCCCCATCTGCGTCTGAGATCTCAAACCAACTGTCTCCCATGGCTGCTCATCTAATCTCTATCCCAAAGGTACTTTTCAAAATGCAACTGTCCTTTCTTGGTTTGTTTTTTCCCCTTCCTTCCTTCCTTCCTTCCTTCCTTCCTTCCTTCCTTCCTTCCTTCCTTCCTTCCTTCCTTGCTTCCTTCCTTCCTTCCTTCCTTCCTTTCTTTCTTTCTTTCTTTCCCTTTAAAAATGTTTCACTTCTCATCCAAGAAACTTCTTCAGTTCTGACAGAATGGTGGGGATTGGAAGGATTCACATAATCCTTCCATTCCCCATCATTCAGTCAGAACTGAAGAAGCTTCTTAGGTGAAGAGAGAAATGCTTTCAAGGAAAAAAAAAACCAAGAAAGTCCAATTGCCTCTTGTAAACCATAGGACAACTTTTGGGACAACCATGACTTGGATAATTAAGAATCTCCCTAGAATCTCATCTTTACTTCTTTTCTTTCAGTAATCAGAATTCATACAATAGAGTTGTGATGGTGGACCTATGGCATGCGTGCTGGAAGTGGCATGCAGAGCCACTTCTGCCGGCACACGAGACGTCGCCTGGAAGAGCCCCACTGTGCATCCGCATGCACATGCACCGCCCACCCACCAGCTGATTGTTGGATATCTGGTGTGCAAGTGCATGCGTGGGAGATGCACATGCATGCACAAAGACACAGGGCACATGGGGGGTCTCTCGTGCATGCGCAGAGGTGTGAGGCGCACGTGGCGGGATTGCATGCACATGCACAGTGATGCATGGCGTGGGGGGGATTGCACACACATGCACAGGGGGCATGGGGGGGGCTAGCATGCATTGCCTTCTGGGTGCTGGAACGTGAATGCACAAGTGGAAGTGCACATGCAATTTTCAGCACTGGGGCCAAAAAAGGTTAGCTACCACTGCAATAGGGTCATAACTGCATGGAAGTTAAAGTCCAAAAGTAGATAAAAATAAGCTATACAAACCTGTCCTAGTCCAGGGAAAACCCATTTGTGGCATTCAAATAGTTGCCCGGTTATAATTTTATATCAATGAAACATAGGCGGTGGTGAAAGATTTCCTTATATCAAGGAAACATAGGTGGTAGTGGAAAGTCTAGTTCAACAAAACTGGAGTGCCACAGTTAATCAATTGATCTTAAACTATGACTGAATGATAACAATTGTATTTTGTAACACAAAACTGTAAGATAGGTCTATGAAGTATGATAGGCACTAATCAGGAGTGGAATTCAAAAATTTTAACAACCGGTTCTGTGGGCGTGGCTTAGTTGGTGGGCATGGCTTGCTGGTCATGTTATTGGCTGGGCATGGCCAACTCAACATCACTCACATCAAGGCACGCATCTCCTCGCCTGGCCTCTTGTGACTGTGGAGATGCTGCAACAGTCGTAAGTGTGAAAAACAATCATAAGTCACTTTTTTCAATGCCATTGTAACTTTGAATGATCACTCCACACAAGCAAAGTACCAGCAAAGGAGGGGGAAAAAAACTCCAGAGAAGTTCCTGAGACAGGAAGTCTAGTCCTGCCAAGAACATAATAAGGATTAACGGAGAGACAGTTTCTGTAAGCAACACCAGAATGTTTCCTTCCTGCCTTCCTTACAGGATTAGGCCAGTAATTTCTTCTAACAACCAGTTCTCCGAACTGCTTAGAATGTTAACAACCAGTTCTAGAGAATAGGTACGAACTGGTAGAATCCCACCCCTGCGCATGAGGCACCACGCGCCTCTGCAAATGCATGTGTGATCCCCATGTACACCGCAGGTCTCTGCGCATGTATGCATGTCTCCCACATATGCGCAGCAGATACCTGACAATCAGCTGGCTGGCAGGAGGTGTGCGCGCATGCACAGTGGATCTGTTCCAGGCAACAGCTCACGTGTCAGCAGAAATGGCTCTGGAGATACCACCTCCAGTACCATAGGTTTCCTAGGTTGCCATAGATTCGCCATCATGCCATCACAGTTCTAGGTACACCACTGTACTCTAAACTGTGCTTAATACTAGAGAGCATCTAAAGCATTACAGACTTAATACTACCTCCAAGCTCTGGAGCTGAGCTTCCAGAGAGAGAAAGATTTCGTCCAGTAACAACAATAGTACTAGTTTTACAAGTAGCAGTAGCATATTGAGGACCACAGTGGACATTATATATGCATATAATTATGTACCTAAGCAATCTAGAAAATCCTGAAGGTTAAATTATTGAATACATGCATTCATACATGCACCCTTACTGTGCTCCTATGATTCTGTTTTTCATGGTTCCCTTAATGTATCTAGATTTCTCGCCAAGATTTCTGAACATTTCTATAAAAGTTGAAGAAATTTTGCATCTCTAGACATCTTTTTTCTTCTGCTAGGAACTAGTCAGCAAATGACTGGAAGGTAAAACTGTCCAACTTTATTATGCACTGTGTTGTCTTAGGAGACAAATCTAGTATTTTAATAAGGATTTGGAAGAAAGAAGAGAGAGAATTCATGTATTGTGCTAAATGTCTGTGTTTTCTACCCTCAGGATAAAATAATAAATTAAAATTTACATTCAAAAATTATCATTTATCCCACTTGGGTTCATATGACATACTAAAATATAACAAAACAAATTACTTGGCTGAACTATGCTGAAGAAACTTAGAAGAGAAATTTTGTATGAAAAGTTAAAAAGTTTGAAAAAGTTTTCAAAATAAAATTAAAGAAAAAGTACATCAGCAACATTTCCATGAGATTAGCTCAGTTAATGTGGATCATTTTGAAACAAAAAAAAACCCAATAGGATGCTCTATGTAACTGAAGTAAAAAACTTCCTACAAATATTAATAATACAACATTCTTTGTAAAATCAACTTGTTCTAGAATTAGGAGTAAAATAGTTCCTAATGCTTCTGTAATAATAGTGGCATTTTACAGCAATGTATGGCATTAGAAAGAACTGTGTATACACAGCATGGCAAAAATAGATTTAGAAACTTCAGCAAAATATCCCTTCCTGTATTATGATTAAATATTGTTAAAATGGGGAGGGTTATAATCATTTGATGCAATATTTCCAAATTACTCTGGCAATACAGGAAAGTTCTTAATGATATAGCTAAAAAGTTGTTGACCTAATATTATGACATTCTGCCAAAGAGAGATTATGATATTCTGTCAAATAAAAATCAGCCCCCCAAAAAATAATCTGAATTATAAACCACACCACATGTATATTTCTACAAGGAATATTTCACAGCAATTAATCAACAAGAATGGTTTACAGACATCCATAATAGAAAAATAATCAAATATATTAAGAAACGTTCATCTTGTGCCAAATGGCACACTAGGTTAGTGCCAGGGGTGGGATTCTACCAGTTCGCACCTATTCACTAGAACTGGTTGTTAGAAGAAATTACTGGCCTAATTCTGTAAGGAAGGCAGGAAGAAAACATTCTGATGTTACTTACAGAAACTGCCTCTCTGTTAACCCTTATTACATTCTTGGCAGGACTAGACTTCCTGTCTCAGGAACTTCTCTGGAGTTTTCATCCCCTCCTTTGCTGGTACTTTGCTTTGTGGAGTGACCATTTAAAGTTACGATGGCATTGAAAAAAGTGACTTATGACTGTTTTTCACACTTATGACTGTTGCAGCATCTCCACAGTCACAAGAGGCCAGGCGAGGAGATGCATGCCTCGATGTGAGTGATATTGAGTTGGCCACACCCAGCCAATAACATGACCACCAAGCCATGCCCACCCAGTCACATGACCAAGACATGCCCACCACCTAAGCCATGCCCACAGAACCGGTTGTTAAATTTTTGAATCCCATCCCTGCTCCTGCGTGCATGCGCAGGGGCAGGGAGGGGTCACACAGGCATTGCATTATGGGTGCAGGCATGCATGCACACTTTCGGCACGTGAGAACGAAAAGGTTAGCCATGACTGGCCTAGAGTGACCCAGTTTGAACTTAATGAATCCATATGTTTAACCTTGAAGACTAAAAATAAATTCAGAACACAGCTGTCAGATTATTAATAGGAATAGCTGGATATATAAACAGTGTATAATTAATTAAAAAGAAAAAGAAAACAAATATCATGTGATGTAATTCCGGGTTGTGTCAGATCTGGCATTACAACAGACTTTGCCACTTTGATGCTTTCCTAAATAAGAGAAATTGCTTTGGAAGATGGACTTTGCTCTTTTCTTTTTAAATGGATTTCATCACTTGGAAACCTGACAGCAACATTTACTGCTTAAAAAAAAAATTCCTCCAGAAGCCCAGGGTCAAAACAGAAAGGAAAATACCAACTCCTTAAAGATACTTGCTCTGGACCTTCCCTATTTCTCTTGCTTTCCTATCCATAATCTTCTCCCATGGTGTTCCATGGAACCTCCATCCTCTAAACCAGATGTAGGGAATGGTGGCTCTTTTATGGGCCTTAACTCCCAGAATTCCTGAGCCAGCATGGTGATGACTACAACTGATGCCTACAACTATTATGCCTTCATTTTCTGTAGTGCAGTGAGTAACTCTCTTTCTTGTCCTCCCATCAATGGAAATGCATGAATAGGGTCACCTTTCACACATTAAGCTGTATGCGCAGGCAGCAGTAGTTGCCTTTAGCATTAGTTCATACAGGCATGAAATCTAATTCATCAGATGAGTTAAAGACCTAATAATAAAGAAGGAAGGAAGCATGCCTGGTTTCACTGAACAAATAACATAGATGTGACCTTCACTGCCTTCAGGAGATTAAACGAGGCATCTATACGTAATATATATTCCACTTTCTCCAATGAAGGGGGAGTTCAGCAATATTATTTCTTTTTGCCAAGTCAGCTAAATTAAATATTCTGTTTAAACAAGAATGGTTTTTAAAAATAATTTCAGCATTTTATATGTGGGAGTGAAGTTGTGGTTCAAAATAGAAGCACATTATTTACTTTTCCGATAGGCTAAGGAGTTTTTCTTTGAAACTGCTTACCAAATCTAAATTAAGTAATATGAGTATGATCTGGAGATAGATTCTCACTGAAATAGAGGAGGAGAAGATAAAGACAGACAATGCTTGTTATGAAGTAAGAAAAAAACCATAAGCAGGAATATATATTGCTCAGGTAAGGAAATGTATCCCCAAAACCTTAGAGAAGTTTCTACACTAAATAAAAATAAAGATCTCCTATAAAAACTTGCACATGCATTAAACATCTGTATCAATATACCAATTGACAGAGGAGGTGGAGTGGTATTAAATATTGTGGTCTACATTGCAGATGACTGTAGACAAATAAAGAATGAAAAAGCATACCTGTCTTTGGTCCAAGGCCTGTGGTTAATGTATTGTATTCTGGGGAGAGGCTGTTTTATTTTGCGTTGTTTTTAGATTGTTTTAGGGTAGGTTATCTGTGTGATATGTTTTATTCGTTTTCATGATTTTATTTTTCTTTTGTACACCATCCAGTTGAGCGGTTATAATCCATTTTAATTAAAAATAAATAAACTTGACAAGTGCTGGAACTTTAGAACTTAATATAGATATAATCAAAACCAAAACATTATTCATCAAACAATGATTTTAAACAACTCTGCAGATTTTCTTACCAATTGAATCCAGTGTTGTGAATGTTACTGAAAATCCGCAAAGCCAACATTCCAAGGTACCCCATTGTATCTTGACTTAAATTTGTAGCATGGAAGAAGAAACCTCCCATCATATAACAAATATAATTAATATTGTTTTTATTTGGACTGCAATCACTTAAAATGAAATATAAATTTGAAAATGATATATACAGTAATTGAACGGTGCTTTTTCTGTTGAACATCATATATTTCTACAGCAGCATTTTGCAAAAGGACAGGACTAGAACTTTACAGTAAACGAATCTTTCAAAGCCAACATTTCTATAGATCCCTTGAAGTCGACAACATTAGTCTCAGTTGTAATAACTTTATGTTTAATGAAATAAACTACACACTATCTGTTTTACTCACAAAGTTTCCTCCTCTGCATTTATTTTATTTATTTAAAAGATTTGTTTGTTTCCCTCCTCTTCCCCCATATTACAGCACAGTTTTGTATAGTTCACAACAATAATAAAATGCAAAACAGAAACAAATACAACCAGAAAACCAACAAAAATGCAAGAGGTATTTTAAAATGGTACCCTAGTCATTTCCTAGGATGTCCCAACAACCATCTATAGCAGTGGTCCCCGATTTTTTGGCACCAGGGACCAGTTTTGAAAGAAAAATTGTGTTCCACACACTGGGGGAGGGATGATTTCAAGCACAATCTAGATCTCACACAGGCGGAGATAAAATTTGACTTGCTTACCTGCTGCTTGAGCATCCTGGTTCCTAATAGGCAATGGGCTGGAACTGGTCTACAGCTTTGGGGTTGGGGACCCCTGGTCTACAGATTTGGATGGCCTTCCAGAAAGCTAAGAGGATGGGAGGATATTTTACAAGGTAAGGGCATCCCTTTCCTTGCCCTTCCTTGTCCTGGAGCAAATAATTTCAACAGCAAATCGTTTATGGTGACAGACCAGGAACATTTTTGGATCAGGATAAAATAATCCCATGGGACTTTTGAGACATATTCAAAGTTTTGAAAGAATCTCATGGGCCTTATTTTTTAGAAAGGTTGCCGGGCTGAGTATGGCAAGTCAAGAGTATCTGTTAAATTACAAAATAAACATGCAAAGTGTCAGGGTTCCAAATAATACACTTATAGCAAACAAAACTCTGAGGCAAGTGGGTTCCTCAAAGAATAGTTTCATTTGGATATATCATATTGGCACAGATCTGGTGAAAACCAACTCTGAAGGTTCCCGTAGTTTTCACCTAATTAAAAGTAAAAGTTTTCCCCTTTCCCCAAACAATCAGTCACATGGTCCAGTCAAGGTGCCCTCCCGTTGCCGGGTAATATCACTCCTCTTCTCTCTGATCAGGTCTGAGAATGTCTTTGGTTCCCATGAGAAGTATTTTGTTTTGGCTACAAAACCCCAGCTATCTGTATTCCTCCCTCCCTATCCCTCAGCTCCAGCGTGGCAACACCGAAGGTTCAAAATGGCTTCGGTCAGATCAGCTTCTGGGTTGACACAAGGTTGCTATCCTCTTTTCCCATCCAGTTTACAAAGAAGGTTCCTATCAAAACCCACTGGTTCTACTTATACTGGGAATCCTGCCTTTCCAAAATTAAAACATTGGTTATCAAAATCAAACACGACAAATTTATCAGACGAGATCCGGTGAATTTTCAAAGTATTTTCAGAAAGGCACATAATATCCATACAAATACTTGAAACCTCCCGATTAGCAAAAAGTCCACTAAGAGCTACCAGAGACAGCAACATATCTATTTTAACCTTGATCAAATAAACCAACTTGTACTCCTTTCCTTTATTTTTAAGAATCTTGAGCTTTAATCTAATCAGATTAGTCTGCGCTTTGTCCAGTATCTTACCTGGAAGATTCAAAATAGCCTGTCTCATTCATTCAGAAAGTCTACCACACTCTCTACCCTTACCCCAAAATCACAAACTGGAGGAGAGTCAGAAATTGTCCAATCTATTGAAATCAAGAGAATGCTTCTTCACTAGATGTTTCACATTTTTGTACCTGCCAACTATAAATATATCCCTGACAGATAGAAGCAATTAAAATGTAGCAACATGACCAGAACATTTTCTTCCAGTCTTACCACATAGTTGTGATTACAATGTTGACAGACAGCAAGACCAGGAAACTGGAGGAAAACAGGATAGAGCCTAGTTAGATCTATCAAAAAATATGGGAAAAGGATTTCCAGGAATCTGCAACTCTGTGGAGAACACATGTACTTCCAGTTTATCAGATCTTCCAAACTGATATGTGAATTCTCTATATTTTGATTAGGGCAGTTAAAGTTAGATTTCTGTTAGCTTGCTGGTTGGAAATTAACCATTTTGATTAGAGCCTACAGTATTTTCTTTTCACATATTTAGTGGTTCTGATTTGCCAGAGATTAATCTCAGAATCTCACCAAAATGTACAGAAACCTATCAGGCTTTTGATAACATTCTTCAAAGGAAAGTTATTAAGTAGGACAATTCAAGTACAGTTTGCATGAAGTAATTTTAGCTCCTTTCATCCAGACAATTGCATCAATTTCTTCCTTCATAATATCCTTTTCACTGTTTTTATTTTTCTTTACCATTTTTAATGTGCCTATTTAAAAGTGATACTTGCACCAGAGACCCCTGCAAGGAATTTAATCTATGCCAAATATCTGTTAATAAAAGACCAAGAAATGAAATGGCACAAAGCCAGTTTGAAATGTGTTTCCATATTATCAAGGATAGGAATACTCCATGAACTGTCATAATATTAATTGCATGATCATAGTAAGAATATCCCGACTGCAGTTTATATTATTTTAGTGACAAAAATAAAAATATAACATAACCTATTTTCATTCTATCACCACAGGGAAAAATACTGCTTGAAGTTTTTTAAGCATTTGAGATTTTACAACACCAGAAAAAGGTGTAGAAAAGGGGGGAAAAGATAATCACACTGTTGAGTAATTGTCCTTGAGCATTAGCACCATGGGTGAAGGAAAATTAGAAGGAGGAAGGGAAAGGGGAAGAAGAGAAAGAGAGACTGGCATGATTTGGAAGAGCGGATAGGGAGAATTTTCTTTCTCCTAGGCAAAATCCTTATCATCCAACAAAACTAAGTGATGAGTGATGGAATCTCTTTGTTGAAATTTCTGCAGTACAATACCTCAAAGCATTCTCTCTAAGGAATAAAGGAAGTCAAAAAGGAGAAAACTAGAAAGAGACTTGAGAAACAGATGTAGATAAAGAAAACTGTTGCATGAATAAAACTCGCTATAAGGTCTAGAGAGATTTATTAAACTACCTGTTAAAGAGATACTATAAAACAATTATTTTAAAGTATTTCCACATAAAGTACATAGCTGAATACTGGAAATCCACTGTGGTAAGAGTCAGTAATGACTACCAATTTGGCTGTTCCAAAAGTAGACTTGACAACTTGATGGTGAATAATAGCCATATGGGTATTGATTAATGTTGGTACCAATGGCTCTATACTTCTCCCAGTTATTGAAATCACACACTAATATCTTGCTCCTGATATTTTCATAGGCTCCAATTAACCAATGGCAAGAGAAATCTACTGGATAAGGCACCTTTTTTACAGTCTTAAGTTTCATAAGTATTTGATGTTTGCAAGTTCCACTAGTATTTGCTAATATCTTTGAGAGACAGGAGGAAGAGCCACAGCCTAAAGTTGCAATACAAAGGACAGTGTCGTGCCCCTGTCGGAGTCTGATTTGGAGGGGGAGGCCGAGTAGCTGATAGGGAGTGGGAGTGTGGCTCCATTGGTTGTGGAAGAAATTGGGGAAGGGCAAAGTCTGGCTGGGCAGAGCAAGGGAGAGGTAGAGCAAGGCAGAGGAAATTCAGAGGAAGATCCAGGCTCACCATCCAGGCACGCAGGGAGGAACGGAGAAAGGAGCAACATGAGTTGCGTGTCTTACAGGCCCTGATTCCCTTCATTAGCTGCAGTTGGGAACACAGTGTTTAAAAAGGGAGGCTGCACACAACAAAGTTGTTGGGAGCAAATCGTGAATTATCTGGTATCATCAAGGCTTATCTGGGTTCCTGCCGTCTTCCCAACTGTGTGTGTTTTGCTGGGCTTTCAAGTCTGCAATTCCTTCTCCTACCCTGTCAAGATAATTACTGCAGCGTGGATTTTTATTTATAGTTTGTATGTACTTCGTTTTTGGACTGAATTTCCTCCACTTAAAGACTGTTCTTGGGAGAGTTTTTTCTCCAGCCGAAGGTAACCTGGACACTGGAGGCAAAGTTGGAGGTATTAAAAGGACATTTCTTGCTTATTTGACTGTGTTGTCTTTGTGCCACGCTCCAAATCATCACAGACAGTCACTGACATCTTTGAAAGGGATGGGGATGTGATTTAATTTAATTTAATTCCCAGTCTATTTATTTATTTTATTCAATTAATAAGACCCCAAAATGGAGGAGGGCTGGATGAATCAAGGTGACATACAAAAAATTGTATCATTAAATACATATTTAAAAGCAAAACAAAACACCCCAACCAGAGGGGACCAAATAAAACCAAAATCCCATGCTAGGAAATGCCAAACTTTCCTCTGCTTCCAAATTAAAATATTCTATTAGTCAACAGGCTCATAGAATGCCCTGATCCATGCCCTGCCAGAAGAACCATGTTTTTTCAAGCTTTCCTAAACTATAGCCAAGCTGTGCAAAGTCAGGAGGTATAAACATCCATGGAGAGTCTCAGTCAACCAGGTCATGGTTATCTCAAAGATGCTTTTTCAAAAAGCAACCGAGCTTTGTTTTTTCTTTCTTGAAGATATTTCGCTTCTCATCCATGAAGCATCCTCAGTTCAGACAGTCAGGAGGAATGCTGTTGCAGAAGACAGGGATGACAACAGAAAAAGTGTAGCTCTGAGGTCCCATAATATGCCACTGTTAAACAATTTGAGCAACTGGGACATTTTAAAAATCTAAATATGTTACATCTACCTGAGGTTTACCACAACTGTTTTAAGCTATGTTTTCAGATATGTTACATTGGAAATCAGTTGAAAATGTTTCCCTTGTACAATGATTTCCACTGAAATTTAACGGTGCAGCCTAACTGAGCAAGCAGACGAAGTTTTGAAAAAGTCCACCACCAGGAAATCGATGGAGGAAAGTTTCAAGTGTCTCACACTCTAGTTCCCTGGATTTCAATTTCTCCTTTGAAAAAAGCATTTGGTGTCTGTCTTGAATTTTACCAGGTTATGTTCCCTCATACCCTGTGAAAAATGGGGTGTATTGATAGAAGCAATCTGGACATTGGAAAAATGTTTTTGCTTTATTGTAAAATTTCATCAGGGGGGTTGGGCTGCTGACCTACTATTTGAAAATATTCTTTCATCTCTGAAGAAATATTAATATAGCCATCGATTCACCAATCACATGATCAAGGGAGAAAGGGCATGTAAAATTCTACAAACCTTATTCTGACCTGATTTTTTAAAATTGTTCTTGACTTGTTTTGCCAGGAGAGAATGAAGAACATTATTAACGGACAAAAATAAACAAAAGCTGGAAATGTTGTAAGGTTTTCTTTATTTGTTTGTGACTCCTTTAAGTTGATTGAGCAAGGATTGGTTTTTAACAGATATTTCTTCTGCCCTTTCTATGCAAAAATCCAATGGCAATTCCATTAAGGTAAACTGTTTCCAGTTTATTGCAAGGTATTATGTAGTTATTCCTTTCCTTGCCTATGAAATCAGGCTTAACTCATTAGTGTTTGACCATAGTGGTTCAATAACAGCTGGATTTTGGGTCAAATATCCTGGATTGTGAAGTTAATCTGAAGAGTACAAATGATTGGGGTAGCAGGAAATTCTTTCTGGGTTCCATAGATGGACTGACAGGACATGCCGGTTGAAACCCATTGAAGCTAATACTGTTCTCACTGTTTCTGCTTTTTAAATATAGATTTTATAGACAGAGAACAGCTAGAGAGGTATGAATGCAAGTTTTGTTTTTTGTTTTTAAAAAGTTGCAGATGCTGATATTATTTTTCTTCTATTTTCAGAAACAAAATGGTATTTATGACCAAGTAAGACATATGATGTTTAACTGCTACCCATTAACTCCCCACTCACCATGTTGCAAGAAGAAAATTATATTAATCACAGAATTTAAAATTAGTGGCATTACAGCCTGGCATTGGCATCAGGCCCCTGATTCCTTTGCCCTTCCTTTCTTTCCATTGCTAAAATGGGGAAAATAACATTTGGCTGTACTAGGAATTGTTCAGTACATGAAGTTGTACACACGGTTTGAGTGTCAGATGTTATATAAATACAAAAAGGCTACTGTTAATATCCTACAAAAAAGGCATACTTCCTAGGTCCGACTAGATGAAAATCCTTAAGGACCAGGGGACACACATACAAACACACACACACACACACACACAATCTGTTTGAAGATGCTTCACACTCTCTTACAGATACAATGGAAGCCTTTATCCAGATCTAGTGTAAAAAAAGGTATTCAAGGTAGCTTACAATGAAATCAAGTTACACTTAAAATACTAAATCTCAGAATCTCAAAATCAATAAGTGTCGCCCTCCCAGGTAAGCAAGACAGAACACATGACTAAATGAGCTAAATCTACTTTATGGTAAGGCTGCATTAATAGAATCTCACAAGGTATAAACTTCCCACTGCTACTTTTACCCACCTGATTTATTAGGGTGGGTCTTTCCCAAGTTTCTTTCTCTGACCATTCAGTAACTTCAGGCATCACCCTTTCTTGTATGATTGTCCCCTAGTCACAATCTCTTTTCTTCAGCTCCCAATTCTTCGTTCTTTTACAAAAATGGCATTGGAGGGTAGGTGAGAAACAGAATCCAATAGATTTAATACCAAATCAGCATGGATATTATAACCCTTTCTGAATGATCAAATGACAACAGCTTTTCTTTGGCAAGACTTGGATGCAGTTACCACATGGTCCCATTACCTTAAAATCTGGGTGGATTGCTCTGGGAAAATGTGTCTTTCTGATTATCGGGTCATATTTTATTTATTTTCATCCTGCCTTTATTATTTTTTATAAATAACTCAAGGAAGCCAACATACCTAATATTCCTTCCTCCTCCTATTTTCCCCACAATGACAACTCTGTGAGGGGGTTTGGCCTGAGAGAGATTGACTGGTCCAAAGTCACCCAACTGGCTTTAGTATCAAGGGAGAGACCAGAACCCACAGTCTCTCAGTTTTTAGACTGGTACCTTAACCACTGTACCCTATCAAATGTGACTACAGCTTCCATCATCCTCACTGACTATGTTATCTGAGGTCATCAAGAATGCTCAGACTTGTAGCTGAACATCTGAGAGGCAGTAATTTTTCTCCATCTGGGTTCTATTTTGATTTGTGTCCAGACATAGCTATCTGAGCAAGGGAATCAAATCATAGACATCTGTAGGAAATGAAAATAAAAAGGGGAAAGTGACAAATAAATATCACATTGCTGTAACACCATGACCTTTATGTCCTTAAATGAGACATCATACTGTATATTTTGGCATTTTGGTATCATCATAGTTAAAAATAGATGTGTCAGCTGGTGCTCCATTCAAAATCCAAGAAAGAAACACTTACACTCCGTTAATTAGAGAAAAGATTTTTTTACTGGAAATCAAGTGGTAGCATCAAAGGAATTCTGAATCTGAGGAATTGTGCATGAAAATCACATATACAAAGTGATGGCAACATTCCCACCCACAATAGTTCAAACTGTCCATCCAATGAAAAGTTGCATATAATGTCATGTGGGCATCTTCAGGTGGTGATGAGGCATCTGTCCATTGACCTTGGCCTATTTTGATAAAGAGATGTGCTTGCGCATAGCAGAGGAAAGAAGCATAAACAAGAAACTTTCCCCCCTAACTTATACAGTTTTTTCTCTCAAACCTCAAGCTCACTTCCCATAACTATTTCATCCCTCCTCCCGCATTACTTATGACAGCCAAAAGATGCAAAGCAAAGGAAAGAAATCTTGAAGACTGACAAGATGCCTGTGAATTAGGTACCTCTTAGGTCACTAATCTGGATATAATCTTTTGGAGTAGCTTAGATTTCAGAGAACTTTTTCCTCAGAACTATTCAGAGTTACTTGAGATAGGCAACTATACAAAACAAATGAACAAACAAACAAATAAATGTCAACATCAAACATGTTAAAGTAGGGCAAATACTATATAAATAAGCATATGTCCGGTTTCAAATCTTTTGGAAGTGTGCAGCTTTATAAATGCGATCTTGGACAACCAAAAACTTAGGTATTCACATTCAAATTCAAACTATAGTACTGAATATTTAAACAAAGGATAATCATCTAATCAAGCACAGGCTGATGCCCTTTCCAGAATTGAGAACATTTCTGTCTTGTCTGGATTAACCTTTGATTTGTTTGCTCTTATCTTGTTCAGCACCAGCATTTAACTGCTGATTTTAAACGCTTACAATTTCCCTTCAGGTAGGTGAAAAGGAAGTTACTGGTGACAAAATAAAGCACACAAAATGACTTTCCATCATGGTTGCCTCACCTTATTTAGCCCCACAGAAAGTTATCCCTTGGTCATACTGAGATAGCCAGTATGCTGTCCTCCAGTCTGGAAAGCAACATAAAGTAGATTTGTTCTCTCTGCATGATCTGCCTCTACTCCACCTTGGTGACAAGGCCAGTGAGAGGTTCAGTTCTAACAGTTTACTACAGGGCAAATTCAGGTGCAGCGATTGATGGAATCGGTTCTATGTATGCTCTCTGTTTGTTGCTCTTCAGAGCATCCGGTTCTACAGAGGTGGACAGAACCGATAGAATCCCATCCCTGCCCCTGTCTTAGAGGGATGTACAGATGTGTCATTAGATGTTTGATGGCTATTGTGTGATAGTAGGAATGCCCAACTTTTCTTGGCTCAAAGGCTTTACCAGTCTTGATGCAAGTGGGCAGAAACTTTAGGAACAGTCAAGGCCAGAGGCCACTATGGAAGAACATTTGGGATTTTTTTCATGGATGGAAGTATAACAAAATATTGATCATAATAATATATTTATAAATACATACAATGATTAATATTATCTTTTTATTAAAATATAAAAAATCAAATTAGAAAGAAGCAGAAAATAATTAAAATATTTATAAAGAGAATTAAACCGACAAAACAACAAAGATATACACCTTTATCCAAAGCCTCGGGTTTTGCTTCAAATTCCAACTATGTTTTCATTGCGTTGTGTTGATAACAGAAGCACTAAAAAAAAAGGTTGACTAATTGAGCAATATTTTGGCTTTGTTAACCTAATCAAGAAAAATATGCTCTTAGTTTACTTCTTATTGTTGGAGATGGTAATCTTTTTATTTCAGTAAGTTGTCTGAATAAGCTTATAGATCTCTTTTTCAAGGCATGCAAACTTTTAAAATCTCTTCTATCTTTTCTTTAAAAGCATGCAGACTATATACACACACAGACACATGCAAACATTAGTATTTAAAAGGATAATCACCAACATAACTTAGCTCCTAATCCCCATTTTTTAATGAAAAATAGAAACCTATTCACAATAGCCTAAGGATTTGATATTAGAATCCAATAAATACAACTAAAATTAGATTTTCCTAAATCAAATCCAATGACTCCTTGAAATGAGCAAAAAAATAAAACAGCAAGAGCTTATCTTACTATTTTGGTCTTTAAGAAAAGATATTTTGCAGATAGAAACAATTAGAGAATTGTTCTATGGGATAAGGGATGAGAGAAGAGATGGTTCTCTGTTTAGAAAGCAAGGGATTGAGCTATGACAGATGGTGTTATTCTGGAAAAGAAATTCAGTTTTAATTAAGGTTTTAATAGTGTGAACCAGATGTTCATCATGTACTTTATCTCTGGAAAGAGTTTGGAAAATTCCAGGAAAATACATATACGCCTCACAGGTTTTGCTTCAAGTAAGAATCTCTCCAAAACTATCTGTTATTATTTATGTGAATGAAAATAGCATTCCAGCAAAGTAAAAAAAAAATCACACTAGCTGAATATCCAAATTTTCATGGAAAATATATTAGCATTTGTTATCTAATAATGATCATCTGGCAAGAGCAAATCTCTTCTTTCAATGTCAGCTAAACTACTCTTTGGGGCCTTAATTGCTATGGGACCAAGTCAAGTAACATATATCATGCATTAAGTTGAGGAAAAAATCTACCTCTATCTTTGAGTAGCCTTTTTCCTATTACTCCTTCTGCTTTTTAATACAAAACATACAAAAGTAATCAGTGAATATATGGTAAGAAGTTGGTTCCTGAATCCACATTTACAACAGGTAACTCTTTGTTGTAGCAACAGATGGTAGCAGTCATGTATTATATCTTAACAACTGTCTGGTTCCTATTATTCAAAAGCAAAAGACTAGAGTGCTTGTATAAGGGGATAATGCCATGATGGCAAACCTATGTCACGCGTCAGTGGTGGGATTCAAAAACTTTTAACACTCCGTGGGCTGGGCTTGGTGGACTTTGTGCAGGCGCAGAGGCATTTTAACTTGCCTCCTGCAAACCTGCATGATCCCAGTCGCTTCAGCAGCTGCCACGCAGCGCTATTCTGCGCTGCACAAAGCAGCAGCACTTCAAATTTAGTGGAGAAAGGTGAGTATGGGAACTCGGGCGGGCACAGAGCAGCGGAGAGAACTGGTTCAGTCTCCGCTGCTCATCGCTCCTACCGGGCAGAACTGGTCGAATACTACCACTGGCACGCATGCCAGAGGTGGCATGGAGAGCTCTCTCTGTGGGCACACGCAAGCCATCACCCCAGCTCAGCTCCGCCATGCATGAGCACATGCCTCTCATTGGCCAGCTGGTCTTTGGGTCTCTGCCACGCATGCATGGGGTGTGGGGTGCATGCGGAGGGAATGCGTGTGCATGCACGGGTGGCAGGGTGCATGCACAGGGACACCCGTGCATGCCTGAGGGGTGGGGGACATATACAGGCGGCAGGATGTATGCACGGGGACATGCATGCATTGCATTTGGGAGGGCTTGCGCACACAGACACACACATTCGCATATGTGCATGCACGCTTTGGGCATTCGGTGCCAAAAAGTTTAGCCCTCACTGGTACAATGCTTACTGCTACAGACAGTCAAGCATGAATGAATAAGTTACAAATATGCAACAGAACTCAGCATTTTAGAAATAATGAGGTGATAAATACAACCACCATACAGATACAAGGTGGAACCACAATTGAGACTAGAATTTCCATCACCAAGCAATGGGGTCATTAAGTGACTCATGATCATTTTTTTTGCATGGTTGTTAAGTGGATTATAAGGTAGTTAAATGAATCTGGCTTCTCCCATTGACTTTGCTTGTTGGGTGAGAAGATTGCAAATGGAGATTGAATGACCTACAACCATTGCCAAGTTGCCAAGTGTCCATATTGTCTGTTTGTGATTGCCGGGATGTGGACATGTACAAGGACCAATCATGACTCACTTTTCAGCACTGTGATAACATTGAGTGGTCTCTAAATGAATGGTTATAAGTCAGGGATATTACTACTGTATAGTAGCAGCAGAAATAATATCAACTTCACTTGATTTGCAAAGTGCCTGGGTCAATATGTTGCATGAGTTAAGTTGGTGAAATGCAGATAGAAATATGTTGGGTTTTCAATGTAGACTTCATATTACAGATTCCACTCTATAAGAGTGTAAGCATAACTGGAATAAAACCAAGCAATGGTTGCCCTTGAGGGGCCCATAATATCTCACTGATAAGGAACTAATATGGAAGAAATACAAGGATTCTGTGAAACATAGTTTGGGAAGCACTGCACTAAGATGTTTCACTCATGAAAGAGAACAAATTGCAAAACAAAAATATGAAAGGGTGAATGAGTTGAGAGAAAGGGAAAGAGTGAGAAAGCCATGGCTGGATGAAATTGATGAGACCCTCAACAAGAAAAAGGCAAGTGGAAAGAAAAGATAATATATGAAGCATGAATGTGATGGAAGCAAAGATCGTTTACAATACTGTTTTTCAAGCTTATCAACTTTCAAGATATGTGGACTGGGGAATTCTTGGAATTGAAGTCTGTTGCTGAAGTTGAGAAACACTGGCTCATAAGAATGGAAGCATAGGCACTATCGCAGTGAATGGTGTCGCTGTAAACAAGATATGGTTGTATTTTTCCTTTCCATACACCATGCTTTTAATTTCTCATACTATTTCTTAATTGTTTGGTCCACTTTGCATATCATCACTTGCATGAAAGGGAAACAGATGACGTGTATGGAGGGATGTATTCTGACTGCATAGAGAACTTATTCATAATCTGCTGCTCAGACCTGCAGACGTTACTTTGCCAACGTAGGCACTCTCTGCTCAAATTTTTGAGAAATGTCCAGAAGATGCAGCTGCCTTCTGTTCTCTGTTCATGATTCATATGGAAAAATAGGGCTGTAATCCTACTGCAAGTCATGTTTGCATGGGTTTGGGCCTAGTTCACGAAGCTGAGCTTCAGTCTGATTTTGGTTAAATAGGATAAATAAACAAAGAGGAACATAGAATGTTCTGGTTGGTCAATTCATATTTAAAATACTTACCATCCATTGGGTCACTTTCTGGCGGGAGTTTGCGCCCTCGCCAGTGGCTGGTACCAGGCGCGGCCAGCCTTTAAAAGGAGAGGCTGCCGCGCCGCCAGCCCGAGTCGATTCCTACAAATAAACAGAAAAGAGCTATCACTAAAGGTGCGTTGTCTCGTTAATTCCCGCCGCAAAACACTGGCGACGAGGATGGGATCGAGACAGCACCAGCAGTGAGTGGATAGCGGCGAAACTCGAGCGGCAACATGGCCGGAAACAACCCCCCACCAGAACGTTTCAACCCGGCGAAGGAAGAATGGCAGACGTACATCGATCGCTTCCTCATGTTCCTAGAGAGCAGCGAGCTGAGCAGCGTGTCGGAACACAGAAAGAGAGCGGTATTCCTAACTCATTGCGGTCCAGCAGTTTTCAAAATGGCAAAAACTCTGGCATCACCAACGGATGTGAAGACATTAGCCTGGCCCGAGTTAGAAAAAATCCTGCGAGCACACTATGCTCCTAGAGTCTCCTGCCTTATCAAGCGCCACGAATTTTACCTCCGAAATCAGAGAGAGGGTGAGTCCATCGCGGATTTCGTAGCAGAGTTAAGAGACATTGGGGGGGATTGTGAATTTTCAGATTTCAATGAGGCTTTGAGGGATCGGATCGTACTGGGGCTAAAAGACCCAATATTGCAGAGCAAATTACTTAACCGACCTAAGATAACAGCTAATGAGGCGATAGAGGAAGCTACCGCAGCCGAAACCGCTCAAAAGTCGGTGGCAAAAATGAAAAAAATCAATCACGCCGCACTCTGCAATAGCAAAGAGACGATCAGACCTCAAAGCGAGGGAGAAAAAACCACGACACACCATGAGGACCTAGAATCCGAAGATAGTAATGAGGAAGATGAGGTATGCCATCTAAAGACTACGAAAGGGGGAAAAGAGCGGCCAAACAGAAGGGTTGATTTCGAATGTAATCGATGTGGAGGGAATCACCCCAGATCAGAGTGCCGTTTTATAGATGCCATCTGTAGGAAGTGTGAGAAAAGGGGTCACATTGCCAGAGTATGTAGAGCCAGGACCAGTTACAGCCCAAGACAAAGAAGAAGCCCACCCCCAAGAGGAAGAGAGGGAGAACAGATGACCAGTAGCCGTTGGAACCAAGACGGGAGGAATAGAAAATACAAAGAATCATCTAACAGAAGACAAGAGACACACCAAACAGTGATAATTGGTCATGCAAATACGACAAACATTAGAAAAGTACACATTACAGTTGGCATTGAGGGGCGAGAGTGCGAGATGGAAGTGGATTCGGGTTCGTTCCTCTCCATGGTTTCGTGGAACAACATCAAAGATTTAATTCCAAGCTTACAGCGGAGCCAACTCTCGAGACAGAAACTTATACTGAAAGACTACCAGGGAAATCGAATTCCGGTTGTGGGAGTTGGGCATTTCCAAGTAACTTTCAAAAATCACACGGAAATCCTGCCCTTAACAATAGTGGACCGAAACAGACCAAGTCTTTTGGGTCTAGAATGGTTCGAGCCGTTAGGAATCGGGATGACCGGCATCAACCATGTCTCAGATACAGATTGGGAAGCAGACCTCGTGCAAGAATTCCAGGAGTTATTCAACGGAGAACTAGGCAAGTACCGGGGAAACCCAATATCATTTAACCTAGACACTAAGGTGACACCTATTAGATTAAAAGCTAGAAGAGTACCCTTCGCCTTAAAACCAAAAATAGAAGAGCAGCTAGAGAAATTAGTTAAACAAGGGGTCCTCGAGCCTGTTGATCACGCTACATGGGAGACCCCTATAGTAACCCCTATCAAGGCGGATGGGTCGATTCGGATCTGTGGGGATTTTAAGGCCACCCTTAACCATGCGCTGCAACAAAGCGCATACCCCGTTCCGGTGGTACAACATTTGCTACACTCTATCAAAGGCGGAAAAATTTTTGCAAAACTCGATTTGGCTCAGGCTTATCAGCAACTACCCGTAGACCAAAAAACGGCTGAAGCCCAAACCATTGTTACACACCGGGGCGCATTTAAATGCAACCGCCTCCAATTTGGCGTCAGCGTGGCTCCAGGCATTTTCCAAGGGTTAATGGAACGCCTCCTACAGGGAATACCGGGGGTTATACCATACTTTGACGATGTACTAATCGCAGCTAGTAACAAAGAGCAATTGCGAGATCGTCTAAGAGAAGTCCTTACCAAATTCACGGAAGCGGGGCTCAAGGTTAAAAAAGAAAAATGCACATTGATGACAGAGAAAATAGAATTTTTAGGATATCTTATTGATGGCGACGGTATCCACCCAACCGAAGGAAAGGTCCGTGCCATAAATGACGCCCCCACGCCAAACAACAAGACTGAACTGCAAGCTTTCCTGGGACTAATAAATTTTTATCATGTTTTTCTGCCACAGAAAGCGACAGTGGCGGAACCCTTGCATAGGCTTTTGGACAAAAATGCAGTTTGGAAGTGGGGCAGTCGGGAAGAAACAGCATTTAACCGAATAAAAGAGCTTCTTACTTCAACTAAGGTGATTATACAGTATAATGAAACATTACCGTTGATACTAACTTGCGATGCGTCGCCTTTTGGGGTCGGAGCCGTTCTGAGCCACTGTCTACCGGATAACAGAGAAGCCCCAATCGCTTTCTATTCAAAAACACTATCGAAAAGCCAGAGGAATTATAGCCAATTAGACAAAGAAGCTCTAGCCATAATAGCGGGGATTAAACGCTTCCATGAATACCTGTATGGCCGTCAATTTTCTATAATAACTGATCACAAACCGCTGTTAGGACTCCTGGCTGGAAACAAAGCAACTCCTAATATTTTATCCCCCAGAATGACAAGATGGACAGAATTCCTTGCAGCATATAACTACACTCTGTTTTACCGCCCCGGCCCATCAATTTTGCACGCTGATGCATTAAGTCGCTGCCCATTACCGGACAGTGACCCTGACCCGAATCCTTGTACCACAACATTCTTAATTGAGACTTTAACCGATTTCCCGATTACAGCAGCAGATATCGCTCAAGAAACCGCCAACGACAACTTACTGCAGAAAGTGAGGGGTTGGATTGTAAAGGGATGGCCGGACATTCAGCTACAGAACGAGTATACACAGTTTAAACAGAGACAAATGGAACTTTCAGTAATGAAGGGGTGCGTACTTTGGGGTGATCGAGTGGTTATTCCAAAAAGACTACGGACTAAAATTTTAAGACTATTGCATGAGGGTCATCCAGGGGTAGTTAAAATGAAAAGCTTAGCAAGAAGTTATGTTTGGTGGCCGGGTTTAGACAAGGACGTCACGGACTGGGTTGGGGGTTGCCAGCCATGCCAAACATCCCGACCCTCACCCCCGAAAGCACCGGCCACAGAGTGGGATGTTCCCAGGGGGCCATGGTCTAGACTGCATATAGATTTCGCGGGTCCGACAAATGGTCACACATTTTTAATTCTGGTAGATGCTTATTCAAATTGGCTAGAAGTAAGCCTAATGCAGTCAACCTCTGCCGAAGCTGTCATCCGACAGCTCAGGAAATGGTTCTCAACACACGGGTTGCCAGACACCTTAGTATCGGACAATGGGCCACAATTCACAGCAATAGAGTTTGAGAGTTACCTCGCCAGCTTGGGCATAAGGCATGCCCTAACCGCGCCGGCACACCCGGCGGCGAATGGACGAGCCGAACGCATGGTTCGTTTCACCAAAGACACACTACACAAACTAGGCCAGGGCCCCATACAGGCTCGAATTGACAAATTACTATTCTTACAACATACCACACCTAGCACTATCACTAACAAGACCCCAGCAGAATTACTAATGGGGAGGAAACTACGCTCACCCCTAGACAGGTTACACCCCACATACTCCACAGACAAGCCGATTGATTCTTCCAGTAAAATAAGGACATTCCAAATCGGAGACCTGGTCTACGCAAAAAACTTGGTCGGACATCCCTTATGGGTGCCAGCCACAATAACACAAATCACAGGCCCACGATCATACCGTTTAACCACTTCGGATAACAGGACTTGGAAGCGGCATATCGATCAAATTAGATCCCGCACCTTACCCAGATCTCACGATCACCCGGGGGAGGAAGGGGAATTACCACTAAGCAACAACAAGACAACAAACCCACAAAATAACAACGACGACCTAACTCACACATATACACCCTCAACACTAGCCCCGGTCGAGTTTCGCAACTACACACCTGGGCCTGGTGAACATCCAGATAGAGACCTTGGCGAGACCGACGATAATCCGAGTCCGGGAGGGAGCGGCACAGCCACATCTACTAGCCGAGCGAGGCCCGCCAGGAGTGACTTGGCCAGCTCGACCTTCCCGAAGTTTCCAGGACCGGGAGCAGGAGGATCAACAGGTCCTTCCGCATCGGCCAACAGCGACGACACGACTGAGCTGCGCAGGTCCAGTCGGGTCCACAGGAGCCCCGCCTACTTACGTGACTACGTCACGTAGGCGCGGCTCCTGATTGGTCGGACTGGACCAAGAGGGGAGGGGTGTTCTGGTTGGTCAATTCATATTTAAAATACTTACCATCCATTGGGTCACTTTCTGGCGGGAGTTTGCGCCCTCGCCAGTGGCTGGTACCAGGCGCGGCCAGCCTTTAAAAGGAGAGGCTGCCGCGCCGCCAGCCCGAGTCGATTCCTACAAATAAACAGAAAAGAGCTATCACTAAAGGTGCGTTGTCTCGTTAATTCCCGCCGCAAAACATAGAATATAGAAGACAGAATAACAGGGTCAGAAGGGACCTTGGAAGTCTTCTAGTCCAACCTTCTGCTCCACCAAGAGAACTTATATCATTCCAGAAAAATAATTGTCCAATTTCTTCTTGAAACCCTCCAGTGATTGAGCATTGAGTAGATTGGAAGCAAGCTATTTCGCTGATTAATTATTCTCACTGTCTGGAAATTTCTTCTTAGTTCTAGGTTGGATCTCCCTTTAATGATCTTCCACCCATTACTTCTTGCCTATTCCTACCCTCAGGTGTTTTGGAGAATAGGTTGACTTCATCAGGGGTGGGACCAGTTCGCACCAGTTTGGGAGAATTGGTTGTTAATTTTTTGGCCAGTTCGAACCGGCAAATTCCTGACTGGTTCTGCCCACCCCACCCCTCTCAGGAGTCCCCGTGTAGCCCATTTTGGATCACAGGTAAATGCAGGGCCCATGCGGAAGCTCGGGGACAGTGAAAAACTGGCCTCCTGGAAGTTTCAGAAGGCCAGAAACATTTCTGGCTTCCAGAGTATCTCCGGAGCCTGGGGAGGTTGTTTTCGCCACCCCCCCCCCCCCCCCAGAGGCTTAAGGAAAGCCTCCAGAGCCCAGGGAGGGTGGAAAACGGGCCTCCCAGAAGTTCTATACTAATTGCTCTATAAGTTTCCTGGGCCTACTCTCCCTCCACCCACCTTCTGAAGATTGAAACATCATCAGCTCTTTTCTAGTCCCCTGGTAGTTTCTTAGACTCCAGGAGTTCTGAAAGATTTTGTTCAGTGGTTCTGAGATCACATCTGTCAATGTTATCTTAGAGGTTAAATTCACCTTTTCATCCAGGTATAAGGCATGAATGAGGAGATTTTATTGAATGGTTTAAACCAGGGGTGTCAAACTGGATTTCTCAGAGGGCTCCTGGGTGAGTATTGTAGTTCTCTATGGACTGGTGTGGGAGCAGAGGGTGGGGAGTGGGGGGAGGAAATGGGACAGATACCTCCTGCAGCCCCCTGCTGGCCAAATCGGGGCACAGCCCTCCTGCACCTTATGTTTCGCCTCCATGGCCTCCTGCAGCAATCTCCCAGCTGAAAATGAGGCCTCTGGGTGGCCTGTTTTGGGCTGGCAGAGTGCTGCAGGAGGCCAAGGAAGCAAAAAACAGGCCACATGGGGCCTCACGGAGCCTCCACGCAGCCTGTTTTTAGCTGGCAGAGTGATGCAGGAGGCTGGGGAGGCCAAAAATGGGCTTCAGAGGGGTGCATTTTGGCCAGCAGAGGCACCGTGGCCTGGTCCTTTGATATTTCAGGCCGGCCCCATGGGCCAGATTTAAAGCACCCCATGAACCGGATTCAACCCGCAGGCCTTGATTTTGACACCCCTAGTTTAAACTGATCATAATGTTAGTTTGTTAATTTTTTAATGATAGATTTTTCTTCTTGCAGGTGGGTTTTTTTTTGTGTGTGTGTTTCAGATGTTTCAACATATGGATGCAATACAGAAATACATTAAGTACATGTATTAAATAAATAAGAAATAGTCTTCTCCCTAGAATCTATCCCTTTTTTTGCTATTTATCTTTGTAGGAGATGACCAGATTGAGCTGAAGGAGGGGTCAAGTGCATCATTAGTTTGGAGTCTTGTGTCCACAAGAGATCTAAGTCCAGGATTCCTTGAATTCCATTCAAGAGTCCATTGATTCTTATCTACTATCAATTTGCCTTGACTGTTAATAGTTCAGATTCTTGTTAAGAAACAGTATGGAATAAACATGTATTCATTTAAACAACCTTAGTGCCTGATTTCTTGTGCCTGACAATTTTGTTTAAATAAAGGATCAGGCAGCATTTGCTGCTGAAGAAGACACTCTTATGATGAAATGTTTCTGTTTGCTTCTCAGATTTTTAGAGTTGTTGCTCACATTCAGACATTTTCCTTTTCAATCAAAGAGAAGCTTGCACGTCAAGCAAGCAAATAAGCAAGTAAATAAACAAAAAAACCATATTTCCACTACATTCCAGGATGCTGTTTTCAGAGGGTAACACTCTTGAATCAGAAATCACAGCTGCCAATGCTCTCTGAGTCATCCTGTAGCTTCTGTCCTGCTATGTTTTCCATCCCCTGAGCCAAAATCAATAGGTTTAACATTTGTATTTCATCACACAAGTTTGGAAATGTCAATGTTTCAGGACAGAAAGGTCCTTGCATCTTAGATCTTGCCACAGTTAGCTGTGGCAATTGCACATGGCTGATCTAAAATCTGCCCTTTGAGCAGCAAAGGGTAAATTCTGGTCATGACATTAAATGGTGCTTTGAGAGAATTGGCTATTCCATAATTAAAGTATACCTGAAATGGTATTTGGACCTTGAAGATCCAAATAGGTAACAATCTAGGTAATTCATTTTCTCCCACCCATGCATTACACGAGTTACTGTATTATCTCATCATTCTGGCTTGTGGTGAAGTGGGATATAATTCAATGTATCTGGAAGATGAAGATTGGGAAGTCTGGTATAACAGACCACTAATAAAATTTAATTATTAATAAAAAACAATACAATTTAGTTATTTGTATCCCGACTTGTTTACATCTAGAAATAACTCAAGGCAATAAACATAACCAATACATTTTCTTCCTCCATTTGTCTATGAAGCCAAAGCTAATATTGGTGAGTGGATGGGTGAAATTGTGCCTTCTCTTCCTCCCTCTCTCCCTCTCTCTTGACAAAAATTAGAAGCAAACAGCAATTTTCTGTTTTTTTTTTAAAAAGGGGAGAAAATCAAGTAAGGATGTACCACCTATCAAACCTTTCCCTAAAGCTGAAACTATACCTGATTTGATAGGAAATGAACCTATATGTTATAACTTCCTGCTCTGATTACATCATGTCACTTCTATGATCGGCCACTGATTTTTAAAAAATATAGTCTAGCCTTTGATTGAAGAAAACAGCCAAAAGATAAAGCCGCACCCTTTTCATTATATTTCTGGTATGTTTCTGTAATTATTGATATCTTAAAAAGAGGAATTAACAGCATGGATGCTACATCTAGTTCAGCACCTGTCTAAAATGAGTCTCTCACAAGAGTCTATGAGTCACACATTACAGATACAGTTATTGAATATTTCTCTGAATCAGTGCAAACATGATACTGGGAGAGTATCTACACAGGGGCAGAAGTTCTAGATTTGAATTTGTAATCTAGAGGTCCTAATTGTCATTCTCCCCCTTTGGAGCTGCTAGATCTATTTTTTTGGTTTTCAACTCATCTGAGCTCCTAAACTGCCATTTCTGTGCTCTGAATAGCATGGAGTCTTATTTTATCTTCCCCCTCAATGTGCCGTTTCTTGAGTTAGTCCTGCGACTTTAACATGACCTTATGGCATGATAGGATGTTGAAATCCTTGTCTTTATTTTATGGCATCAGATTTTCCTTTCCATTCTGATTTTCCTTACTAGCATTCATGGATGAAATGGTCAAGTTTTCTAATTCATCAACACAAGTTTTTTTCTTTTTCTTTGAGGTATGCTGGCTTTCTTCACTACCAGCTGGGCAACTCCTACTTTAGAAAAAGATGATCATCACCATCATAAAAACAAAACAGAGAGACGTATGTCTCTCATGTTTAATAAAATGCTTCTTTTCTGCTCCCAGAAAGATTATTTTCCTTTCCCACTCTCCATCCTACAGCCCTCTCTCCCTTTATGGATATTCTCCCATTTCTTTCCACAATTACAAAGTCCTACTAAGATCAAAGTCCTTGTGACCCTGTGAGCTTGCATGGCCTTTTTGTTTTGACACTGGATGATGACCAGCTGGAACATATTAAGAAACATGTAACAGAAACACATTTTGTTACTGTTGCAAGACAGAATGTTAATAGAATACCAGAATAAACTTGGTGTTGATTGGCTGATACCCAATGATGGAACTTTGCTCAGGCAGATTCATTATTTTCATGACAATTTATGTGATTCAGTAATTGGTAGGACAAACTGTTCCCAGACAGTTTTAATTTAATTTAATTTTTTTCCTTAACTTACCTTTTTTTTTAAGGTTCAGAATATCACCAACCCAGAGCTGGAGAATTTTGAGGATCCTTTCAGTTTATTATCACTTGATTATCAAAAGTCACTTGGCTTGGGGAAGAGAACAGTTTGTCCCACCAATTGCTGAATCACATAAACTGCCATTTTGTTCCAAACTAATATTCATATTTCCAGCCCTATATAATTTAGGACCTAGATATACAAGATTGTTTTCTCCTTTAGGTACCAACCCACTCAGTGAAGGGTTGCAGGATGGTGTCACATTTATGAAGAAAGTGTGTTGCAGCGAGCTGAAAGAGCACAGTCTCAGTATGGTGCCTTGATTGTGGACTTCCTTCCCTGTTTTATTTAGGACCTAGATATACAAGATTGTTTTCTCCTTTAGGTACCAACCCACTCAGTGAAGGGTTGCAGGATGGTGTCACATTTATGAAGAAAGTGTGTTGCAGCAGCTGAAAGAGCACAGTTTCAGTGGATGCCTTGGTTGTGAACTTCCTTCCCTATTTTATAAGGGCTAATGACAAATCTCATACATGTTTATAGCTGTCTACAAGGCTTTTAACTGAATTTTGTTTAATATTCTTTATTGAATTTGATGTTTATGAGGTAAAATTGGTACAGGTCTGTTTTGGCATTTGGATCAACATGTCACAAACACAATCGTTTTATCTCAACCATGCTCCAACTATTTTACGCAACTTAGGTTTTTTTAATTTAGAAGCTATCTTGCAAGCTAGCATACTATAACCCACATTCTACCAACCAGGAGCAACAATCCTCCAAATCATAAATCGTATCAAAAGTGCAATTTTAAAAATCTTTCATTGTTGTATTAGAAGGCAAATAGTATTAGATGCATCCAAAATTAGACAGCTTCCAATTCAGGCACCAAATCTGGTGTACAGACACTTGTCTTTTATGTCACCACATCAGTAGACTTTTGTTGATGTGGTTTGCGCCTATTAGAATCGCATAGAGGCTAAGTAACTTAGTTGTGAAGTAACCTAAATGAAGCCACATGATAATTTATTATTCAAATATTGATTTATATGTCGTTTTGAGGGAGGTATTTGTGTTACTGTTTCTTTACATCAGAAGTAGGAAGTTGAATTTTGGCCATGGGCTAAATTGTCCCAGGTCCATCTCCAGGCGCTGGTTGAAATAGTGAAGTTCAGATTTGGAGGACGTATTTAGGTCTAGAAAGAAGGCAATGGTCATCCACTTTTGAAAATAGTTGCCAAGAAAACTGCAGGAACCAGTCCAGACAATTGCCAGGAATCAAGACTAACCTGAAGGCCCCCAGAAGAAAACAAACAAACCTGGTTGGTTATCTTTACAATAGCAGAAATCTATGCATTGACACAGTCCTGTCTTACCTTCATTCAGAAAATAGCAACTAGATGACTTTGGCTTATCTTGCAATTGCTAAGTAAATTAGTATATATCCGATCTAGGAGGCTAAAAAAATATTCTTGGGCAAAGGCAACCAATTTTGTGTTGTTATTGCCAGGAAAACAAGATGGATTGTTACAAATAATGCAATCCTAGTAAAAACTTCTGTTCTTAATTTAAGACAGGAAGCTGACACAAGAGATCTGCGTGTATATATTTGCATGTCTATCTCTTTCATTGCTGACATACCAATCATTGCTTCATTGAATCCAGCCACCAAACATAAAATCACTGTAAGATGGTAATTCTCCATCATATACACAGTATTTTTTAAGGTTGAATGTATCTTCATAATTTATTTATTGTTCCACAATGTTAATTCTAATAATTACTCTTCCAGTTTTGCTCATCACATGAAGGGACAGTCCAATGAGCATAAAAATCACAGAGCAAAGAATAATAAAATATCATTATTTTATCTGATTTCCAAAACAAATTTATTTTTTAAATTGTATTCATTTGTCAAGCAAGTATGAGGAAAAAAAAAACAAGTATAAGTATGAGCATAACATATAAGCATATAAGTATGAACAGGTATAAGTATATACATAATAAATGAGTGGATAAATAAATGGATAAATGGGAACAGTAGGATAGGGATAGTAGGCCTGCTGGTGCGCTTATGCACGCCCCCTATGAAGATAAGTGTAGGTATCAACAGGGGATGGTAAACAATGTTAAATGGAAGATACAACATGAAAACCCAGCCAACACCCATATTTTGCATCCATGTGATATATGTTAAAAAGGAATGGGGCTTCAATCACTAACCATGGTGTCCACCATTTCTATTTCCTCTGACTTTCTAAGTATAGAATAGCTTCTTCTGCAGAACACACCATTGTAATATCGATCAATATAATTTATCTATCATTATCATCACCACCTTCTTCATCTAACACAGATGCGTCACACGCAGCCCCGCCCAGCTCCGCGAATAGGAAAGTCATGAAAAGTCACATGACGGCAATGTGACGCGGTGAGTTTGACACCCATGATCTAGCACTTCGTTGAGGGTTCCCTTCTTTTTAGCTACTTGTTAGGAGCAGCAGCTGCCTCTTTACCTCAGAAAGATATCATCTAAGACCCTCTTTTCAGTACATGAGTTTCATCCTGTAACAGGAGGAAAATTTACTGCATATATACATGTAAAAAAAGAGAAAGGAAATGAGCTGAATAGTAAAAGACAACACATTTCAAAACAGCACAGGCAGTGCGAGCTCTGAGCCATGCCTCAAACTTTGTGATTACTTTAGAAAACACAATCTGAGAATCATAAAAATGCATAAAGCACCATAGCTGACATGTTTATTTATATAGATATGCATACTGAGGAGACAGTTACAATGCAAATGTAAAAAAGCCAAAAAGCTTGAAAGAGACTAAGGTCTCTAGTTGAGAGATATCATATTCAGAGTGGATAGATTGCGCTGAAATGGTATTGGGCTAAAATATGAAAAAAGGATGCCCCTCACACTATATATCTAACCATTTTGTTGAGATGCAAATAGAGCTTATATAGATTCGGGTGTGAAAAAGCAAAATGAGAAAGAAATAAAAAGCAAAATATGAAAAGTATGCTCTCAGCAGATATTGGGTGAGATTCTTCTAGGCAGACATTTAGAGTCAAGAGCCACATGATGCCAGGGGCTGCACACCAAAATAATATAGATTGACAACAGAAAAGTAAATTATACAATTATGTTACTTTTAAAGCATTATGTTTATTCGTTTTTAGTCAATTAAAAATTACAATTTGGTAGCATTTGGAATATGGATTTGATGGGTGTTCCAGATACATTGGAAACTAACCATTGTTATGTATCTACAGATACATACCATATTATGCATTTAAGCAACGATGGACTTTGTCTTTACTTTCTGGTCTAATGGCATGTGTAAGCCAAAGCAATTGAAGTCTTGTCATCAGTGGTGGGATTCAAACATTTTTACTGCTGGTTCTGTGGGCGTGGCTTGGTGGGCATGGCAGGTGAAGGAAACTGTAAAAATCCCCATTCCCCTCCCCACTCCAGGGGGAAGGTTACTGCAAAATCTCCATTGCCTCCCCTCCCCACTAACCTGCTTTCCAGCTCTGTTCTCCTGTGCAGGGCAACAGAAGAAAACCCAGCTGATCAGATGGTACTTGGGAGGCAGAGAATAGATGGGGGTGGGGCCAGTCAGAGGTGGAATTTGCCAGTTCTCCAAACTACTCAAAATTTCCACTACCGGTTCTCCAAAATTGGTCAGAACCTGCTGAATACCGCCTCTGCTTGTCATGCTTTGGCCAGGTCATGCAAGCTGACTCATTTTGAAAAATCAATCAGGCTGGGAGTGATCAGTGGAAAAAAGAGAAGGGTCTGCCCTAATACCTATTGGCTGGCATTTTAAAGGATGACACTAGATGACCATGGAGGATCTGAAGGAGAATGGTGCAAGACAGAGAAGCATGGAGAGTACTGATCCATAGAACAGCCAGAAGTTGGGCATGACTGAATGGCTGTTGATGATGAGAGCAATTGTAAGCCATAATTAAATATCAATCTGTTCCCTTGGAGAAAAGTGCCTCAAATTCATAAAGGATAAAGCACAGGATTCAATCTATGAGGGTCTTTGAAGTACACTACGGGCAAGCTGTGGTTTCAAGGCTGCATTTTGGTTGCAAACATTCATTCCTTAGGGAACACCTCTTTTTCCAATCGTCAAGTGTATAGTTTATCAAGCAGATCAATTAGCTTGTATGAAAGAATTCTTTCTCAATGATCCTTTCAAAATTAAAGTACTGAGAGCAGACTTTGGCTTCTCCCTGTCTCCCAGTGAACCTACTCAAAATTACTGATGATCCACAGTACAGAATAAGCAACCTTCAAGCAAGGCTGCTGGAAGGAAGAATGAAATCTTATTGCTTCTCTCTCCCTCCTAATGAACTGTTGGAAGGAAGAGGATGAAATAATGTATTTACATATGTAAGAACATCCCAAGCTTTGGCACCAAAAATATTGCCCAAGAAAGAGAAAACCTGGTTTGAGTTATGCTTGATGCCTGCTGATTATGTGGATACATCTCTGTAGTTTTCTTGGCAACACCGTGCAAACGGTTTGCCATTGCTGTTTTCCATTCCAGGATGTTAAAACATACACACACTAATCAGTTCTGACCCTCCTTATTTATTTTTTTTAAGATTAGCCAAGATGGCTAGATGCTGCTAGCTGGTGTGACCAAAAATATCTACATTATGGTCTGTTCAGGTTGTAGAGCTGGCAGTATCTGCCTGGCAGTTGCAGTAGTCCTCTTAGAAATGGAGGACAAAGGAAATTGGGCCTATTATAGCTTCATTGGTGGAAAGGAAGTTCTTATGGATTGACAACAGCTGTAGGAATCAGATAAGAATTATAGAAATGGGTATTTGAAAGTATATCATCAGAGGGCACTAGAGTGCTTAGCACCGCTTCTGCTTGAGCAAATGTACCACACTGTTCCACAGTTGTGGGCCCAAGACGTCTGAAGTATATGGCTATAAGAATTGTACTGTATTATTTAAGTGTAGAAAGTGCAGTGCTGAGACTGATCAGAATTTAGTCAAAAGTTATTACACAATGTATGGATTTTTTTTAGCCATAGGGCCATCACTTATTTTAGCCTTGCTGATGAATCCTATATCTGTTACTTTATTGGTATTTTGTTGTTTTTCCACACTATTATTATTTAAATTATAAATTGTTCTGACAGCATGAGAGAAGCAGAAGGACATAAACATATTTTTCTCAGAGTCAATCATTAGATATAAATGAACTCTAGCAAGGGCAGATTTTTTTTAATTGTAGAACTCATGAAACTGTCCTGCTCAATTAAAAGACCATGTGGGTTGCCTGAATTTCTGGATCTGTTACCTCCTTTCCCACCATTCCAGCTGAATCTCATCTCTAGATATACCATTTCTAAAGAGTCAATGCCTTGGCAATAAAATCCATGATGCTGCACGATATAAATTTATTTAATATAGAAAAAGAAGCAAAGCTCCCCAAGTACCACAAATAACTTTCTGAGCCAATCTGCCATATAGATAGTCACTTAAAAGCACACCTCTTTCATTTTCCAGGATTAACAATTAAGTTAATTGTATTCTGACTCCAATTTGACTGGAGCAAAATAAATCTAGGGAGCTACTATTCAGAAAACATCCATGTTTGTCTTGTTCAGTTAATATTTCCTTTCTACAATTACTAATTCAATTTTAAATGCTCATGGAGAGGAGAAGTGTTATGAAGCATGTTGAGTGGGCACTTATATAAGCTAAAAATGTTTTTTAAAAGATTTTTTAAAAAGAAATAACTACTGTAATTTGTATGCTGTTGCTAGGAGTTAAAATGACTTGATGACATGTAATTGATAAATTAATTACAAGCATGTGTTCTAATAAATTTGAGCTGTTTAATCATTTTTGAAATGCATATGTGCATGCACATATATAATACACAACAGGAAATTGAATTTCTGGCTTTCAGATAATGATTTCCCTAATTGCTAAAAATCAATTAACCCCCACTTTGTTCTTTGTTCAGATTCTTTGAAGGTCTGGAAGAGGATTAATAACTTCTTAATGCTTTTATGTGATTCCAGTTCTAGCTCTCTTCCACTTCCGGAGGAGAAAAACCCTCGATGGTTCTACAACAAATGTTGACTTTTGAAGTGTTGGTTTTATTGTTGTTGCAAGGCACTGAGTCCTGCTCTTTATGGTTTTCTAGATGCTGCTGACCAAGAAATCTCAAAGCTTGTTCATGGGTTGAAAAGGAATTTTGATTCCTTTCTAATCAGTTATAAATACATCTATGAGCCACAATGGCGCAGTGGTTAGAGTGCAGTACTGCAGGCTACTTCTGCCAACTGCCGGCTGCCTGCAATTTGGCAGTTCAAATCTCACCAGGCTCAAGTCTTTCATCCTTTTGAGGTGGGTAAAATGAGGACCCAAATTGTTGGGGGCAATAGGCTGACTCTGCTTAGCGTGGGCTGTAAAGCACTGTGAAGTCTAAGCACTATTTCTATTTGTGAAAATAAGTTCTGCTGAATTCAGTGAGTCATTCTCCCAAGCAAGCATGAGTGGACCCATGATAAGTACAGTGATTGTTGAAATCAGCAATCTGAATTTCAGATGTTTTAAAATCTGCAACATATGAATAATTCTACTATTTAAAATATATATTTAAACAGTCACAGGAGAAAATAAAAACTTTAGAAGGAAACCATAAATAATTCAGTGAGACATAGGTAAGGAGACATGTATAGCTTCCATTGTCAAGATGATTACTAGAAGTTATAAACAAGAGTGACCATGCTGGTGGCAGCTGTGATGAATTGTATTTCAGCAATATTTGGAAGCCCATAGGATCCCCATCATAGAATCGTAGCCTACAAGGGAGCTCTGGAGTCTTCTAGCACAACCCCTGCTCGAGGCAAAACCCTTATAGTATAAAAGTCAAATGGCTGTCCAGTCAGCCTCCAGTGAGGGAACACCCATAATCCTAGGAGGCAAGCCATTCCATTTATTAATTGTTCTCACTGCCAGGAAATTTCTCCTTATTTCTAGGTTGGACCTCTTTTTAACAACTTTCTATCAATTACTTCTTATCCTGCCCTATGATGCTTTAGGCTTAGAGAATAAGTCAATCCCTTCTTCTTTGAGATAGCCTCTCAAGTACTGGAAGGCAGTTATCATGTCCCCACTAATCCTTCTCTTCAATAAGCTGGTCATACCTAATTCCCTCAACCATTTGTCACACAATTTAGCGTCCAGACCCTTTATTATCTTTGTTGCTCTTCTCTGAACTCTTTCCAGGGTCTCAACATCTCTATTGCATCATGGTGACCGGAACTGGACAACATATTCCAAGTGTGATCCCACCAGCACAATGTAAACTTCTCTAAACATCTCTCAAGAGAATAAGAAGAAAGAAGACTTAAGAAACAGGATGTGAAAGCTGTTTGGTACAGATTAAAAAGTATTTTAATAAAGAATGTGATAGAATGTTGTGAAATTACACTTACGGGAAGCATATAAAAAGAAGTGGATGATGATGAAGTGGAAAAGGCTATGGATGATTTTAAACACAGCACGTAACAGAATGGCCATTATTGTAAATGAGAATGTGATAAAGATATTGATCCATGTGTATGTAAAGAAAATTCTGACTAAAAGGGAACAAGAGGTGGCAGAGACCAAAATTTGGGAAGTAAAGAATGCTAATGGCTAAACAAACTATGCTACCAATATTAAGAAGGAACATTAGAATAATTGTTTAAATGCAGCTTTAACTATACTGAAATTTTAGTTATAACATTCTAATTTTAGCCCTTTCTTTGTTCCAATTTCATTAACAATTTCCTTTTTTTTTTTGCTATTACAGATCTTGTGAAAATAACCTTAAATATATTTCCCATTTATGGAACTCCTACTCTTGCAAATTTGGTTCTTCCTTGCTCGACATTTAGTAGTTTAGCTGGGTAGTTCCTTCTGTAATGTCATCAGTTGTAACTATTACAGCATGGATGTCCAAATTTTTGACTTGCCTGGGCCACAGAGAGTGAAGAGGAATTGTCTTGGGCTGCATGTAAAATATATAATGTAGTTAATGTATATAAAAGCAAACTTCCCTTATTTAATTTTTTTTTTTTTACAATCTTATGGGGACCTCATTACTAGCAATTCAGGACTGCATGTACCCCATGAGCTATGGATTGGATATGCTGGTATAGAACTTCCTCCTTGGATTGCATAGCAACATTTATTTAAAGTCATATCTTTTTGGATTTTTTTATGGTACAATACCATGGGAACCCAAATAGGCAGAAACTGAATTATTGCTCTAGATAAATATTTCCGATCAGTTTGGTGTCCTTATATTCAAGGTGTTTATAATGTCTGCTCTCACTGTCAATATTTAATATAGCCGATGTCTCAATTTTTACTTAGAAAAAAAATAAAGAAAGGAAAAAACTCACCTCAGAAACAAATGCCATTCACATAATGATAGAGCGGTAGAGTACGTCAATACTTTTTTTCTTGTAGGAAAAAAGACCAACTGAGAGATTTTCAGTAAAAGGCTTTGTCCTGGATTCCACGTCCTTTCTGTGAAATTAGATCAATAAATAGGACGATGGCACAATAATAGCTTCCTCTGGAATCCGACCAACTTTCTAGGGAAATTATTAAGGATGTAAATGCCTGTTGGAAGAAGCCAAAAGGATGCCCCAGTTTAATGTACACAAAGGGCACAATATTGAGCGCATCAGGTACACAATAGGCATTGTAAACTCAATGCATTTGATTGGAAATGATGGCAATAGTACAGCCAGATTTTTATTTTGCTCCAGCAACTGATACTGAAAGGAATTCAGGCTTATACACTTATCCCATCATGGCTGGTAGTCAAAGATGTGAGAAAAAAAGGCCCTATGCTCAGAAAAAAAATGTTTCCAGTAGTCAAGCAGTTCCTTAGCTATCTAGAGGAGATGGACTGTGGTCAGGGAATGGAGTCAATGACCAGTTCGGCACAGTGGTTAAGGCACCAGAATAGAAGCAGGGAGACTACGAGTTCTAGTCTTGCCTTAGGTAGGAAGTCAGCTGGGTGAACTTGGGCCGGTCATTCTCTCTCTGTCCTAGGAAGGAAGCAATGGCAAACCACTTCTAAAAAAACCTTACTAAGGACACTGCAAAGATTAGTCGAAGCAGTTACCAGGAGTCAATACTGACTAGATGATATACAGAGAGAGGAGGAGAGGGTTTATTCTTGGAGACTACATGGACTCTGGAAACAGGGGAAAGTGTTTTTTTCAGAACATGTATGAAAAGTGCTCTGTAGCACAGGGGTCTCCAACCTTGGCTACTTTAAGTCTGGCGGACTTCAACTCCCAGAATCCCCCCCAGGGCTGGGGAATTCTGGGAGTTGAATGTCCGCCAGGACTTAAAGTAGCCAAGGTTGGAGACCCCTGCTCTAGCATTTACAGAGCATGTGTGAAAAATGCTCGAGCAAAAAGCCTAAGCAGCTTCCACCATACAGATGCCCTCAGCCCAGGGCATTTAAATAGTCCAAGCAAAGCCAACAACATGCTTCTTCAATTGGACGGAGATTAGCAAAATACCAGCAAAATACTAGCAAAGCCCCTCTCTTTTAAGTTGCATCTCTGCAAGTATCCGGCGGCACTTCTGCCTCTCTTGCTCCAAAACTCTGCCTTTTTTTCCCCCGCCGGCAGAAAGCAAGCTTGAAGCACCGGTGCCCGATGTCGATCCGAGCGGGCAGCGCGGAGTCACTTGGAGGCGAGGACCGGCGGCGTCGGCGCGCTTTCGCGGGCCATCCAAGGTGGGATGCGGAGCAGGCGCGGGAGAGGCCGGGCGGCCGGGCAAGACAGGAGGCGAAGAAGCGGAGGAGGAGGAGAGGTGGGTAGCGGTCCCGGGGAGGGGATTAGCCGGGCTTCGCAAGAGGCCAAACCGAGGCCGGGCTGCCGCGGCGAGCCGCCCTCCCAGTGGCTGAAGGACCTGCCAATCTGTGTTGTAATCCTGCAGGAATTTCGCCAGGCTTTAACTAGGAGTCGCTTCTCGCAGACGGCGAAAGAAAAGCGAGGCCAGGCGGAGTGGAAGCAGCTGAGGAGGAAGGACCAGCTCGCCTCGCCTCGGCTTTTCCTCCCCATCCTCCAGGGGGAGCGAGGGAAACGCTCGGGAGCGCGCGCGCCTCAGTTGCTCCACCGCTGCTGCCCGGACTGCAAACTTTCTTCTTTGCGCCCTCAGCCTCGAGAGCGGGAGAGCCGGACGGGCACTACAGGCGAGCCGGGCAGGCGAGGTTCGAGGGCCCGCGGATCGTCGGGCAGCAGCCCACCCACCCAGCCGTCCACTTATCCATCCCTCCATCCCTCCACCCGCTCCGTTCCCCCGCCAGCCGGCCAGCTCCGCCCTGAAGCAACGCCGACAAGTGAGGAGCGACGGGTTGAAAGGGAGGCGAAAGGAGAGCGGAAAGCGGGAGCCAGCGAGGCCGTCGCTCCCGGCCGGGGTCGTCCGTTAACGCAGCGCTTTGCCCCGGTTGTTGCCAGGTCGCTCCTTCGGGGGAATCTGCGGGGCCCCTCTTCACGCCTCTCCCTTTCGTGGCGGGCCGCAGCGAGAGCTGCAACGCGGGAATAATGTGGAACGTGTGGATGGTGCTTGTCTTCGCCTTCTCGGCCTGCGTCTCGGGCGAGACGGTAAGGGGTTGTTTTCATGTCGTTTGGGGAGGGGGAAGCGGGGGGGGGGGCAGAGGCAGTTGCGAGGGGCGCTTGTGTGCATTCCGACGACTTCCATCCCCTGGGTCAGGGTTGCCTCTCCTTTCCTGCTCTAACTCTTGGGGAACTTTTCCCGTCTTCGCCTTTTCTGCCTTGACGGGCAAATCTAGCTCAATCCTGGGGCGTCTTGGAAAGAATGGAGGAGAGCCGGGGAGGTGGTGGTTTATGTTCGTAAACCAGCCCTGAAATCCCGTTGGGATTTCAGGTTCAGAAACTGGCTTCGGCCTCAAATTGGAGAAAGAGGGGCGGCGGGACGGGGATCAATTCGGAGCGGGAGGAAGGATGAGACGCCCCCGCTGTTCCCACATCTGCGGCGCAGAAGTTTTTGCTAAGGTCATTTGCAAAGATCAAAACTTTTTAAACAGGAGGGGCGCCCTGCTTAATGGTATGTGAAACGGAGGGGGGAGAGGGAAGGGGAGAGAGAGCCATTATATTTTTATTTGACGGGTAGAAAATGTTTTTTTCCTCTTGGGATTTTTGGGAGGGGGGGTTGAGAAGCATGCTTTTGAACTGGAGGGGGCCTTAGTTCTTTTGTAAAGGCTCTGGATAACTCTTGGGGTACGTTTTTATTTAAACAAAAAAGCTGTCCGAAAACTGCAAATGGCAAAAGATGAGATAAGACAGAAAAACTGTCCGAAAGAGAGGAGCATAAAAACAAATTTTGAAGGGAAGGGGCGGTGAGTGTTAGAGTGATGATTTAGCACTCCAGTTAAACTGTCTGGTGTGTTTATCATTCAAACCTTCCCTTCCTTGCTTCAGTCTGTTGAATTCAATGGAGGACTCTAGGAGAACATGATACCATGGTGATTCTGAATGTGGCAGTTTTGGATGTGTTTGCAGATCCAGTCTGGCATCACTGAGTTGTGTTTGAGAGATCCAAATGGAAATTTGGATTATGTTAGGAAGAGGTGGATTCAGGTCCCCTGCCCCCCCACCCCCCGGGGAAAAAGGAAGGTGAATAATCATATTTTCTTGTAAATTTGGACTTATGAGAACGCTGGAATCATAATTCATCATTTTAGGGAAATAATATTTTTAAAATAATTAAGGTTTCATTTGCAGTTGGCTCATTTCCAAAACCAATAGGTTTCATCTTGTGTATACCTAGTGTGTATTATTGTAGGGGGGAAAAGGACATCAGAGAAGAAAGGCAATGTTTTGCAGTCTCTTCAGATATTGTCTGGACTTTGTTGAAAGGTTTATTCTCTGGCAAGGATGGATAAACTTGTGGCTTTAAAAAAATCTGAATCTATTGCAGAGGAAACTCTGTCCTCCATTGTCCAAATTCTTCTGTGGATAAGTTGTTGGAAAGAAAGTCTCTTAGATGGATAAAATCCCTGATGATCTCTGCTGGTTAAAGTCCTTGTGTCCTTTGAGAATATGAGTTCAGATGCAGAGCCTTTGTGGTTTATCCCAGTATATTTGTGGAATAATCAAAATACTGTTGCATTATTCTTCTAGTGCTTCTTTTCCCCTTGTTCAAGGTTGGATGTAGTTCATCTTATGTTGAATCTGAGAAATTTGCAATAAGATACAGAATTTCACTCTCTGGAGAAGAATGCTTGCATTTGTGATTCAGGCATCACTGCTGAATAGTAAGAATGAAAGCCCAGCTGAAATCTGAGAATGCTTCACACTTTCCTTTTCCTTCTCTGTGTTTTGATGTGGCCTTAATTTTACTTTCTCTGTTCTTACATAGTTCGATTCCCGATATGCCCCCCCCCCAAAAAAAAAAATGATAATTTCTCTGTATAGCTTAAAATCTTGAACTCTTTTTTACATGTTAAAAATTGTTTTAGTAATCTTTACATATAGTCAAATATGTCCTTCAAACAGGTTTTAGATATTCCATTTGCTGTAATGAGTTACTATAACTGGTAGCCATATCTTTAAATATTTTATGTAACACAACTCTTGTGGTGGTGACTGGGGATTGGATCGAATGTGGAGAGAATTAATTGTGCTTACACAGAAGTCATATAATCCTCTACTTACCTCAGATATGTATCTCTGAGTAAACTTTATGAGCTGCTTATATTTTTCTTGACTTAGGAAGAGGTTACCTGAAGGGGCATCTTCTTCCATATGTACCTACCTGGACTATAAGTTCATCTAATTAGATCCTTTCCAAGTCCGTCCATCAAAGGGGGTGACTTTCTAAAGAGGGAAGTTTTTCTTTGGTATTATCCGCAGAGAGGCTTAACTGGCACCTACACTGACATTATTTTATCAGATGAAGACCATTCGTGTTTTTAAAATGGGCTTTTACTTGATTATAGTTCTTAGTTTTTAAAGGACTGTCATGCTGCTGTTTATTTCGTATAGTGTTTTTATCAATCAATCAATCAATCAGAATAGAGCTGGAAGGGACCTTGGAGGTCTTCTAGTCCAACCCTACCATTTTAGACAGTCAGTCTTTTCTTAAAAACCTCCAGTGATGAAACACCTACAACTTCTGAAGGCAAGCTGTTCCACTGGTTAGTTTTCCTCACTGCTAGGAAGTTTCTCCTTAAATCCAGGTTGCTTCTCTCCTTGATTAGTTTCCATCCATTATTTTGTGTCTTGCCTTCTGGTGCTTTGGAAAATAAGTTGGTCCCCTCTTTGTGGCAGCCCCTCAAATAGAAGATAGAAGCCCACAAACATTAGAATACTGCTATCATGTCAACCCTAGTTCTTTTTTTCTCTAGACTGGCCATACTCAATCCCTGCAACCATTCTTCATATGTTTTTCTCTCCAGGCTCTTAATCATCTTAGTTGTTCTTCTTTTCACTTTTTCCAATGTCTCAACATCTTTTTTGTAATATGGTGACCAAAACTGGATGCAATATTCCAGGTGTGGTCTTACTAAGGCTTTATAAAGCTGTACCAATACTTCAGGTGATTTTGATTCTATGCCTCTATTTATACAACCAAGGATTGTATTAGCTGTTTTGGCTGTTGCCTTATGTTTAAATGATCATCCATTATGACTCCAAGGTCCCTGTCACAGTTACTGTTTTTGAACCAGGTTCTGCCTAATCCATACTTGTACCTTTGGTTTTTCCTGCCTAGGTGTAAAACCTTGCTTTTTTCCATATTAAATTTCATGTTGTTGGATAGAGCCCATTGTTCAAGTCTGTCAAGATCTTTTTGGATCCTGAGCTTGTCTTCTGGGGGTGTTGGCTATTCCTGCCAGCTTAGTGTCATCTGCAAATTTGATGAGTTCCCCTTCTATTGTATTCCCTCATTTAAGTCATTTTGAAGATATTCTAGGGTACTGGGCCTAAAACAGAATCTTGTGATACCCCACTGCTTCCTTCCTTCCATGTAGATGTAGTACCATTAAGGACTACACATTGAATATGGTTCATCAGCCAGTTACAAATCTTATCTAGTGATGATGCTGTCTATGCCACATTTTTCTAGTTTAGCATGATGTAGATTGTGGTCTTCCTTGTTGAATGTTTCTTTCACATAAACATATCAAACATATCATTCATTTTTCATTTTATATGGAATATATTTATTTTATATGAACATTTTTATTTCATATAAATATATGAAATATTTTGTATTTGATATGATGTTATTGTATGTTTTTACTCAGAGTATATTTTTAGAGTGTTTTACTGCATTGTAAGCTGCCCAGAGGGTTTCAGCTACTGGGTATTTTAAATAAACAAATAAGTGAAATATATTAGAATATTTTCAGTCTTAATTGTGGAAAATTGAGCATTGGAAAGATACTTGTCAATTTCATCATGTTGAAAGTGAAAAATGATAAAGGTAATAGTACATATCTGCTGTGCTTCTGTTTTGGATTAATATCTGTACATTTTTGTGAATAGTAATCCAGTTTATAGGCGTGACTCTGATTTTAAATTGTATATCCCAAATTGGAATCCTCATTATATAAAAAGTTGTAGATCTATTGAGCATGAAGGATAGCAAAATAATAATAATAATATTTAATGATGGAAAGACACTATTCACTATCTTAAATTTACAGTCTAGGATTGATGAGATTTATATGCATTTTGCTTATGAACTGGGTCTTTATTGATGTAATAGAAAAACTGATCAATGTAATTTTGCATGATCAAGATTTAATGCTGCGTTTAAAAACCAAACTTCTCAAAATACTGTGTTTAAAAACCAAGCTTTTAAAAATAATACCATACTTATAAATAGAACAATAGGTAACAGATACATTGAATTGGATTGAAATTATCTGATGTTGAACCAATAGTAATAAGAATTCCACGTGAATTTTGTAGGAGACCATGCCCCATAATTGACCACACAGCTGAGAAAGCCTTTTATCTTATTAGCTCCTCATTTAAATTCATTTGTGAAATCAATTGTGTAAAGCAGAGAATATTCTATTGTCTAGACAGGTAAACAGAGCAGAAAACTACCTTTAGATCCACCTCTCCAAAATGATGTGAAATTCAGGTTTCTCCTAGAAGCAGACTAGTTGCCTATATATCTGCTAAAGCACTGACATATGATTGCTTTAATTCATGCCAGTAAAAATTTTAGCAGTTCTGAGATGATTCAACTAGAATTAGGAATCATTTTTTCAAAGATAATTTGACTTACAGCACATTGCAATAATTGAAAATTTTCAAGGACTTGACTAAGTGGTGCCCAGGATCCATCAGAGAGGCAAGGTGTGGTGTGTGAATGCTTGTGTGTAGGAGTGTTGTATATGTATTGCATTGAGTTCTATCTGGCTGACCTGACTGAGCTAATTGTTGTTTGAATAGAACAATACTGTGAGGAAGGACTGTATGAATCTCCATCATGATAAAACTCATAAAAATTAAGATTTTAAAAAATATGGGTTTGATCCATAATGTTATATTAAACATTCAAGTGTTTAGGATGAGTCCAAAGAACCTTTTCCTTAACTGAAGGAAGGGCAAATAAATATCTATTACTCGAATGTTAGGGAGAAATTAGAATATTCTGGAGCAGCCCTTTTCCAGAGAATTTTGGCCTTTCTTTATAGGAGTTAGTGTTGTTTCAAAATCAGCTTCAAGTTAGTTCAGCTTCACAGTATCAAGGTTGAGTCCACATATTGTGGGTTCAGGTATGATGTTTCTGAGACTGAAGCAAATATGTTCCTTTTACTTGAATCATTTTGTCTCACAAAGAGCATGTAAGCCATCCATTCTTCCACTACTAGACATTTAGCTCTTGTCTCTTCTCCTTTCCCTAATTTCAGCTGCTGTCATGCCTTGTTGGAGTCTGATTCTGAGGGGAAGATTGAGGAGCTGACTGGTAGTGGGAGTGTGGCTCCAGTGGCTGTGGAAGAAATGGGGGAAGGGCACAGTCTGGCTGGGCATTCAGAGGAAAACCCAGGGTCACCCTCTCTTGATCCTGGGGCATGCAGGGAGGACTGGAGAAGGGAGCAACGTGGCTTACGGGAGAGAAAAAGGCCCTGATCCCTTTCATTAGTTGCAGCTGGGAGAACAGGATATAAGAAGGGCGTTTGCACACAGCACCTTGCTGGAAGCAAAGTGTGCATTACCTTTGTTGAGGCGTATTTGGATTTTGGCTTCCTCCCAACTGTGCTTTGTTATCTTTTGGAAGTCTGCAATTTATTATCCTGGCCTGTCGTGGTAATTACTTCAGTGTGGTTTGTGTTGGTTTTTTTTATTTCTAATTTATCTGTACTTTTGGTTTGGACTTCATTTCTTCCCTTTGTAGACCGTTTTTGGAAGAGTTTGATTTCCAGCCGAGGATAACTGGACATTGGGAGCCAAGCTGGAGGTATTAAAGGGACTTTACCTATTTTTGTGACTTTGTTGCTTTTGTGTCACACCCCGGGTCATCACAGCTACTATAGCAGGAGTGGCTGGGGAATTCTGGGAATTAAAGTCCACAGGTCTTAAAGTTGCCAAGGTTCGAAAGTATAGCGTTATTCTTAAGTTTTTTAAGGTGAAATTTGATTGTATTCAAACTCTGAAGAATAAGGAGCGGAAATGGCCTTCGGAAATTTTTTAAAATAAACAGAAGGAGATTCCTCTATCTGGTCTCTTCCATATGATTCTAACTATAAGTTGCATCACCCTGAAGCATCAACCTGGTTACTGTCCGAGACATGAGATATCTATTCAGATAACGCTGAATCACATTTAGCAAACATTTATGTATATTTGCTTTGAAGTCTCTGTGAAATCATTGGGGACTGTGGTTCGAGGGAATAACCAGAGGAGTGTTTTACTGACTACATTTCTGTTCAGCTTTCTCTGTTCAGCTTTCTCAGGGTCTTTCTGAAATCCCCACAATTCTGTACGATTTCTATTTTATCACTTACAATTGACTCATATAGATTTCCTCTGTATGGCTGGAAGCATATAGTCTTGACTCAGTAATGCTATCGTTGTGGTATCGATTCTTATTTTCAGTTGTATAAACACAATTCTTTGATATATTAAACCAAAAAGTTATACTTTTCCATACCTAGTTATTCTTTCTGATTTGCTTTGTTTCCATTTCTTTGGAAAGGTAAGTTTTAGTGCACAGTTGTTTTTGTTTTAAATAGCAAAACAGAAGGAGAGTTGTTTTTCTGGCTGCAGTTACAAGAGAAATAAGGAATTACAGACGTTGTGGTGTGTTAAATGAGGGAGCATGTGTTGCAAAGAAAATTGTGATCAGGATTACAGTAAATGTAGAAAGCCATCAATTGTGGTGGCAGAACTGTGGTAAAGTACTTGGCATCCTCTCCTTCAACTATATTTGGATGCCTTGAAAACATCCACGTTGCCACCGCAGAGTGTTTGTTCCAGCTGCAGAATTGTTCCTGCAGGCAATTATGAGGATATGATTTCATCAGCCACAGCTATACACTGTGATGACAAAACTCAGGCTTTGCCAACCTGGTGCCCACCAGCTATGCTGGGATATCTCCTTTCAATATTTCCAGCTAAGTTGATGTTTAATCAAGGAGTGATAGAACATTCCTATTCTCCCTGCTTTTTTATCTGGCCAGTTGTTAATGTGGTTTGATACCTCCTATAATATGGGAAACCAAGTGCTAAACTATTATTTTTGTAATCTGTCAAAACTACAATATTTTATTGTTGAAATCAATACCCATAATCAATCAAAAGCTAAGGAATTATGAGAGTTCATCTAATAAAGATTGGGATACTTGTTAACCCAATAAAATGAATGTTTATGAGTGCAATTTTAATTTATTACAATTTGTGACTAGAAATGTGTATCCTTTCCTTCCCAATTGAATTCCTCTGAAAATGCTCTATATTTTACACTGGAGTTAGATTTTTTTTAAAAAAAGCTTTCATTGTTACTAGTAGTAGTTTTGTTTTTTAAAGTCAAAATGATTGCCTCTCTGGGAGGAGAAGGGAAGGCAGAAAAGAGATCCATGGAGAATTTGTGATTCCACCTATGAGTGACCTTGCTAGTAGACAAAGTGATTCCAGTAGAAGAGAATGTATAGATAGTCCTCAGCTTATGACCACAGTTGGGACTAGGAAATGTATTGTTAAGTGATATGGTCATTAAGTAAGGCATCATGTGACTGCACTCTATTTTATGACCTTTGTTGCTGCAGTCATTAATTGAATCACCATAGTCATTAAGAGAGACATTACATCAGAGATGGTATTCAGTTGGTTTGGACTGATTCTTGCGTACCGCTTCAAGGGCTCTCATAGAACCAATAGGAAAAAAATGTGGAATCCCACCACTGCATTACATGATCACAATTTACAACCTTCTTTGCTGACTTTGCTTGTCAGAAGCTGGTTGGGAAGATAGCAAATTGTGATCAGGCAACTACAGGACCCTGCAACCATCGTACATGTAACTACCGGTATTTGTCAAGCACATGAATTGTAGTCATAGGGATGGTGCGACTGTCGTAACTCTCAGGATAGGTGGTAAGTCACCTGCTTCGGTGTTATTGTAACTTCAAATCATTGATAAACAATGGTTTTTTGAACAATGGTCATAAATTAAGGACCACCTATATGTAGCTCAGGATTAAACTGTGAAATCCTTGATGCTCTCTGAGGGTTGTTTGGTTGAAGTTCCAGTTCCAGTTGGGTAATGAAATGTCTGCAAGCAAACAACCAAGCTCAGAAAGCACCAGAGACTCCATAAGCAAAATGAGGTAGATGCCTCAGACAACAGATATTAAAAGTGCCAGAGACCAGAGCTACAAGCGTTATTTGTCCTGCATGTCCTAAAGTCACTTTGAAGTAAAATTCAGCTATCACTCTGGTTGATTTCTTTTAGGGGGGATATGTGGAGAGGGGGGTATACAGCATAGTGGTTTGGATTGGCTCTGTCTCCTTTGCTGCATACTATGTCACTTGTGGATTTCATTTGTACATTTTACTTAATACTGTACATTCAAAATTAATCTGAGAGATACACAGTACTTTTGCTTAGATTTGTCAAACAGGTAGAAGCTTTGAAAAGTTCTGCTGAAATATTTCAAAGGGCCAGATGGAATTCATTTTTTCTACTAAGAAGTAGAATCCCACCACTGCATTACATGATCACAATTTACAACCTTCTTTGCTGACTTGGCTTGTCAGAAGATAGCAAATTGTGATCAGGCAACTACAGGACCCTGCAACCATCATACATGTAACTACCGGTACTTGCCAAGCACATGAATTGTAGTCATTGTAGTTTATATGCATCCAGAATGTAGTTTATATGCATCCAGAATTGTAGTTTATATGCATCCAGAATGACACCAGCCAAACCCAAGATTGAGGTATGAGGAAGGCTTGAAGAAGCAGTCCTGAGATTTGTTGAAATATTAAGAATTTTAAGAGAAAAAGAATGGGGTTAGAGATGCTGGCCAGCTATTATGGGGCATTACAGGTAATGTTTGGGAGAGAATACATGCCCTTGCCTTTGGAGACAAAATAAATAGAAAATCACAAGAAAATTTCTTGTGGAAGTGCCCCACCTATGGAAACTTTTACCCAAATATTTTCTTTGGTATCTGTTTTCTGCTACCCCCTGAAGAGCTTTGTAAATAAATTGATGTTTGATTCTAGAGAAGCTTATTTGTCATTAACTCTCCTCCTTTTAATAGTCCTCAGGCTATTTTACAAATGGGGGATGGGGATAATTTCATTAAAAAATACTATTTATTGTTTGTTTGCTCTTTCGTTTTGCTAACTACTTGGATCAACTCATTTAAAGTGGGGAATGGCAGCATCAAATATTTTATGAGTTAAGTAAAGATATAGGATATCCCGGAATATGAAGTACCATAACTGAGCAGGATCATTGTGTATGTCAGGATATACAAGTCGCCTGTTTTGAACAGAATAATATAAGGATGCTTTAAGTCTCAAAGTAGGGGTTTGAACCAGGGCAATTTCAACTCTGTTTCTTCTTCCTAATTAAGATGAAATGCTTTGGTGGTCTTTAGAAAGATTAATGAGAGCCTGTCACCTATAATAATTATGATTATTATTGTGATTGTAAGCTGATTTGTATATTGGCAGCAAGCCATGGAGAAGACCAGGAAGTTAATGGTAGTGAGTTTGAATAATTATTTGCTCCAAATAGAGGAAGGAGTGAGTATAAACATATAAATAAATAGCATAGATAAATAGGAGTCCTTGCAATTTTCTATTTCTTTATGAGAGTTTGCCACATGAAAAAGTCACATGCTCATAATATTTGGAAAATTGTATATAACATACTGAATTTTTAGTTCTTAATTTATTTTATTTTTATTTTTTATTTTATTTATTAAATTTATTGGCCACTGATCTCACCTCAGGGTAGCATTGCCATAATATATCAGTTACAGTAATACCTGAAGCAGTGATGGGATTTAAATTTTTTTACTACTGGATCTGTGGGCGTGGCTTAGTGGGCATGGCAGGGGAAGGATACTGTAAAATCTCCAGTCAGAGATAGTATTTGCTGGTTTTCCGAACTACTCAAAATATCCGCTACAGGTTCTCCAGAACTGGTCAAAACCTGTTGAATACCACCTCTGCCCTGAAGTCACTCTCTACAACTGGAAGCCATGTCACAGCACTTTGTGTATTGAACTGAACCCAAATTGCTCACTAACTAAGATGAGAGACAAACAGAAAAAAAGGGGATTTTTATTACTTTTACAGAAGTGGTGTCTCTTGGGAGACTAAATGCAATCTCTCCATCTTCAAAGAACAGCACAGCTTAAAAGAAATAGTGATGTTCAATAAGATGACAAGGGTGCTTTTGAACAACAGGCCAAGTCCCTTTTTATGTCCTCTATAACATAAATAATTATTTCTCATAAGTAGAACATTGGAAATGGTGAACGGGAAATTCTCTAAACAGTATTTTGTTTTGTTGACCGTAGTGTCTGCTCACAAGGCAAGGGAGGGCTTGGTGATCTGCTGCCCCAGTAATTTATTCTAAGTCCTCCCATGTATCAACAGTTCTCCAAAGATAACATCACTCTTGTTCATAGTAAAGCATAAATTGCAGCCCTCTTGAACAAAAGTAGCTTAATCATTTAATATGTAATAGAGATACAGTTTGGTGTACACGTAGTCCATGACTTATAATTCATTTCGTAAGTGTTCTAAGATTCAACACTGCTGAAAAAGGGACTTATGATTGGTTCTCATACTTAACAGTCGTCATAGTCCTTGCAGTCACATGATTATAATTCAGGCCCTTGTTAACTGGCATGGATTGATGATGATTACAGCATCCCATGGTCGTGTGACCTACCCTGCTAGCTTCCGAATCTACGAGGGAAGCTGAATTCACTAAATGATTGCATGTTTCACTTAACAATCATAGTGGTTCACTTAATGGCCATGGCAAAAAAAGTCGTAAAATTGGGCACAAGTCACTTAGCAAGGGAAGTTCTGGTCCTAATTTTTGTCATAAGCTGAGGAATACCTTTAGTGCTTAAGGCATCAGGCTAGAAATCAGGAAATTGTGAATTCTAGCCTGCCTTAAGTACAAAGCTAATTGGGTGACCTTGGGCTAGTCACTTTCTCTCAGCCCTAGGATGGAAGCAATGGCAAACCACTTGGCAAGAAAACTGCAGGGACTCCAAGAATTGGACATGATTGAATGGAAAAAAAAGAAAAGTAGCTGCTTGTTGTTTTCAGTTCTGTATTAGTTGAGCAGCAATATAAAAAGAATGTAACTATCTTTAAGTGCCAAGCATTTTCTTAAGGGAAAATCATATGCAGAGAGTTAAACCTTCAGGGACCTATTTCCAACAAGCAATGAGAACTATTTTTGTCGGGTTCTTAGTTTGCTTTATGTGAGCTATTAAGAAATACATAAAAACATATGCATTCATATTACTCATAAATATCTAAAAAGAATATATAAGGCTGGTATTTTAAAAAAAACAACTCACTAATGCACAAACTTTAGCCCAGCGCCAGTAGCTTTAGACCAAAGGTAAATCCTGCGTATATTATTGCAATGCTCTCTACATGGGGCTCCCCTTGAAGAGCATCCGGAGGCTTCAACTGGTGCAGAGTGCGGCCGTGCGGGTGATCTTGGGGGCTTCTCAGAGCTCCCATATTACACCGCTCCTGCGTGAGCTGCACTGGCTTCCGGTGGCCTTCCGGGTGTGATTCAAGGTGCTAGTGACTATCTTCAAAAGCACTCCATGGCTTGGGACCCGAGTATTTGCGGGACCGCCTGCTGCCACCATCGGCCTCCCGCCGGCCGGGGCACTTCCACACGGTTGGCCTCCGCAGGGTGCCACCGGCTGGTCGATGTCGGTTGGCGGCCTCGAGGGTGCGGGCCTTCTCTGTGGGAATTCCCTCCCTTTGGAATGAACTACTGGCGGAGATGCGGGCCATTACTGACCTATGGGCTTTCCGACGAGCACTTAAGACCCACCTTTTCCAACAGGCTGGTCTGGCGTAACGTTATGAGTAGGGTTTTTTAATTCAATTTTAATTTTTTACGGGTTTTACTGGTCTTAGTCATGTATTTAATTACTTTTTAAACTCTTTTTAACTTTTCTATTTGTATGTTTTTACTGTGGCTGTTCACCGCCCCGAGTCCCTTTTTGGGAGTGGGGGCAGTATACAAATCAAAGTAATAAATAAATAAATAAATAAATAAATAAATAAATAAATAAATAAATAAATAAATAAATAAATAAATAAATAAATAAATAAATAAATAAATAAATAAATAAATAAATAAATAAATAAATAAATAAATAAATAAATAAATAAATAAATAAATAAATAAATAAATAAATAAATAAATAAATAAATAAATAAATAAATAAATAAATAAATAAATAAATAAATAAATAAATAAATAAATAAATAAATGTATTTTGGTAGCTTTGCTAAAATTTGTTAAACTTTTTTTTTTTTAGTTATAAGTTGGACACACTTATAACTCAATTGCACTCTTTGCACTCCTCTTCCTCAGAATACTGTAATGTTTCTTCAAGAAATACCATTACCAATACTCCCTTTTTGGGAATAACTAAATCCTATAGTTAACTTATTCCTAACTATATCATAGATAATTATACCAATTTCACTAAGTTACCATTAAAACTACTTCATGCTGAACTCAATGAACCTGGCCAGAGTAAACCGATATAAGATTATATAATTAATCAGAATATTGTCCCTGTTGATATAGGTGACGACTCACAGATATTTTAGTAGAATGAGGTTCTGATTAATATAGTAGTTGCTGTAGAAAGTTATTTTAGCCTGAGTTGAAATCTCAGTTATGTTTGTCATGTGGTTTGGCTGTACATACCTCCATTGATTTAAACCAAAATTTTGTTCAGGAATGAAATTCTAAGGAAGACAATGGAAAAGCAAGGTTTAATGCTCTCTTTAAGCTACGTTGTTCTCACTTTGCTAACCGATTAATAAAGAAAAGGACAACTATGTAGGGCCAAAGTGTATGACTAATGCCATGTTTGCTTTAACTCATAGTCAAGGTCCTTAATAATTTACAACGAGAATAAAATGCATGGAGGCCTGATTTTTTTTTAGAAAACTGCCTTGGATGTGATGAGTTTCTTTGTTTCTATCTACCTCAGTTCCACAGTCTATAAGGACAATCAGCTCAGTTTCATATACTAATAAGCTATCTTTGTATAGCTGACCAAACCCAAGATGTAAACAAAATATATGTTGTGTAAAATTCATCTGAAGAGCTATGTTAAGTCTTCTTTAAACCTTAATACAAGTCTATATTTTTTTAGATTATGATAACTTATTCATCTTTATTATTTTGTAACTAGTAATATCTCCACTGGTTTAAAGCAAACAGAAAAAATACACTTTGAGATGAAGCCCTCACTGCATATCTGTGATTTGAGCAGAACTAAAGATTCACACTTCTATTGCCAGTAGCTTGCATTATTGCCTCAAGCAATTTTCCAATCATGACAGTCGAGCTGACACCAATACGCTCAATTATATAAGTTGATCATAGCCCACTAGCCATGAACAATGTGATACCTCATTCTATTTTGATGCCTGTTTGACATTTAAAGTTGAAGGTTGTCAAATACCAATCCAATTATATTAAGTAGCAGAAATGCTACATTTGGTCTGGTGGGTCAAAAGTTGCATCATAGATGTATCAATACTCCTGTTATTGCTGAGATGTAATTTATTTACTTCTGTCATATTGCTCCAATTTACAGTATGTAGGAAATGCTCTTGGATTAAAAAAAAACCCCAGCTATGATAGTTGACACACATTCTTGCCAGGTTATTCTGCCAATTTGAAGTTTCCCATAAATAAATTTGATTTATTCCAAATGAATCTAATGAAATGGTAAAATAGGGTTATGGGGAAAAAAGTGTTTGTTTTAAAGCTTTTTTATTAAGTGGTATTTCACTTCATGGATACAGAATTGCCACTCCAGGGTAGATCTTTGAAATAACATTACTGTTGTTTTTATAACTCCGAGAAATCTTTATATTCAACATGTTTCCAGTTTTTTGTGGGTTTGCACATTATTTCTTTAGCCTAGTCGTTTTGATTATTACTTAGCTACAAGGCTTGGCATTTCTGCTGTAATATTAGCTTTAAAATAAAGAAATGACATGAATCATGCCAGAGACTAAAGGGATGTCAAACCCTTGTGATTTTTTTTATATATTTGCTGAGTTTGGCATTAGCTTTATGTTTATATTCTTGCTTGAGTATCTAGCAGCCTGATCTACAATTGGATCTACCTCCAAATACAGATTTTGGTTGAATAACAGCCCAATGCTGTGCATATTTATTTGAAAACTGAACCAATGCAAACATTCAGTAGGACTTTTTCTCTTGGTCACCCAGTTTGTTGTATTTGCATAATTTCTTGAAAATCTTTTGTGCAGTATGTCCAACATTATGTTCCATGCAGGGGTGGGATTCAAATTTTTTAACAACTGGTCTGTGGGTGTGGCTTAGGTAGTGGACATAGGCTTGGTGGTTATGTTATTGGCTGGGTGTGGCCAACTCAATATCACTCACATTGAGGCACGCATCTCCTCGCCTGGCCTCTCATGACTATGGGGATGCTGCAACAGTCATAAATGTGAAAAATGGTCATAAGTCACTTTTTCATTGCCATTGTAAGTAACTTTGAATGGTCACTCCACAAAAGCAAAGTAGCAGCAAAGGAGAGGAAAAAAACTCCAGAGACGTTCCTGAGATAGGAAGTGTAATCCTGACAAGAATGTAATAAGAGTTAATGGAGAGGCAGTTTCTGTAAGCAATACCAGAATGTTTCCTTCCTGACTTCCTTGCAGGATTAGGCCAGTAATTTCTTCTAACAACTGGTTCTCTGAACTGCTTAGAATGTTAACAACCGGTCCTAGTGAATAGGTGCGAATCTGTAGAATCCCACCCCTGGTTCCATGGGAAAAGCTTAGCTAGCTTCTCAGCTGAATCTTTCCTGTTATTTTTTGGCAATATGAGAGAAGGTTTAGCTGCAAAGAAACTTTGAACCAGACACTTACTCTCTACATTAAGGTAATAATAGCAATAGCACTTAGACTTATATACCGCTTCACAGTGCTTTACAGTCCTCTCTAAGTGGTTTACAGAGTCAGCATATTGCCCCCAATAATCTGGGTCTTCAGTTTACCAATCTTGGAAGGATGGAAGGCTGAGTCAACATTGAGCAAGTGAAAATCAAACTACTGGCAACTGGCAAATTAGTCTGCAATATTGCATTCTAACCACTGAGCCACCGTGGCTCTTCTGTGGATAAGTCTTAGAGGGCTTTAGGCAAGCTACAATACCGATGTATTTTGCAGGATGATTGGAAGGTTAATTAGATGTGAGATCTAGGATTGGTACTGTTTTCTGAGTCCTGAATTGTTGCATATTCTCTCTTGGGTTACCCTTAATATCATAATGAGGATTGCAAAATTCAGCAACCTCATCCAAGGGAATTTTTTTCTGCAAAAACATCAAAGTATTCTTATTTTGTTTTCTGCAATGAGAGGCTGAAAAATACAAATATGCTATAATTAGCTCTCTTTAGAAGCAGTTTTTGCTTTACTATTTATGTTTGTCAGAATGCCAAGTTTGTTAAATAAATGCCCACTGGAGTTTATATATCTCTCCCACAGAAGATATTATTGCACAGTTCTCCTCTCCCATATGCAGAGATATTTGTTCAGATTGCTTGTTTTTTTTCACACCACTCATTTTATTTGCATTCATGAGTGCAGACTAAGTAAATTGTTGTTACAGCACTTGTTTAAATAGTTTTTAGATTATAGTAGCATGAGTGATATTATACAGTATCGTAGTATGAATGATACATTACTATTGGTATTGTTTAGTTATATTAATGGTAATTCATTCTATTCAATACAATGCTGTATTTGTTTTGTAAGAAAATGTTCTGAAAAAGTTCAGATTGAATATCATAATGGCATAATGATAATCATCACTCACCCCAACTTATCTCACTGAGGGGTTGTGGGGAAAATAGAAAGAAAAAGATATATTGATATGTTCGCCCCCATGAGTTGTTTGTAAAAATAATAGAAGCAGGATAATATATAATATATAATGTAATGTAGTATAGTGTAGTGTTATATAATATAATATATGCAATACAATATAGTATATTATTTACAGTAAATATATATTTCATATATGAGTAATAGGACAGCCTTCTGTAATCTGGATGGTGCTAAATTAGGGACGTCTAGGTTGATTTGAAGGCATTAAGGTAAAGGTTCTCCTCGCACATACGTACTAGTCATTTCCGGCTCTAGGGAGCGGTGCTCATCTCTGTTACAAAGCGGAAATGCTGTCCAAAGATGTCTCCGTGGTCATGTGGCTGGCATGACTAAATGCCGAAGGCGCATGGACCAATGTGGTCCTATTTTTCTACTAGCATTTTTACATGCTTTCGAACAGCTAGGTTGGCAGGAGCTGGGACAAGTAATGGGAGCTCACTCCATTATGCAGTGCTAGGGATTCGATCAACAAGCTCGGCATCTTAGCCACTGAGCCACTGCATCCCCTTTGAAGGCATTACCAATTACTAATAATGTAATCTAAGTAGAATGTCAGGAATTTTACATGAATGGGCAGTCTTTTGTAGCTGGGGATACCACTTGACATTTTTGGAGATCTTTGTGGCAGTGTCTTATGTCTCATCCCCAATTGTTAATATTTATCTGATCTAATATGAAAGCAGTGTTTTTCTTCTTCTCCCAAAACAAGCTTTGTCATAAATGCAATTTACAGCATTATGATGGTGAAAATACAGTCAAGGATCTCTACACTTCCTTTCTATCTTCTGGGCATTTTTTCCTAGGTCTGTTCTGCTCCTGGCAGAATTTGATTCCATCATGTGAGAGTCTCCTTCTGTACCCATCCATTTGTTTTATCCAACTTATCCTTTATCCTCCTTAGGATAAGAGAATTGGCAAATAACTAAATAAATAGAGATCCAGATCTCCCAAGTTCCCCTACTATCCCTCCTAACACAAGTGGCAAGAGAAGCAGGGGAAGGTGCAGTATTTTTAGATGCCCACCAGTGATTGCACTGGGTTAAAGAGTTGACTCCCTGCCACCTGTCAGACTGTTCCCATCCTCTCCAAATTTGACAAGAGCTCAGTATATGTATCAGCACAGTGAAGCAGGAGAGATCCCATTAGCCTCAGCACTGAGGCAGAATAATCCTTAGGTGGAAATGAGAGCAGAGCAAAGTATGTTAGAATACTTTTGATACGCCTTAAGAATTGGAAAAAGCATATTTGCATTGTTGTGAGATACAGATCACAGATGCAGAGTGTATGAGGTGATATCATGGGGAAGCTTTCTGGTTTTTTCCTAAGTTGGGTGGGAAGGGCCTTTTGCATTTTAGCAAAAATGGTTTATTTCCTTGTGCTTTGCTTGGGGGGATTCTGCTCAGTTCATTGTTTGAAGTAGAAGGTTGGAGCACTTGAGTCGAATAAGATTAAAACAAACAAGAGTCAACTGCATCTTTTTGAAAATAAGATTTTTCAGTCTTTCTGAAAATACAGAAGATGGACTTTGTTTAAACACTGCCTTCTTCCTTTGTATCTATACTGCATAATTTTCATAGGTAACATTCTGCTTAACAGTTGAATCCGTGTCTCTTATGTTAGAAGAGGCTGAGTTGTGGCTAAATCAAAGCTACTAACTCACAAAAATAATACAATTATTATCAGTGTTCTTTGTGCTGCTTGGTATTGTTATTTTCTTTTAGTACTTTATATTTGTTATAGGATACACTCTAGGTCTGAACACTGCACAAAGTTTCATGCAATATTCCCATCCAAAGCATAAATCTATAAAAATATGGTGATTAAAATATCCCTATATTTAAATATTCCTCTGGTGATGAGGGATATTGTGTTGATTCAAATATTTATTCAAAAATAGATAATGTAAATAACATAATCAACGCCCTCCAAAGACAAAATGGGAATAAAATACGACACAGAGAAGCAGAGATTTTAATTTGATGTCATTAATATGACAGAGCACTCAGAAATAAGCAATATTGTAACTTTTGTGATTAATATATGATAGCTTTCTTTGCCCAGGACCCTCCAAAAGGTTTTACAGGTCCCAAGGGGTCATAATATAGAGACATCTTCAGGAAATCAAAATTATGTGAAAACGATGACATGGATGCAGTGACTTCATAATGCAAATGCTACCTTTATTTGTGTCACGGTATTTGATACAAACATATAAGTCATGGACTATATTATGACTCAGGTTTAGTCACTTACCTTCTGGAGTCATTGAAGCTGGTTTGAAGTCCTGAGAATTTTGCTGTCAAGTAACCTGGAAGGGAATAAATTGGGGGAAGGATGATTTATAATGGTAAAGAGATCTGTTAATGTGGTTTATTAGTTGAAATGTTGGACTGGCACGGAGGAGACACAGCTTCGAGTCTCTCCTAGCTTTGGAAACTCACTGGGTGACTTTGGGCCAGATACACTCTCAACCCAATTTATTTCTCAGTGTTGTTTTGGGAAAGAGAGGCTACTTTGCATGACCTCTTGGGCTCCTGGACAAAAGTATAAATAAAGAAGACAAATATAAGATAGCACATACTCTTTCCAGTCTTCTTGAATTTTGCTTCCAATGAATTGGAAATAAATATTGGCTCCTATCTCCGTTATTAAGCAGTTGCTGAGGTAATAGTTGGCTAAGAGAATAATGATTTTGAAGCCTCCCCTTTGGCTTTGTCAGGAAAGAGATAAAAAAGAAAGTTGATTATTTAGAGTTTAAAGCTTTTGAGACCTGGTCTCTGCATGGTGCAGGAATCCAAATTAAAGCATCTTGATAGATTGCTGTCTTGTCTCTCCTTGAGCATTTCTAGAAATTGAGCGCTCACTAGTTGATTAACTGTTGAATAGTTCTTACCCCTAGGAAGTTTTTGCTACCAACTGGAATCTTAAGACTCAAGCCCTGGGGAGTACAGAAGTGAGTACCCTGGAAAGGGTACTTGGAAGAATGTTATATTATCTGATCCCCTTCTTTTTCAAAGCTAAATTTACCATGTTTCTCAAATCTCTCTTCGTGGAACTGGAAACTTTGTATTTGTTTCCTTTAAAAGCCCAAAGAATGCAAATCGCTCATATACATTTAAGTGGATCCTTTTTTGATTACTTATTTTGTGGAACACAGGTGGTTAAACTGTCCATAAGAAATTAGCTATCATCTATTTTTCTGGCAATAGTTATATGTAAACTTATTTCTTAGGTAACTTTTTAAAATCTATCAAACAGCATTTTATCTATATTCCAAACAATGTTTTTTAAATGGAGCCATTTAGAGAAGTCATGATCTATTTTTGTAAGAAAGAGTGCAATCTGGATTTTTCTTATTTATTTATTGGGAAAGTTGAGGTAATTTTTTCATGTATTCTGTATACACAAAACTTTGCTGTAGAGCCTTTGGCACAAACAGCAGCCTTTGCTAGGCTAGTGTTAAATATAGCATGAAGCTTAAGAAAACTGACCTGCAATTAAGTTGTGGCAATCCCTCATTTGGTGTGCTGCAGTTGTCAATTAGCCTTTATTGTGAAAGATTTGTTTGCTTGAAGCTTTTGTGAATGGAGGCTGAATTGAAACAGTTTGCTCCTTACCTGAATAACAAGAATGTAAATTTGTATGCCATTCTGCAGGTGCCTATTTTAAGGGTGAATTTTGGGATGTTCTCTTTACTTCTAATAATGAGTTTATTTAAAAGAGATTTTTTTCCTCAGCTCCTTATTTGCAGAACAATGTATTTTAAATCTCTTTTCCTTACACATGCAATATTAGGTGAAGTAGATATAGGGAGAGTAAAGCAAGAGATATCAAAGATATCACCATCATCATCATCATCCTAGTGTTATCCTCGCAGGTGCAGGATTCGCTTTTTGGATTGGTGAACACCATTCTTGCATAATCACATATGGACTACACAACTCAATCAGGGCAAAGCAATAGACATAGACTTCTGTAAAGCCTTTGATTCAGTGGTACACAACAAACTACTCCTAAAATTAAAATCTTACGGTATCTCTGGACACCTGCATAACTGGATAGAAGCATTCCTGTCAAATAGACAACAAATGGTCAAAATTGGGAGCGTCCTATCAAATTCTGTACCTGTCAACAGTGGTGTCCCCCAAGGCAGTGTTCTAGGACCAATTCTTTTCATACTCTACATAAATGACCTCTGTGATCATATCAAAAGCAACTGCGTTCCCTTCTCTGATGATGTAAAGCTATTCAACACTACAGACAATACTGCTACCCTTCAAAAAGACCTTGACTATGTATCAGAATGGCCAAACAAATGCAACTTCAAATCTCAACAAATAAATTCTCTCTCCTGCATATTGGCAAAAAAATAATAGTCAGAAAATAAAATACAGGCTGAATAGTCAAGACCTTGTTGATGATACAAACTCTGTCAAGGATCTTGGAGTATTCATCTCAAATGATCTAAGTGCTAGAGCCTACTGTAACTACATAGCCAAAAAGGCATTAAGAGTTGTTAACCTAATGTTACGTAGCTTTTTCTCTGGTAATATTACACTACTAACTAGAGCATACAAAACATTTGCTAGACCAATACTCGAATACAGCTCATCAGTCTGGAACCCACATTACATATCTGATATTAACACAGTTGAGAAAGTCCAGAAATATTTTACAAGAAGAGTTCTTCACTCCTCTACTCGTTGCAGAATACCTTATGCCAAACAGACTTGAAATTCTAGACCTAGAAAACCTAGAACTACGCCGCCTTTGGTCTGATCTAAATATAGTATATAAAATCATATATTGCAATGTCCTACCTGTCAATGAATACTTCAGCTTCAACCATAACAATACAAGAGCAAACAATAGATACAAACTCAAGGTTAATTGCACCAAACCTGATTGCAGGAAATACAACTTCAGCAACAGAGCGGTCAATGTCTGGCATACTCTACCTGACTCTGTGGTTTCTTCCCCAAACCCCCAAAACTTTAACCTTAGACTGTCTACTATTGACCTCACCCCTTTCCTAAGAGGTCTGTAGGAGGCATGCATAAGCGCACCAACGTGCCTACCGTCCCTGTCCTACTGTTTCTTTTATATTTTATTTTTCTTATATGTATCCATGTATTCATAACTATGTTTTACTTATACCTATTATCTTGTAAGCAATTGATGAATAAATAAATAATAATAAATAAAATAAAAAGCATCCTAGTCCAACTCGGCAACTTTCATGTCTGCATTTATTGTGTCTTCCCATTTTTGCTTCAGCCTTCCGCACAGGCCCTTGCCATTTGTGTTAAAAGTGGAAGGCAATGCAAGCATTGGTGTGGAGATGCTATTCATAGGACATGACGTTTAAAGAACACTTAAGCATTTGGTGGTTGGCCAGCACACAGTGCCATATAAAGCTATTGGGCGTACTATTGTTTTAAACACCTTTGATTTTAGATAAGATTGGCATGCATTGATTCCAGAGCACTCCACAGCACTCCAGAGATCTCCTTCCATTAGTGGTAAGATTCAAAAAATTTTACTACTGGTTCTGTGGACATGGCTCGATGGGCATGGCAGGGGGAGGATACTGTAAAATCTCCATTCCCACTAACCTGCTTTCCAGCTCTGTTCTCCTGTGCAGGGCAACAAAAGAAGAGCCAGCCAATCAGCTGGGACTCAAGAGGCAGAGAATAGATGGGGTTGGAGCCAGTCAGAGGTGGTATTTGCCAGTTCTCTAAACTACTCAAAATTTCCCTTACTGGTTCTCCAGAACTGGTCAGAACCAGTTGAATACCACCTCTGCCTTCCACTGTAGCCATGCTTTGTTCATTTCTTGCACACACTTTGTCATTAATGCTGTTGCCACTTTGAAGATGGGATCCTAAGTGATGGAAGGTGTTGGTCTTCACTAGATCTCCACGTAAGAGATACCAAAATGGGAGGAATCCACTCTTGTTATCCAGTATATAATGGATGTTGCAAGAAAAATAGGTGTCCTTTTTCTTCTTTAAGGCCAAAAATAGGTAGTATGTTTTGTGTAGCTAGACAGGCAGCTGAAGATTGTAGACCAGACCCACAAAGAAAGCAATGGTTAATGAATAAAGGCCCATTTATCTTTTTTAAGGAGAAAAATCAGTTCAGTACACCTTTCAGATAAACTTTCATACGTGTACATACAATATCTAAACATTTATACATACGGTGTTATGTTTGTAGGCCTGTATGAATGGACTCAAGCTGCATAAGTGTTATATGTGTTAAACCAACACTTTAGCGTCCAATAACTTATTCAGAGTCATTGTAATTGCTGCAAAATACACTCCTTCTTCCATGCTGAACCCAATTAGGAAGTATTGCAGCAGAAAATGTTCATCTCTGTTTCTTAGCCAAGGGAGCCAGCATTGTCCAAAGATACTTCTGTGGTCATATGGCCAGCATAACTCAATTCATATTTACCACCCCAACCAGAGAGAACCTGGTCAAATAAGGCTGTCATAAGCTATGATTTTCATATTTTCCATCTAATTGGAATCCTATCTCATATAAGGGCACATTTAGATCATATAAAAAATACTAAAATTATAGTAATAGTATTGAGCTCTTCCCTTTCCCCTTCCCTTCCCTTTCCCTTCCTAGAAAACCATAAAAGGATGCTATATTTGTAGTACAAAAGGTTCAAAATTCATAGCTTTTGCTGAGTCAGAAGCATCAGTCAGAAGCATACAATGTGTCTGGAACATACGGTCTAACAATCTCAGGCCAACTGCCAAACTGTCTTGCTCAGCAAGAGAGAACAGAGACTTCATAACACAACTCTTGATGGATTATCTCCAGTTCAGCAGCTGCTGTTTGAGAACGTGCTTATGAACATTTTGCACTTTGAACAATGTATTCACTCAGAAGACCATCTTTCTTCCAACCTGGTACCTGCCAAATGCATCAAACTTCAATTAAAGCAGGCCGCCAAAGACAGTGTAGCAAATCCAGAAGGTACCAGGTTGAGAGTAAGAAGTCGTTTAAACATTGGTGAGACAATCTTGGTGAGACAATCTTACCTTGAATATATTCAGACTGTCTGCTGAAAACTAACAAAAGACAATCTTAGAAGTGAATGTCTTTGGCAGAACTTCAGCAACTTCCTAAGTCTTCTTAACAAATTCAGAATAAGGGTACCAAAGGGAATTCTGTAATAGAATGTGTCAAATTAACCCCAAACTGGTAGATCTTGGACATTGACTGTTTCTTGGTAGATTCCATCCCCTCTCAAAAGTAGATAAGTTTCTGATGCTGACTGAAATCTGTGTAAAATCTTCCTGTAACATGGTTGGCATGCAAGTTTTTATTAAAAAAAAAGAGTGAAGAAGGCAGGGAAGTAGATAAACTGGGAAGAGAGGGACAAGTGCACATATGTAGCTTTAAAATATCATTTTGAATATTATCTACTGAGCTAAGAAGGAAAGTTCCCAAGGCCTTTGGGAATCTCTTCCAAGAATTAACCTTTTTTGTTTGGGATCTATATTAATGCCTGCTTTTGTGTTTCTCTTTTTCTGAATTGTTTTGCCACACGCAAAGAATTGGGATAGTTACCCAAAGGGTGCAGCCTACATTGCAAATATAGATAGTTGCTAACTAGGTTAGCCTGTCTTGTTTTCTCAGAGAGATTAGAGAGTTGCATTTTTCAACAGTACTGGAAGTTATCCATTTAAGATTTAAAACCTATCTTTCAAAACTAAAGTTACTGTTGTTTTCTGAGAAATTGCTTTTAAAATATTACCTACTATACACCACATTATTTTTTAAGTAATTTTATTAAAATTATAATTAAAAAGATAAAAACTAATAGAAACTAAAACTATGAAAGAGTAAAAATAAAAATAGAAAAGGAAGAAAAAATTATTTAGGAAAAGAAAAAGAAATGTATGAAAAATGGCTTCTGTCTTCATCACAAGTATAAATAATTATAGTAATTTATAACCTTTTCTTAAAATACAACAGCTAATAATAATCTCTTTGCATATTCCATCTCTTACCTAAAAACAAAAATTTAAACTTCTGCTGTAAAACGTTGGAGTGAACGTGGCTAAGCAAAAAGCAGAACAATCTATCTTGGTGGATTGAAGAGTCAATGAGTTGATTGGTTCTTTGTAATTTTTGTCCAGATGAAGATAGGACTTGAGATCACCCACAAGTGCTCCATACAATTGCTCCTTCCATAGTAGATTGCAAGACAGTGGTCTCTGTGGGTTAAGAACGCTGGGAGGTAAGGAAATAGTCATCTTTTTGTAGTCAGGACACTGGATTTGTATACTTTATTTTCTAATCACTTTCAGAAATTGCTTGGTTGTGTCACTTTATTTGTACAACTCTGGAGTTATAATAGTCCACCCATATCCGTCCTGAGCTTTGTTCCTGAAGAGCTTCTGTTGTTTTTCCACATGAATGCATTTCTACTCAGAATTAGCTGATTATAAACTACTATTGTAAACTTTTTCAGCTCAAAATTTATCTATAAAAAAGTAAATATTGGTATATTGAATAATGAAATGGTACTGACTTTGTCAAATATACCTCTAAGTATACAGTTTAATCCCCTTAAGATATTTGGACTAACTATTATAGCTGAGGACAAGAGATTATTAGACATATAGTCCAAAATATCAGGAGAGTGTTAAGTTGCTCAGTGTAGCGCTGGAAACACAATGACTTCCTTCATACCTAATGCTAAGTGAACCTTCATTAATTTCACTAGGGAATTCTGGGACTTGCTATCTGAATTAATCTAAAGCTAATCAGTTGAGAAAGACTACCATAAGGTTCAAAATAACAAATATAATTTGTTATTATTTGCCCTAATAATAATCCATCTTCCATGCTTCACATTATTTGTTATCCTGGCTACTATATCTACTTTAACAAACCACTATTTAAAATCCCAAATATAAATAATTCATTACATCTGATTTCTTTCCTTGTCAGTTCTTCATGTAATTTGGAAGTTCCTCAGCAGTTTTTATATCTTGGATTCAGAATTATTGTTATTTTTTTTCCCAAACTATGCAACCTTGGTAGACCACAGACAAGAAGCAATGGCTGCCGGAAAAATATAGAAAGATGTTCATATATTTTGATAAACATAAGACAAAAGATATCCCTATACTTAGGGGGCTAAGGGGAACTTTGTTTTCTCTCAGCATTGATTGTTTAGCAAAAAAATTTATTTATTTATCAGTCATATTTCTACACTGTCCATCTCATCTAAATGGGTGACTTACAATAAAAACCATATAGTTATAAAAGTATAAAAGCACAAATAAGAACAAAGTTAAAAACAAAATTTAACAAGCAGAGTTATAGTATTAAAAGTTAAAAACTTAACATGGTGTGGAGAACAGCCTCACAACCTCAACCAACCCCAGGGTTGCATATCACTCTGACAGTTGGCAGTGCCAGGTTTTCTGAATGCAAGAGAAGTGGGTCCCATAGGACTCTGAGGGATAAGGTGTTCCAGAATGTTGGACAATAGCAGAGAAAGCTATCTTCCTAGGTCCTGTCAGGAGAAATTCTTTAAATGATGGGACCTGCAGCATACCCTCTCTGTCTAACTGGGTGGGATGGGAGATTATAATTGGGACAAGATGGTTGCCCAGGTAACTTGGCCACATGAATATATTTAAAAGTGATAATCAACACCTTAAATTGGATCTGGAAGCAAATCAGTACCCATCTCTACCTGCACTTTTAGAAGATTTCAAAATATATTTTATTATCTTCCCTTCTTCAGTAAAATACTAAGTGCCCACATAGGCTCTTTAACCAGAGCGGGAGGGTGAGGAGAGGGAGAGAGAGAGAGTTTTCATTTTTTTTAAGCACTCAAATATTTATTATAGATTTTATATGTCTTTTGCAGGTATGGCTTTTATATTGGCAAAGGGAAAACTAGCTTGTAAAAGTTTGCATTTTTCAATTTGTTTATTAGCTTGCACATTGTGAAAATGAAAAATCTCCAACATGCTGTAGCTTCACTACTGCTTGTATTCTCTGTAAGATTTCTGCTGTTTTAGATGCAGTTACCGGAACCGTGTGTATTTTAGATGCCCAGTATTATCAGTAAATCAGCCTTACGGCAATGAATACAGCACAAGAACTTTGTAATGGCTGCAGAGGTTTATTCAAAGTCTTGAAGAAAGACTGTGTAAACCTTATTAATACTGTTTACCTACAATAGGTCACTGCTTTTGAAAGCTTTGTTGTATTTGCATACTGGGAATCTAGTTCTTCTGGGAGAAATTAACCTCCTTCTCAGTGGAAAGGAAGAAAGAACAACAAAATCAAAGAAGACAACAATAGGTAGAAAATATATCTACACACATGGTTTCTGTTTGGGAAGTTATAAATCTGTATATAGTTCAACGGGCATATTTTATAGCAAAAGGAGAATCGGTATCCGTGGAGAGCTAGATTGTATTTCTTGTTTTTTCATTAATTATTTTGAATCTATTTTGGGAAGGTAGACAATAGAAAATTTGTCTTCCTTTTTTCCTGTGCCTGCATAAATATGAATTCGTATTCTATCTTTTCCTTCTCAAAAGCTTACAAGATGAGAATTTAGGCAAGTTAAAGTGAGATTGTGGAGGAAGAGATTGGTTTGTTTCAAATAGGTAAACTTGGAAAAAATAACTCTATGTTAGAGGGAAAGACATTTTCAATAAGGTAGGGAAAAAAATAGCAAAAACTAAGGAAAAAATAAAAATATTACAATAAGCCAAATAATTTCCCATTGGTTGTTTTTTTCCCAACAACTTATACTTTAGGATGTTTTCACATTTTATGTTTTTACTTTATTCAGGAATTAAGGTCTAAGCCGATTAGATAGATTTGTTGTTATAGAAATGGCTAGTTTATGTTACTATGTAAAAGTAAAAATGTTATCTCATTCTACTGCACCAAAGGGAGTTAGAAGTCACTGTCTTTTCTTTTCCCTTCTTTTCTCCCACCGTTACTTTCCCACTATTTTATTTTGTATTTATATTATAAACTAATAAAAAAAGGAATTAAGGTTTAAACTTTTACATGATACATTTATTCATTTTATTTATTCATTAAATTTATATAGACCATGCAGTTGTCTTATTATTCTGTTGTGATTGTAATCACAATAGTGGTCCTTCTCAGGTTCCATTTGTGTGAGGTTCCATTCAAGAATGTGAGGTTTTGGAACTGATCCAAAGTCACCCAGCCAGTTTTCATGCCTAAGATGGGACTAGAATTCACAGTCACCTAGTTTGTTTGCTAGCACCTTACTTGCTACAACAGACTGGCTTTTACGTTTATTATATATTTGTGTATTACATGTTTGAGATAAGTCAGTGTTTAGAAATTCTTTATCATTTCAAATGTTAAAATAACAAAACACCTCTGTGTTTTGCTGAATTGCTAGTGACAAAATATGTTGAGTATAAAATTGAAAGATTCTAAAAAAACTTGATCTTTTGAAGGCTTACATCAAAATCCATGTCATATTACATGGACCAAACAAATTTATAACCAACAGCCATCTATTTAAAATAATAATTCCATATTTATAGGATGAGAGCACAGTTCTCTAGCTGTTATTAGATCTCTCATCGTTTTTTTTTATACTACTGGCCATGGTATTTTACTGGACCACCTACAGAGTTTTGGAATGGGGCACCAAGCTTTGATGGTTCTACTTCTGTTTGAGAGGGCAATTCTGGTCTGAGGTTATGGGGGGGGCACGGATACTGTTGACAGTTATAAGTACTGTGGTATAGGGTACATATAGACTCATAATTATTTGTATAATTATAACTGGAAAAAATACATGTACTGTTATTATTAGCCAAATGCATCAGAATGCTTTTTTTTCATTTATGATATGCTTGGTGTGCAAGAAAACATGTAAACTAGAAGTAAGTTTAAATTACTGGAAATCAGATTTCTTTTGAATATATGTCACACATATATCTCCATCATGCTGTGATTTTGGGGTGCATCACTCTCCCCCAGCTCAACTTATTTCATGGGTTGTTATTATAAGGACGAATTGAAAGAAGAAAAGCTCTGTCCATTGGCTTGACCTCCTGGAGGGAAATCTTGGATATAAATCTAACAAAAGCAAAACGAAAGATTAAAAATGGGAGTTAAGACATGAATTTAGGAAAAAGAGAAGGAATTATTGCTAATCCCAGGCTACGTCAATACATCTGCATTCCCTTCTATCCTTTCAAACCAGTCTTGATCTTTCCCATCTAAACACTGTTTCATGCAGTGTCTTTATTGCTTAACCTTCCCATCTCCCCCTTTTGGAGGATCTCCAACTCCATCCGATCACAAAACTTTCAGCCATCCCCCTCTTCTTGGCTGAGCTATTTCAATATACTTCCTCATACACTTTTGTGATCCATCCACATTCACTTACTCATGCTTGACTGTATCTTTTTCTTGCTTTAGCATGTGCTTCGTAAGTAGACCATTTCTCCTGAATTCAGTTTACTTGCATTTTCTCTTGATACATGCAACTCTCATCTCCATAATAAAATGAGCAGAAGCACATTTCTAAAAACATTTAGAAATGTTTATTTTGACAAAAAAAAAAAACCTCGCTGCAGACCACACACTAGCCACTTCTTTTCTTCAGTGCCAGCTTTTTGTGTCTTAAATGTTTTCCATCCATTTCCCCATTTTTAGTAAGCATTCTATCAAGGTATGCAAATTCATCTACTAGGGACTATTTGTGTATAAGCGGAATCTTCACCAGTTTTTCTCTCTTTGTCTGTATTCTTTGTGGTGATCTTTTTCTTAATGCACACAATATCTTTCATCGTTTTTTTCCAGAATTCATTCTCTAATATTAACAACCTTTTTACTTTGTCAGTACTCCAAGCTTCTCTTTTCATAGTTTCCATTAGCATAATTTTACACCTTTATGCAGAATATAATTTAGTTCCATTCACTCTGAAACAACTTCTGCATCCTCTTTCTTACCTCTATTTCCCATTCATTCTACTGGGAAATATAATCTACCTTCCGGTATGTTTGCATATAGGACTTTTTCTTCTTGCTGTTGATTCCGTTCTGTTCTCTTCAGATCTATTCTGTTCTACTCTACTCATTTTTTATTTTATTTATTAATCAAAAGATCCACTTTCGACCTGACAGATTGCCTATCCCACATTCACAGCTCTTATTATAACGCTATCCTTCCCTAATTCTCTTAACTTTTTAACGTAAGAAAATTATTATACTCCTAGATTCACTCACTTGTCATGTGTGAATAGACTTGTACTGAAACCACTTACATGCCGCCCCCCCAAAAAGCACAGAGAATATTCTCTTAACAGATGCTCACCAGTCAACAATTTATTGTTGGTTTCCAGAAGGTCCAGTCATCTTTTCTGTATTCTCTCATCTAGTCCACACATGTCACTGAACATATTTACCCTCAAAAATCTTATTCATTTAAAATTTTGCACAATTTTCCTGCAGAGGTCACCCTCAGATATTCCATAATAACCATTCACTGCCATATCAGACATAACTAGCAGCAACCTATGGATGTATATTGTCATATGGACCCATAATAACTTAAGTAAATCAATATCTTATTGGATCACAAGCCACGCATGGACACACAGTATGGTGGAGCTGCAAAAAAAAAAGTGTCATCCTAGGCTACAACAACAGAAGGTATAGTGACAGGATTAAGAGGAGTTATCCCTTCCCTATATGGTCAGATTGCAACTATGATGACTTCCTACCTTAGAAAAAATATCATATCAGGGGGAGCATATCAGGAGGAGAGCAACCAAAAAAATAATGGGACTGGTAGCATGGGAATGTTTAACCTGAAGAAGGGAAGCAAGAATATCATGATCCATCCATCTGTTCCCCAATAATTCTGAGAGTGATGTTGGCGGAATAATATAGCAGATGACTTTTGCGGCACTCTAATGGCTTATCTATAAAATTAGATTGAAAACTTTCCTCTTTGCATCTGAGCACATCACAAGCCACATCTTTTTTATGATCATTTCAGGTTGATACCAACACACCTCCTTCCTAACATACTAAGATCCATTTTGGGACATTTTGTGAAATGTTAGTAGCACATAATACTGAGCTAAATGGATTAATGACTTGGTATTAGATGTTAACCTCTATTGCAATGGCTAATTTTTACCATGAAAAATGTCCTTTGCATTATTTTAAGTGATATTAGAAGAAAAGGGGAATATCTTTTCATTTTGTATTAAAGAATGACAGCGGGCCTTCTTATTTCCATTTCTTAAATGTTTTCACCTTGCACAAAATGTGTTGCTTGATCATAACTTGGAGCAGTTTGCCTTGGTATTTCAAATCTATCTTTTTTTTTTCAATCTGTCTCTCAGTTCTCAAGCTTTCTAGGGATCCTGTAGAGGGCCATAGCCCCATCTCAAAAGCATTTGTTAGGGAGATGCTTTACTGGCTTTACTGCAAATTTCCTTAGAAACACTTGGATTTCTAAACACTTTTAAGACACTGTTTGCATTGAAACAATAAATCAAAGTTGAATGTAGAATCATGGAATAGAAAGAGGTCAATGCCTATTCAGTGTTGAATTTTGTATTGGGCAGCTGAATGAAATGTTGCCTGGAATAAGCTAGTGGAAAATATCTACAGAATTGAAACTTTTTATAGAAATAAGTTTATTTAAAAAGTAAATTCTAATTTTAAACAGGTGCCATACAGTACTCAGCTGTCCTTGCAGATCACAGAAAGCAATCAGATTTAATAAATAATAAGTAAGGTCACACCAGGTCAATACCTGGATGTAGATTTTACTACGTTAAAAAAAATCCAGAAAATAGTAATGGTAAAGTCAACAAAAGAGGATGCCATCACCATGTATTCACTAGAAGTTGAGCTGAACTCAATAGAGAGCTTACCTTAATTCTAAATTCCATATCATCGCTGTCATTTTAAAACCCATTATGGAGTCAAATAAAAGCAAATAAAACATAATTCATATGTCATTAGTTGCTACCAAGATGACGCTTTTAATTTAGTTTGTTTGGAGGAGGAAAAAGAGACATTTATGGGAGTGAGTAGCTTCAGGCCTTTCTTCTCCATAACATTTTGCCTTGGTCTTCATAGTCCTATTCTGCCACCATGTGGTGGCTAAGCTGGCATCATTACAATAGAAGCATGGGGTAAGGAAGCATATGTTATGGAAGACAAGGAATGGGTAGTCCATAGTCAACACTGAGGCATTAGATTATCTGCCGTAGCTCTGGAAGAATATTGTTCGTAAAAGGTTTGGTTATTGTGACATTGCTTGACATGGAGAAGGCAATTATTTTGAATCTTCTAAAATGAAGCTGAAGATCCAAATCCAAATCATTTTCTACCACATCGGGAACTGTGGGAATTTAATTTGTGGATGGACCTGTACAATATGTATGGTTTATGTAACGATTGTAGTGATTATTTACTTGTGTTGAATGAGCCACTATTATCTGGGCTTTACAGCATGCTGTAAAAACCATAGTGCCTGTGTTGAAACATTGCACTTTGCTATATCCAATGAGGCGTAGTGTAACATAGCACAGTCTATGGGAAATAAGCCTTTCCAGATGGGTAGGTAAGTGTACATGTCCCCAGTCATTGGATCAGAATAGTTTAAATAAACAGGCTTTTCCTCCTTTTATTATGATTTTTCGCAATCATTGTGAGGAATTACATGCTAATTTTGGAGTTTAGTGATGATTTGATTCATTATTTTGCAGAATGTAATTTCCCATTGCCATGATGAAAAATAAGTATTTTATTATTCTCTTACTTGCCTACCAAGTGTCTATGACAGGTATTAACCTAGAATTCGATACAGATATTTACTAATTTTACTAATTTTAGATAATTCTTATACTATTACCATTTTTATTCTAATAAGTGCTATTATACTTTGAGTACACATCTGCATCTACTCTGTGGCCTTTGATAATTTTCTGAGGAAAGACCTGGGTTTTAAGATGTTGGCAAAGCCTTATTACGGCCATCCAGAGATTTCTGAGCTTAGCTTTGCAAAATGGGACAGGTCAATGTAGTTCCTCTTTATAAAACTATTTCCCTACCCCATTTTCATTTATGGATTGTCATTTCCATCAGATGATCTGTTCATGAGATCAATTTATGCAAAATGCACTTCATTTAAAGATCATGTTCATTTGATGTAATTAATCCAGAATTAAATATGACTTGCACATTGCCTACATTTATCTTGACATTATGGTGAATGTTCCCTGATTCAGATGATATAATAATAAGTATTGCAATAGATAGCTTTTTAATGAATAATCTTTTTATAGCAGAATGGCAAGATCATAAATTATTCCATTCTGTTGCATGGAGGTCACAAAAATGGTATTATGGAGCATGTAGCAAAGGCCTTTGTTCTATAACTTTTGAGCTATTTTGTTTTAAATATGCCTTACAGTTTGCTTTTAAAGGAGCAGTTTACTAAAACTGTTCATTAAAGGTTTTTAATTAGTAATTCAGTTGATTTTTTGTTTTAATTTTTTGCATATTTTGTTGTTTAATTATTGTCAGCAGCCTTGAGTACTGTGTTGAGCAGAAAGGTGAATTGCTGCCACAGAGAGGAAGGGGTCAATCTATTTTCCAAAGCACCTGAAGGCCAGACAAGGAATAATGGATGGAAACTGATTAAGGAGAGAGTCAGCCTAGAAATAAGGAGAAATTTTCTGACAGTGAGAACAATCAACCAATGGAAGAGCTTACCCTCTGAAAGTTGTGGGAGCTTCATCACTGGAGGCTTTCAAGAAGAGATTGGACAGCCATCTGTCAGAAATGGTGTAGGGTCTTACTCTGGCTTGGGGGAGGCTGGATTAGATGTTCTACAAGGTCCCTTCCAACTTCTGTTATTAATAGTTTGTATTGATTTTTCATACTTACATTGACTAGAAATGGCCACTATCAAGATTTGAACCCAGGTACAATTGACAGACCTAATAAATACATATTTGATTAAGCTGCATACGCATGTGTGGCATCTCCTTGTTATACTTAGTTTGTTAAAGTGCATAAGCAACGTAAACAGTGGATTGCTGCTAAATCTTCTATGGATAGGTAGTCATTGAATATTCTAGAAACTGATTTAGAAAGAATTTGCAAATTGAGAAGACTCTTGCACAAAGAACAGTGGTTGCACAGATTCTTTGTGACAGAACAACTTGATATTTGGACAAGTTTTGTTTTAAGGTATCTCTGTCTCTTTAGAGTTTTAGTCCTCATGATGTTAATAGAAATTGCCTTGTTCTGGAATGGTGTCTGCTCTCCCCCACCTCCAACTCCCCAGTTTGATCTACAACCCCTGGTATTCTTTGGTTTTATTTCGGGTTGCCCTTTGCTGGCATTTGTTATTCCAGCCAGTAAATCTTATGAACTTTAGATGTAGGAAACTTGCATATTTTTATGCATTTCTTGCACTCGGGGCATATTGGCTGGAGAGAAAATATTTCAGCATTGTTAGTCTTAATCCATGTTCTTGTTTTATAAATCGCTATGTTGTATAACTATTCCTCATATCACACAAATATCCTTTTATATTATCCTTTCCAATTTTATGTTGGTCCATTCTTTGCTTGTGAGTTCTCCATCCTACTGTGAAGTTGTTAGAAATGGGAGAACCTCTGCAGTATTTTACTATAATTCCAATTTGAATTACTATTGAATTTGATATGGATTATAGATTTCTATTTGTTTGGATGTTAGTTCATTGGCACATGCCTTTCTTTCTTTCTTTCTTTCTTTCTTTCTTTCTTTCTTTCTTTCTTTCTTTCTTTCTTTCTTTCTTATAAACATTAAAAAAACATTGAACATGGTGGTCTTTGTTGACATCCATTTCAGTCAAAACATTTTACATTAGAAAAAAGCAAAAGATATATATACATACATACATATATACATTTAAACTTTGTATCTTTTTAGTTCTTTTTCTTATACCTCAGGTATGAGGTCTCACCTCTTTTCTATTTCATCTTAAATTCTTATTTCAGTTTCGTGAATTCTCTTTCACGTCCCTCCAATAATAAAATTTATTCCATACTTTTATAATATTCTGATTTATTATGTTCTTTCAATTCTAGTGTCAACCTATCCATTTCAACACATGCCTTTCTTTATTATTTGCTGTACTATGATTGGCAATGGCTCTTCAGGATTTTCTCATTGTATTGGAAAATGCTGAAATGTGTAAAATATGTGACTTCAGATGTGACATGGCCCCCCAGTAACTCAGTACCCAATACCTCATATCTTATTGATAATAGTCAGTGTGGAACTCCCTCTCTCTTCCAGACTTATTTCTTACTCTGTTTTCTTTATTACTTTAATGGTAAACCTCATCATAGTAGGGCAAAGATGTTAGACTTTTCTGTCGACACCATATATTTCTTCTAATTCACTATTAAAATACTCTTTGAGGAGATTGCGCCTCACAAACATTTTTTCCCAGAAAAAAGGAATTTGGGGACTGTCCGCATGGCAATCAGGAGCTTTAGTACCAAATTAAGACATTTGTGTATGCTAATTAGCTTTGGTTTGGAAATTAAGTTAAAATAATGTAAGGTTTGAATGTTATGGGAAACAAAATAATTTTTAATTATTTAGAAACTTCAAGTCCTTTGAAAAACATTTCTAGGGAACTGTATGTAACAAACACTCATTTTCTTAATTTCTTGAAAATATTTGATTTTGATTTGATTTTCAGATATTTTGTAAAATACATTTGCTTTGTAAGGTAGGCATAAAAAAGCTCAGAGATGTTTTATCAGTTAGGCAAACAGATTCACTATTATTAAAAGTCCCTAAGCATAGATTCCTTTTATCTATATCCTTTCTGCCTTAATGGTTTTTTGTGCAGGTTTTTAATACTGAATGGACATTCCTTCTGTTTCCTGAAGCATCTTGTCTTTGTTTGAGGATAGTATTTCTTCCTTTCATTAAGCTTATAAGAGTTTCTTAATAGTGAATGAAAAGAATTATTGGTATTTCAGGAATCTATGAATAGCTATTTCATAATAAAGGGCTTAAAAAGGAGGGGATTTGTTTTCTTTGTAATCTGATTTTTTTTAGTTTCAATACTGAGCCCTTAATCTTCCCTGCATTTGGCTAACATTTTATATTCTGCCTTTGCAAACTTTGCATAAACTTTGCTGAGAGGTTGAAATGGTAGAAATGCCATTTTCATCTGCTCCCCCCCCCCAAATCCTGAATACAGAGTTCAGATTCATTGAAAGTTCCATGAACATTTATATTGTTTAAATATAAATGTTCATGGAGCTTTTATAATGGTGCATATCATTGTAATTAATATTTAAGGGGTATGAAAATGTATAAAATAATGGAAACAGGATGCTTATCATTTTTACTAAAACAATTGTTTGGATATACATTTACCTATGCAGTTGAATTTTAGAGCTAATTTTGATTCTGATAAGATTTTATGCTTTATTAACTTTATAAAATGCAGTTGGTTTGCTTGATTAGTTTATAATAAATAGGCAAAATAATCCCTTGGCTTGAATTTTCATCCCATAGTGATTCTCTCTTTCCAAAACTATCTGAACGTTCTTAATGCAAAGTTGAAAAGAACTAGAGTAACAAAACCGGAGGCCTTTTGTAGAAGAATAAGATCCACGTGATTCTGGAAGAGAAGCATTAATGAAGGGCAGTTAATTTTCCTCTGTTGGTAATATGACACACCTGACTTAAATTAGGATTTTATCAACTTCCTTTCAAGTTATTTTTTTCCCAAGAAAAATAAAATAACCTAAGAAGATCAATAGCATGTTACCTAATAATATATTATTGTAATATGTAATTGTAGAAAACTATAAGAAGGACTAAGTTTCCATCAAATGATTATATATAGTAATTCTTGCCTGCTCGATAATACTAACATCTGCCTTTGTAAAATGAGCAAAGTTGTTACTAATTGTGTAGATAATGATACTTCTGTAGGTGACAGCGCTTGGCCAACCCTGTCTGGGCTTACCAGGCAAAGTCTGGCTGAAAATAAAAAGAAGGGGAAATAAAACTTACAAAAGAACAATGTTAAACCACCTTTTGCTGTTGCCCAGTTTGACTCAAGTCTATCTGTATAGGTAATCATTTTAAGAGTATGGTTAATCACTCAAACCCATGTTATTTCAGCTAGAATTGGATCCTTCCATTTTAGTATAGATTAAAAGCAGTATTTCTATGTACCAGGTTGAAATTTTCATTAGAGAAAAGAGGAGAGGATAAGGCAGGGCTGTCAAACTTGTGGCCTGTGGCCTGGATGAGTCACGTGCTGGCCATGCCCACATCCGGTTTAGCAAAGGGAAAAAGTCCCAATACATCACTTGATGTCGCCATGATGATGTAAGTTTGGCACCCCTGGGATAAGGCAATTTAAAAAGATAGCTGAGGCACTCAGAATCACTGCTTTTTCATTTTGGCATTTATCAATTCAATCAAATCAGGTCAACTATTGAAATTGCATCACCTAAAAGCACTAATAATACTCTTTCGAATTTGCCTAATGTACAATTTCTTTTATTTTTTTTACTGAAGTAGTTTTTTTCAACATAATTAAACAGTACAACTTTTGAATTAAAGAAGAATAAAGGAAAATAATAAGTGAAAAAGTAATAGAGAAAAAGAAACAGAAAGGAATAGATTATAAAGAAGTGCTTCCAAATACATTTATATTTTATCCTCTCTCTCTAAGGTTACATCATATTTTCTTCTTTTCGTAAGCTTCCTTAGTCTTCAAACCCATAAATCACAAGTTCATTTTTCTCTGTTTTCAACTAAAAGTCCATAAGGGCTTTACAGTCACTAATATATGTAATTGTTGATCTTTCTCTAATCAAACAAATAATTTTGCCATTTGTCTTAGTTCTGTTGTTTTTACCAACCAATCCTCAGATGTTTATATAATAACAATAGCACTTAGACTTATATACCATTTCACAATGCTTTACAGCCCTCTCCAAGCAGTTTACAGAGTCAGCATATTGCCTCCAACAATCTGGGTCCTCTTTTTACCCACCTGGAAAGAGGGAAGGCTGAGTCAACCTTGAGCCAGGTGAAATTTGAACTGCTAAATTGCAGGCAGCTGGAAGTCAACTAGCTTGAAATACTGCATTCTAACCACTGCATATAACATATAGTGCTACAGCAGTAAATATATAAAACAATAATCTTCCATGGTTCTTATCTAATTATTTTTATACTTAGAAAAATGTAAGTTGCATGGAAAACTGAACTGGGTAAACTCAAATGAAAATATTAATCAAAGGAATTTCTCACAGATCCCTGGGACTTTCAAACTGGTTATAGAAAAGGCAGGAGCAAGAATTCCAATCTTTAATAATTACTAATATCATGTTATAATTGCATCCAAAATTTATTTGCATTCTTTGTTTAAGGCAGGATAAAAATAAAACTATTTATCAAACTAAAACTATATAGACTCTTCCTCCCTGCTTTTTTGAAATTACAAAGAAGATTGATTATTATACCAAAATATAATTAACTCTAGTGACTAGTTAAAGGATCACTTGTCAGTTAGGATGCAACACCTAACTATATTGTGCAAAAACTATGGGCTTTTGAATTTAGATTCAGAACAATGTTTAAGTTACAGATTAAATAGCTGTCCAGACAAAATACTTGTATCTATAAAATTCAAAATCCATAGTGGGTGTGATCCTAATTGGAACAAACTAAAATTAGGCAAGAATGTACCAGCTTGTGAGTTTTCTAGAGTTCTTCCCCAAAATTGTTTTAGAAAAAGTTGAAGAAAATCCAGAAATATGTACATCTAAGGCAGTATTGGTAAACTGAATGCATTTGTTAATGAGAAATAAATGAGTCAATTCAGATCTTCCATTCAAATTTAAGAACAGGAAAACCATAGATAATCTAGGCATGGTAGCTCAAATATTGCACTAAATATTATTCCAGCTTTATATCGAGATGTGTATTTTAGTGGAAAGTTCTTTGAGGTGTAGAGCAGGACAGGAAGTTTGGGTCCTCCATCTATTTTACTTTGTAACTTCCACAATCTCTTGATGTTAGTCATGCTTGCTGAGTTTGTACAAAACAGCTGGGTTGCACCAATTTATCTATTCTTAGAACATTGGAGGAGAAATCTGTACTTCCATAGATTGGGGAGTATATGCCAGTAAAAGATTGTAGTTAATCCCTTTTATTTTAATTTAATTCTGACACCTACTTTTCTCCTTTCTTGGGGCACAGCCACTTTATAAGATTTTTCAAGTGTTTGTTTGTAGAAAGGATTGAACTCAGCTCAAGTGCTACGTGTGATTGTATGATCCACAATCAACAGTGAGGTCTAAGCTGTCCTTAATCTTCATTTTATGGATGAGCAAAGAATGTTGTTCAGAAATCCATGATTTTTGTGTCTGTATGTTTACAAATGTGTTAATTTAAATGTTTTTAAAATGTGTTAATTTAGCCTTGTAAATAAGCCTGCAAAATTGTTCTGAGCTAACAGGGCTTTTTCTTTTCTATGTGTGTCAATCCTGTCACATATACTCTTCACATGTTGATTATATTTTCCTAGCATGATATTTTTAGCAGAGTTTCCTCTTTGTTATATTTCAAGCAAACCATCTGAACCATCTGTAGTATAAGGCATGGTTTCCTTAATTTCTTATCTACATTTCCATTAATCTCATTTTCCTCAAATGCGTGGATCATGAATGGACGGTCTTACTTTGATTGTAGGCCAGAGTCAACCTTTTTTAGAAAAGCACACTTAAGGGAATAGTAATACATAGTGGACAAGGCCAGACTTTCTGTATTTTCTATATTTTCCTGAATTTCTTGAAGGGAGTAAAGACATGGAATGTTTGTTTGTTTCTTGCTAATTATGCAGGCTTCAATCTGAATCGGTCACCAGAGGTTTTTTCTTCCAAGCTTTCAGACTCATCTTTTCTGTGTGCTTTGGGCTGTTTTGTGTGTGATATCTATTATCTGTACCTTTTTAGATGTAAACTGTTGATGACAGGCTATTAAGTCCTTGGCGGTAGCTTCCTTGTGCTTTCAAGCCCCTCCCCCTTAAAGTACTTGATAAGCTGGGGGTAAATCAACACTCCTGCTCACACCTAAAAAAACAGAGACCTGTTTCCCAGGCTTCAATCACTTTCCTGGCTGTTTTAGTGCCTGCTCGTCCAACAATATGAGTAGCAATTCCTAATTATCTTAAGATCTAAGATATTTGAGTTTTGGTGTGATCCTACTTCAACTGCTACCATTTATTTTTGGTAATGATAATGAGACAGATCTTCAGAGATTTGCAGGCCATACTTTATGGCTTTGGGACTTCTATTTTCTTATAATATGTTCTTATACTTAAACAACAATTTTGTTGCTGTTGCTGCTTGATTATTCATTTAGGCTTTGGATTCACAGTATTACCTTCAGCGGAAACTTCATAACAACTTGCTAAATATTTGTCTTTCAGAAATCATCAGTATCAAGAAGGAATGTTCTTCCACCATTAATGAATTGTTTATTTTAAACAATGTTATTCAAATCTTATACAAAAAATAAACAAACAGAAAAAATGGAAAAGAATGGTAATAAAAATATTTTTTTAGAAAGCTAATGATATTTTACATAATATCATTAAATAAGTGATCAGAATTCATGTTAAATAAAAATAATAATTATTTCCCCACTATTTGGTGCACTCCCATCCCCTTCCTTAAATGTTGCCTTTTGATAGGATTTTGGTAGTTGCCCCTACCGTTTTAAATAACCTTCCACTGAGATACAAGGGATCCTTATACTTTTAGCCTTTTGGAAGACCCAGAAGACTTGGTTCTTCCCCCAGGAATTAAGCTAGGATAGGAAGATAGCAGACTGGTTTGGTTCCTAGTGGGAAAGGCTATTTTTGTTTTTAGCAATGTTTTTATGGATTGTTGCAAGTTGCCTACAATCATTATATGAGCTAAGCAGCCATATGTGTTCTTTAAATAAATCAATACTACATTTTGATAGCAAAGCCATCACAGAAACTCAATAAATTCTTCATGGAACAATGGAGATAAAATAAATTGAAGAAAAATTAATCTTAAATGTCTATCATAAAAGGTTATAAAAACAATATAAAAGTATAGTCTAGATATTGATGACAATGGTAAAAAATATTATCACTGTTAACTGTTTGGCAGTACAATTTCCGTTTCATGTTTTGAAAAGGAACTGCGGTAAGTATGTTATTTCCTGTAAATAGCTGCTTTGCAACTTCTTGTCGATATTATTATTTGTTTTGGAGAGTCTCCTTGCTGAATAACTTTCTGAAAAGAACTTGAATGAATGAGCCTGGAGCTCCTGCTACAATGGAAGTACTATATTTGCTTGGAATAGAGCTCCTAACTGGAATGCTCACAGCAATCATCCATTGGACAAAAAAAACATTAAAATGGTGGGTTGGGAAATGATTCCAGATGTGGCAGATGTGCTCCACTTTTCCCATGCTGTGATCCAACACTAATTGTTAACTAAGTTAGTCTCCCCTTCTCTATTCAATATCCTTGGACATCTTTATGTTCTGTAAATGAATTAAGGCGGTCCTCGACTTATGACCAGAATTGAGCCCAAAATTTCCATTGCTAAGTAGATGAGTTTTGCGTCATTTTATGATTTTTTTGTCACAATAGTTAAGTGAATCACTGCAGCTGTTAAGTGAATAATGCAGTCATTAAGTGAATCTGGTTTCCCCATTGACTCTACATGTTGAAAGCGGGCTGGGAAGGTTACAAATAACAATCAGATGACCCTGGGAGAGTGCAACTGTCATAAATATATGCCAGTTGCCAAGTGCCCGAACCATCAGATGCTGCAATGGTCGTTTGAAAAATTTAACAGATTAAATTTAACAGAATTGGAAGGGACCTTGTAGGTCAACTAGTCCAACACCCCCCCAAGCAGGAGACCCTACACCATTTCTGATAATCTCTTCTTGAAAGCCTCCAGTGATGAAGCTCCCACAACTTGCTAAGGCAACTTCTGTTCCATTGGTTGATTGGTCTCCCAGTAGAAAATGTCTCCTTATTTCTAGGTTGAATCCCTCCTTGTTTAGTTTCCATCCAGTATTCCTTGCCTGGCCTTTGGGTGCTTTAGAAAATAGCTTGACCCCTTCTTCTCTGTGACAGCCCCTCAAATATTGAAAGACTGCTATCATGTCTCCCCGGTCCTTCTCTTCACTAGACTAGCCAAGCCTAGTTCCTGTAACCGTTCTTCATATGTTTTAGTCTCCAGTCCCCTAATCATCCTGGTTGCTCTTCTCTGCACTGTTTCTAGAGTCTCAACATCTTTTTTATAGTGTGGTGATTAAAACTGGATGCAGTTCTCTATATGTGGTCTTACTAAGGCTTTATAGAGTGGTATTAGTACCTCACTTGATCTTGAAATGGTCATACGTCACTTCGTTCAGTACTGTTATAACTCCAAATGGTTACTGAACAAATGGTTGTAAGTTGTGACAGTCCTGACAGTAGTGTAAATTGACCAAATAATTTCTCACAGTTGTAGTTATAGTGGTATAGATTTGCTGCATTGAATAGTGTTTTCTCCATTCCAAAGATATTTGGTAAGTAAGTGAACTGCTTTATTCACTTTTACATTTTATATTATACATTTTACTGGTGAACTACGTAGTTTGACATCGCTTTCAACTATAGCATTACATATGAGACAAGTTAGTTATCGTGTAACCATCAATTACAAAAGTACAAATCTATAATCTGATGGGCTTGTATTTTTAGATTCTACATATGTCAGCAGTGGAAATGAACAGTTTTTGTCAGTTGCCTATGATTGCATCATGATTGCTACTTTGAAAGGATGAAAGCGTTCTTTTTTCCTTCAGTAAGGTGTATGCATTTATATTTAAACATTCAGAATCAATGTTCAGGTCAGAAAGGCTGGGATTCAAGCAATAATACTTTTGCATGGATGTTATTCAAATTTAACAAGATAAAATGTTCCACTAGCTGTATGTTGTAAAAATATGTCTTCTTTCACATGTTAAAAAATAATGTGTGCAAAGGAATTGTTATTCGGCTTCCAAGTTTTCTACAACACAGATCCCCTCTCTAATCCAAACACCACTGCCAAACCATTGATAAGATCTTCTCAAATGGTTCCTCAGAGAGTTGGATGAGCCACAATTGGCTCATCCAACCAATTAGTCACCAAAGAGCAAGACCAAGTAGCAACAGCACATAAGTAGGATCTGAATCCTTAATTTCACATTCAATGTAGTCTAAGACTGGCAAATAATTGTTCCCAGCCCTATTCAGTCTCATGAAAGATAAACATGCTCAGCAACCTAGCCAATTAAAAAACGGAAAATTAGGTTTTGCATTTTGAAATTTCAATTCAAATTTCAGATTTTTTTAACCTTCAGGCAGATAGTCCTCAACTTACAACATTTGAAGTTACAATGGGCCTCCCCAGGGGGTACTTACAATCCAATTCCAAAATTCCAATAGCCACTCCCCTCATGGTCATGTGAGCACAATTCAGACATTTGGGAACCATCCTGCATTTATAGCGGTTTTCAGCGTCCCACAGTCACAGGACTGCATTTTATAATGGTTTTGCCAAAAGAATGGCATTTACTTCCAATTTTTAAAATCAAAACCAGTCCATAGCAAATCATTCGTTCGTGTAATTATCACCACAAAAATGTCATAAAATCGGGTCTGCCATGTAGGCGACCTGATTTATGATCATCACATTTTATGACTGTGATGGACAGGCTCCATTGCAGTTGTAAATCAAGGAGTATGATTTCCAGGGTATGGTCACTGGAAATGTCACGTGCCTGTTGGAGTCTGAATCTGAAGAGGAAGATGAACAGCTGACAGGGAGTGGGACTGTGGGGTCTGTTGGCTATGGAGGAAACTGGGGAAAGGCAAAGTCCGGCTGGGCAGAGCAGGGAGAGGTAGAACAAGGGAGAAAGAGTTTAGAGGAAAACCCAGGCCCACTCCCTCTTTATGCTAGGGTACATAGGGAGGAATGGAGAAGAGAGCAATGTGGGTTGCGTGGCTTATGGGGGAGGAAAGGGCCCTGATTCCCTTCATTAGCCACACCTGGGAATGAAAGTTTAAAAGAACTGAATCTGACTGCGGCAGCTGCTGGGAGCAAAAATGACTCTATCCTTTGTTTTTGCTTATCTGTGTTCATGGAATCCTCCCAACTGGGCTGATTTACTTCTGTTCCTTCATGTCTGGAATTCTTTCTCTTGCTCTGCTGGACTAATTACCTCATCTTGCCCTGATTGAACGTATAGTTACAGTTTTTGTTGACAACGTTTTGGACTTGATTCTCTGCAGCCAAAGGCTGTTCCTGGGAGAGTTTTTCTCCAGCCCAGAAGGTAACCAGGACATTGAGGGCAAAGTTGGAGTTAATAAAGAGACTTCTACTGATTATCTGACTGTGTTGTCTTTGTGCCATGCCCTGGGTCATCACAGGAAAGCTTGTAGATCTGGAAGCTGAAGGGTGTAAAACAATGCTTCATTAATATTGGGTAGGAGGGGAAGAACATATGAAAATTGGTCAAGCACAGTTACAACAAATCATCTTATGAATAAATTCATAAAAAGAGAGTTTTTCTACAAGTGCAATTAGAAAAAGAAGAAAAAAGGATCAGATGGAGCAAAGAGAGCTGAGTATATTTTTGGGCGGGTAGCATATGTCTCAGATGTTTCCCTTTGAATCCCTGTTCTTTCTGCAAACTACATTTCACATCACAATTATTTTCCATTGGACAAAATTCCAAAGATGCTAGTAAAGTTTTCTTTAATATACATAGTTAACATGACATCATAGAATAACTATTTTAGTACTTTTTAGGAAGACAGATGGTTCCAGCAGAATGTGAAGATATTCCTAACCTTTAGCCCATTGCCCTTGAATATGTAAAAGACACAATATTTTTCCCTGGAAGGGGAAAAAACGTTAGCTTTCAAAAGGGCTATTTTCTCTTTAAACAAACAATTTATATGATTTTGGCCATACATCACTCGTTTCTTTCTTAAACCATTTCCTACTTCATAATATAAATGTTTTACAAAGAGCTTAAATGAAATTCTGTTTGGGGATGATTTATGGTATTTCGATTGTGTGCGCGAGTGTGCAGAATTCATGTCCTTAGAACACAAAGTACACCAATGATTTCATAAACCTTTTTATAAACCACTTTGGAACGGTGTATGTTATTTTTAAGAGAAAAATGCTGCTTGTAGTTAGGAACTATAAGTGCTGCTTAAAATATCTCACTTGGTTTTGGGAAGAATAGAGATTTTTTATAGAGGCACCTCGTAAGATGTCTCAAATAGGCCATATGTTGGGAAAGGCCTTTGAGATTGTTGAATCCGATGCCCTAATCAGATTAGGAATCCATATTAAGATTTCTCTGACAATAGCAGCAATGGTAGATTCCCCAGTCAAGGGCAACCTACCATTGCTGCTATTGTTAAGTTCAGTTGAACAAAACTTCCTGTCTTCCAGTATTTTGCCCTCTGGGATGATAAAGTACAGGGTCTGACTTTCTTTTGTGTGATAACTCTTCCAATGCCTGAAATATGTTGCTATTATGCCCCCTCAGGCATCTTTTTTCAAGACTAAACATACTGAGTTTCCTCTGTAACCATCCCTGGTGGCGCTACTTTCATTTTTTTGTTTAAAAGTTAATGTTCAGAACCAGAAAAAAACAAAACTTCTATCTATATTTATACCGTTGGTTTTCTTACAAGTTGGATTCTCATGACAGTGATTGTAAATTATCCTTTTTATTGGCTAACAGCAGCTTTTGAAATTCCTTTAATCTCTTGGAGAAAAAAAAGAATTATGCACTTAAGTTTTGAACTCCTATTTGCTTTTGTTTACCATTGCCTGCTTATTGCACATTTCTTGTTCTTGAAATTAGCCAAATGCGATTATATCCCATGGTGCCTTTGCCATAAAGAAATCGTTTCTGTTTCTTCTCTGCTGCAACCTTTCCTTCCATTCTCCATACTTTCTTCTACATTTAAGACCAGCTTTTGGAGGAAGGATTTGGGGGTAATAGAAAAAAATTAAGCACCCTTCTTGTATTTTCTGCAAACATAAAAGCACTGCTGGATACAAAACACATGCTACTTAAGTTCTTTCCTTTTAGGTCCTAATGAGAAATTGAATTACTGGCATTATTAATAAGCTAGGTACAAAGGGAAGGGAAAAGACACAGACAATTTAGGTTATCTATATCACAGAAACACAGCAAGCTTAATATATATTGTTTATTATAGCCAGCAATATGACTAGAGAATTTGATTGACATTTATTAGCAACTGACTCTCACTTCTTTATTTTTGTTATAAACATTAGAATTGTAATGCTTCAGTGTTCAAGATTTACATACTGAAATATAGCTACTAGAATAGATTTTTGCCATATATTTCATGAAGATTAAATTTGAATCAAAATGTGCTATTGTTCCCCACCACTACACATTTGGCAAAGATAATATATTGAAGTATTTTGCACTGTAATATTTAAATATATTTCAGTTCAGTTACAAGAGTTGAATTAATGGTTGTATCTTAAACTCGCTATGACATATAACTTTCTTCTGTGCTCAGTGATATAGTTCTTATTCTCAGTGGCTAAATAAACTCAATAAATCAGAATGTTGTGTGCTCTTAATATTAAAATGATAATATCTATATACCTTATTTAATCATATATGAAAACAAAATTTGAAAAATAATAAATAAGATTTCACAAAACAGTTTCCAGGAAATTCAGAATTATATTCAAATGTTGAATGCAAAATGTATTTATGCAAAATGATAGGTGCCTTCTTTCATTCCTCCAGTACAAGAAGTGGTTGCCAAGAAAACAACATGGATGTTTTTGAAATCACCAGCAGTCACTTGATTGGCTTTCTTTACACTTATGTCAATCAGTCTTTCCAATTTGTCCTCTTCAGATACTGTGGGACAAAAAAAGTAATCCTTGAATGTCTACCCTACAAAGACTACAACATATATCAAAGGCACTAGATTGAGAAAATACTTCCAAGCCTATTTGGAAGGCACTGGCGTGGGATATCTACCCATGTTTAATGTAACTTTATTGATCAGAGTGTTTTTACTGTTCGGTATATTGAAAGATAGTAACAGCAGTCCACTTCCGTAGAAGAAGAAAAAATGATACCTTGAATCTGAAGGGGGAATTGGTTCTCTATAGAATACATGAGTAACTCCCCCTTGAGACTAATTCCTCATACTGATAAAAAAAATCTAATCACAGTTGTCAAAACAATCAACAAATGCGGACTGTCCTGCCTTCATAAAGGAGATAAGTTTCCTTCCCTTTGCACCCAAAAAGGGAGAAAAATGGATTAGAGTTTTGTTGCCATAGTCTGCATTTATACTGTATAAATATCTCATTTAAAGTGTATTATTCATTGGGAGTTCTTGAGTTGTAACTTTGACCAGGACTACTGTTGCTATGAGAGATAGTATCTCTTTGTTGCATGACTTGGCTTATAATTAAAAGCAAAATAAAATCAGGATAAAACAACCACATTTTTTAAAAAATAATACCAAGGACATAGAATAGCTGTCAAGAACATTCACAACATTCCACATTTAATTCATCTGTAAGATGGGTTCACCTGTATTGCTAGAACCCCAAGCTACATGGCAAAGCCATGTTTTTAATGCCTGGTGGAAGACCAGCAAGATTGGAACAAGCCTAATCTCAGCAGTATGATATTCCCAAGGATGAGCACCATGGCAAAAAAGGCTCACTTTCTATATGATGCTAAATGAAGCCCTCTAGTAGATGGGACATGGTCACACCTTTCCTGTTATATCTAATAGGATAGGTAGACACCATCATGGGGAGAGATGATCTCATAAGTAACATGGCTCCAAATCATGACGAACCTACAAGATAACCATCAACACTGTGAATTGCACCTAGATGTATATAAACATACCATGGTACAGAATATCACATGTGTTGAATGACCAGTACCCATAATTACCCATCCTACTACATTTTGCATCCAAGTACTTTTCATGGGCAGCCCCATGTAGAGTGCTTTGCAGTAATCCAATCAAGAGGTCACTAAGGCATGAGTGACTATGAGCAGGGTCTCCCAGTCCATGAATAGGCCCAACCAGTGCATGACACAAAGCTATGCAAAAGGTCCTCCCAACAACAGCTTCTACCTGCTCCTTGAGTAGAAGCCATAGTCCACGAGGAACCTCAGATTGCATGTAGGATCTGACTGGGGTGGTGCAACCCCATCTAAAACCAGAGTTAAAAAGAGGGTCGCGGGAACCAGAGGGTCCTAAAACCCAAAGCTATTCAGTCTTACTAAGGTTGAGTCAAAGCCTGTTGCTCTCCATCCAGGCGTGTTGATGGATTAACTGTTAGTCAATGAACTTCGAATGATCACTGAAGTTTTGGGAAGTATGTGAAGTCTCCTCCACCACTAGCCTCATCACCACTATTACCATCATCTCCTGGTCCTTCAAGATTAAATAGTATATTCTATTTTTAAATCATACATTTCAGCCATATTGGAAGAATAACCAAATTTATTTCCTCAGACTGTGATAAACTGAATTGCCTAATCTTTATTATACCAACAGGTCATGGTCACAAGAGAGTTTTCAAAAAGATATTCCATTGCTCTGACAGTCATTTTATCTTTATGTTTTATTGATTTAATTGTAATTCCTTTGTTGTGGACCACCAAGAGTTGTTGAAAGTCAGGCAGCATACAAATGTAATAAATTATTATTAGAGTTGGTTGCACATCAGCCTGAATTTGACATTTGTATCCATCTATCGGGGCCTTGCCAAGGACCTGGGATAGATGTTGTTGTTGTCAGGGCTCCAAGTAATATACCCACAGCAAACAAAATTCTGAGGTAGGTAGATTCCTCAAAGAATAGTTTTATTGGATATGTCATATTGGCACAGGCTAATGAAAACTGACTCTGAAGTTCCTGCGGTTTTCACCTAATTAAAAGCAAACGTTTTTCCCACTCCCCAAACAATCAGTCACATGGTCCAATCAAGGTGCTATCTGGTTGTCTGGTGACATCACTTCACCTTCCTCTGACCAGGTGTGAGAATGTCCCTGTTTCCAGGGGACCCCAGCTATCTCTAATCCCGCCTCTCTATCGCTCAGCTCCAGTGTGGCAACACCGAAGCTCCAAAATGGCTTCAGTTAGGTCAGTTTCAGGGTTGACAGTTGTTTAATAAAATTAAAGGTACTGTTGAAGGATATACATTTTTCGAAATAAAGCTACCTTTTGGAATTAAGTGGTGGTGATTTTCTCAATGCTGCTGCTGTTCAAATGGTCCTCCAGATGTTTTGAAATTGCACTGAAGGTTCCTATCACTATTGCTTTCTTTTGCCACAGCCCTGCAGGTTTTTATATTGTGTGATTTTCTCTATTTCTTTCTCTTCTAGCCTACTGTCTCCAGGTATTACAGAGTGCAGTATTCTTACAGTCAGGTGCTTTTTCTTGCAGAAATTCCAACACACCATTGTCTCTATTTATCATACTGTTTGGTTGTTATTATGGTTTGTCACACAGTCAGCCACATGTTCAGGCTGGATTTGGCATATTTATCTGCCTATTGAGTCCTTCCCAAAGACCTGGGATAGGCAGATGTGTGTATTTGATGGCGTTACAGATATTGTTGCAGGATGTAAGCTGTTCTGAGCAAAGCTGCCTTAACATAATGGCAAAAGATAGATGTCTTTTATTTGGAATGTTTATCAATGAGCCTGAACATTAATAAAAAGGTCTGGCCATAACATAGATATTAACATTCCTGTAGCATTTTGATAAATTTAATTGGTTCATTTTATAGATTTATATCTGTTTTCCTAAGGAAAATAGTGCCCAAAGTGAATTACAATTATTCTGAAAGCAGCATTTTGTACAAGAGTAAAAGAGCAAATAAGCCATAAAATACTAGGAATATCATGTCGCTTCTCTAATGATCATAGTAATGCTTTACAAAATTAATAAAAACTCTCCAGTTATATTTGTCTAATTGCCTACTTCAGTGTTACCATATTATGTAACAATACAATGCATTGTTGACGCTAGTTATTGCTCCAGATACGAAGCAAGCTTTAGAAACGGGGCTTTTATTTCAGGTATGATATTTAACTGGGGGAAGGGGAGTTGTTATTTCTATTTCCCTAAAAATAGACATAAAAGTTTCTGCCCATCTGTCAGGGAAAACAATATTCAAAGTGAGACTTTAATAGGGAAGGGTAGGTTGCAGATTATTTTCCTGGTACATCCAGAGGTGGGATTCTCCTAGTTTGGACCAATTTGGGCGAACCCCTTGTTCCAATGATCAGCTGGCTCTGAAACCGGTTCTTTCTGAAGAGCATGTGAGCCTACCCACCAGGGGTGGGATTCAAATTTGTTAACAACCGGATCAGTAGGCGTGGCTTAGATGGTGGGCGTGACTTGGTGTTCATGTGACTGCGTGGACATGGTTTGGTGGTCATGTTATTGGCTGGGCATGGCCAACTCAATATCACTCACATCGAGGCACGAATCTCCTTGCCTGGCCTCTCATGACTGTGGGGATGATGCAACAGTCATAAGTGTGAAAAATGGTCATAAGTCACTTTTTTCAGTGCCATTGTAACTTTGAATGGTCACTCCACACAAGCAAAGTACCAGCAAAGGAGGGGGAAAAAACTCCAGAGACGTTCCTGAGACAGGAAGTCTAGTCCTGCCATAGATAGATAGATAGATAGATAGGTAGATAGGTGATAGATAGGTAGATAGATAGATAGATAGATAGATAGATAGATAGATAGATAGATAGATAGATAGATAGATAGATAGAATGCTGTAACCTTTAACAGGTTACCAGGGGGATGTCTTTCCATTTCAGTACTTAACTGTCAGCAAGCAGAACCAATGAAAAGGTTACCAGCATCTAGGCCAGCAAGATTAACCTTGTGTTTAAATAATATAATAGGCTGGCCCTGGAAGTGAGATCTTCCAGGAGGAAGCAGAAATGAGGGGACAGAGGAAATACATGTGTATAAATACATGTACCTTTCCCTGAACTTCCTTTTTATTAACTTTGTTAATAAATCAAGGGAATAAATCTGGGTCATTAACAAATAGAGTTCCAAGTGTGTGAGCATTATATTGAGACTAGCGCAATCCAGAAAATGTGTGTTTTCAGTCTCAGCAAGCATTTTGCTGTCTTCAAGCCTTTTGAGCGGGACTTTTCTTTTTCAATAAGGAAGAGCAAGATATGTGGAATTGTTAATTGAAGTAAATCCATTGAGGCTGCCTTGCTGCTGTTACGGTTTGAAGAAGAAATTCTCTTTGTAACTCCAACTTGTAGTGTCTCTTACTAGTCTTAAAGTAGTTGATTTTCTCAGAAGTGCCTTTTTCTGATTTCTTCAGAGCAATGTTCATATACCAACCATATGATGGCAGCTAAAAGCACCAGACTTTAAATAAATACAGAAGCAGAACATTTTTTAAAAATAAAACTGAGTGTTATTCTTTTGAAAAAAGACGCTTTCGGCTCCTAAAAAAACCAATGCAGAAATACAACAGAGTAGACAGTTAAATCTAAATGAAAAGAAAACGTCAAAAAGTCTTTTAAAGAGGTCAGAGGAAGAAAGAGAAGCAATGCAATTCACACTGGCATGTTAATTAGAGAATATGCACAACCAGAAATAATTAAGTAATAGACTTTTCCTACCTAAGAACAGTACAAAACATTTCTTTGAAAGTGTTACATAATTTGGTTTGTTTCCTGTCTGGATACTTAAGACTCTGTGCTTAAAATGAGGAAAGAGGATTTACATTTCCACATTGCAGTAATCTCTAAGCCTGAGGGACACTTTTTACTATATAAGTGTACACAGTTAAACAAATAGGCATATTTATCTTGTATTTTTTTAATCATTTTAGCTGTGTACAAATACTTGTCTATGGAGATTCTCAGTCATTCAGGTCATTGGTTGTCCCAAAGATGCTTTTTCCAGAGGCAACTGGACTTTCTTCTTTTTCTTTGAAGACATTTCACTTCTCATCCAAGAAGCTTCTTCAGCTCTGACTGAGTGATGGGAAATGGAAGGATTTATATTCCTTGCAGACAGCTGGTAATTTGCATCCTTTTAGAGAGTGGCTAAAGCCACTTGGAGATTTATCTGTGTATTGTGTACAAGTACTCCTCACTTGCTAACCAGCAACTCTGTGGCTATACACTGCAATTGCTAAACAAGACATCACATGACTACAACTTCTGATTTCACTTCCATGTTCTCCATTAATTCTGCTTGTTGGAAGCCAGTTGCAAAGTGCCCAAAATGGTGATCATGTGACTCTGGGACACTGCAACGGTTGTAACTGTGAGAAGTCATAAAGCTTTTTTGAAACATTGTTGTAAATTTAAATGTCACTAACAAGGCAGTTAGTCAGCAAGAACTACCTGTACTGGATTTTATAAGCTGCCCTTTGATTACTGAAATAGATAGTAACAAATTTAATGAGATGAATGAAGTATTTAGGTTAATTGGCAGTCATCCGAATATGTCACTGGGTGACTACACTTTTTGTCCTTAGCCAATCATTGAAGACCACTAGCCATGCTGATAATGGGGATATTGGTTGGTCCACAAGTATGGGAACAACAAACAGTTTTACTATGTGGGATGATGGAAGTTGTAATCTTGCATGTTTGGAAGCAATTATGCATCTTCAAAAACATTCTGTTTTCTTCTCTCTCTCTCTCTCTCCTTCTCCCTCTCCCTCCCTCTCTCTCTCCCTCTCTCTTTCTCCCCCCTCCCCCCTCTCATGTGAATGTGTCAAAGATACGCTTAACAGTTCAGATCAAGTTTATATACTTTGATAGAAAACCTCACTTTCAAGAATCCCTTTCATCCCACTACGCAGCATTTTAATGTAATTTCAGATATTTGGAACTTTTTTATACAGTGGCTTTTTAAAAGACGTAGAATAAAAGTTTACAGCTATATCACTATTTATGCAGCCCCAGGAACATATCCATCATCAGGTACACAATATGTGAATAATATTTCTGTTACTTCCTCCACATTATATAGTAACTGTGACAACAAGCCAAACGATATGATAGAAGAAGAATTTTGATCTTCAGATCTGGGGTTTTTATTGCCATAGGCAAATGTCAGATTCCTAAACTAATGCTTTTGTGTGTACAAGTACGAATTGTAAATATTGGTTGACACTTACATAAGGAAGGTTCTACAAGTATCCTTCAGTATTTTCAGGCATCATAGAACAATTTTTGTGATAACCCAATACCATTTCAGATAATTGATTATCCAATCTCTTCTTAAAAACCTCCAGTGTTGGCACACTCATGGCTTCTAGAGGCAAGTCATTCTACTGATTGTTTTAACTGTCCAGAAATTTCTCCTTAGTTGTAGGTTGGTTCTCTCCCTAGTTAGTTTCCATCCATGCTTCTTGTCTTGCTTTCTATTGCTTTGGAGGATAGGTTGATCCACGTCTTCTTTGTGGCAGTCCCTTAGATATTGGAACACTGCTATCATGTCACCTCTAGTCCTTTTTTCATTAAAGTTAGACATACCCAATTCTTGCAATTGTTCTTTGTATGTTTTAACCTCCAGTCCCATAATCATCTTTGTTGCTCTTCTCTGCACTCTTTCTAGAGTCTCAACATCCTTTTTATATCATGGCGACCAAAACTGTATGCAATATTCCAAGTGTGGTTTTACCAAGGCATTATAAAGTGATATTAACACTTCACATGATCTTGATTCTATCCAGTCTGTTAATACAGCCTAGCACTGTGTTGAGTTTTTTGGCAGCTATAGCACACTGCTGGCTCACATTTAAATGATTGTCCACTAGGGCTCCAAATCCCTCTTGCAGTTACTACTATTGAGCCAGGTACCACCTATTCTATACCTCTGCATTTGGGTTTTTTTACCTAAATGTAGAACTTTTTCTCACCACTGAATTTCATTTTGTTTGATAGGGCACAGTGTTCAAGTCTATCAAGATCTTTCTATATCTTAAGCCTATCTTCTGGCGTGTTGGGTATTCCTGCAAGCTTGGTGTTGTCTGCAAATTCCCTCTTCTATCCCCTTGTCTAAATCATTGATGAAGATAATTGAAAAGTACTGGGTCTAAGACACAGCCTTGGGGTACTCGTCTGCATCCTTCCCTCAATGTAGATACAGTTCCATTAAGGACTATACGTTGAGTGTGGGTTGATCAGCCAGTTTCAAATCCAACTCGTAGTGATGCTGTCTAACTCACATTTTTCTATCATATCAAATAGTAGGTTGCAGTCTAGTTTATCAAATGCCTTACTGAAATCTAAGAATACTATGTCCACAACATTTTGCTGGTCTACTAATTTTGTCACTTTGTCAAAGAATGCAATAAGATTTGTCTGGCATGCTTACTCTCCATTCAGAGGGTGAAACCAGGACATGTCGTGGCTCTTCTTTTTTCAGCTTTAAATTAATTCTGTGAAGTAAGTCATGGTTCATGAGTTTCATCACCCAGAGCTGTTTTGGTTCTTTTGTCTATTGGTACAGCTGTAATTCTTCTCACAAGTTGGGCTGAGATTGAGTCTTCAAGCCTTGATTCTCTGTCGAAGAGAAGGAAAGACTTGTTAACTATGATAAAACCAAAATAATTGCTTTCCCGAAAAGAACTGTCATCTCTCCTGGAAAATCAGCAATTTTACTACTGATTAGTGTATTTAAATATCTGTTTCTTTTCAAACATCTGGAAATAACAACAAAAGGCTGTCATTTTACCAAGGTTCACAAATTCCCAAAAGCTATCTTGTAATGTACCAAATTCGGTAACAGTCATTGCCAAAAATATCTGGAGCAAGGACATCTAGTATCTGGTGGGAAGATTTGATATTTTATCATCTAAGTTCTTTTGAAGCTACAGAGTCCAAATTCATATATCTAATGTGTTTCTGACATTGGAAATTGATGTAATTGCTGTAAAGCAGCAGCATCTAGAAAGGAGTGGGAGCAGGAGGGGCCAATGACAAAAGTAGAATTATAGCATTGTGAAGCAAGTCCTGCCACATGTATATTCAAAAGGGACAGAGCTTACATCATGTTGCTGCTGATGAAAGCAGCAAGCTCCTGCAGATATCCATGCTGTAGAGATTCACATGAAACCTTGCTGAAATGTGGGCTCAGATTTGGTTTCACTAGCAGGTTACAAGGATGTCATCGTGGAAGGTAGTTAGTGACCCACATATAAAATTCTATAGGTTATCAGCTTAACACTTGATCTGACTTAACCTTGAGGAATCTTTGTAACAGCTGAAGCAATAGGCCCATGACAATAATATTCAGTATGACATTGGTATAACTTTTCCCTGAACCAGATAGTCCTGTTGAAAGAGCTTTCTCCCATGCCAAGTATCTACCCAATATCTTTGACCAGCTCTCAAGAGACTTCTTGGTCTTGTTCATTTTAATGCTTTACCATCCAAATTTGCCCCTGCCTGTTAAGGGAAACACCATCTTTATAAATGGCTTGACAAATCTACCTATTAATGCCTTTATTAAGCTATGGCATAGTCACTGAGAGGAGGAGAATGCTCTCATTTTAGCTACCAGGTCATCTGAAATTCCAAAAAAGCTTGGTAATCGTGACTCCTCTTTATTGTAGCGTAACATTTATGATGACCAAGATACCCAAATAGGTTGTTTAATGCTATGGTAACGAGTAGACTGAATGCTATCTCCACCCAAAGAGAAAGGTCATATCAGGTGAGAACCAATGATCCTTTTCAATGCATTCCTTTCATACACAATCTTTGTCATTTTGCTCATTTCTTGGTTTTGACAGTAAATCAATACAACTACAGTAACTATATCAAATAATAACAGAAAGGCCGGCCATAATGGATTTTATATTTAGAGCTTTTAGATAGTTTAACAGCACAGTTCTTGTAGAAGCGAATGGCAAACCACTTTTCGCTGTTGCTAAGGGGAAAAAAATCATGGACCTTTCTCATATAGTCATTAGGAATAAATTCATCTTGAGAAAGTCTTCATCTTTTTTTACTGGATGAAACAAATAGATGCACATACACACTCTGTGTAGAACTGCATTCCTAATATTGCATTCCTTCTAGCCTTTACTGAACCAATGGATAAATTCAGTTTCCTCAACTGAGGTTTGTGGGATTCTGTTCATCTTCCTTTAGCTAGAAATTGCTGGAAATGCTAGAAATCCATAGAGTACCATTATGGGGAATGATAGTGTCTATCAATAGACAACCTTTTTTGTGCATTGACAGGAATATTTGGGACTTCTGAGAGTTTTGAGTTTGGCGCGCTTAGAAGAAAAGGCGGAGGCAGAATAAAGCTTAACAGGCTTTATTTGATAGCTGGTAGCTCAGCTGCAACTAGCTGCGGCTTGCAGCAGCAGCTGAGAGAGAGAGATAGCTGATTCCATTTGACAGCTCCTTTTATACGGAGCTGTCAAACGGTCCAGCCAATGGGGCTTCTCCGGCTCCCGCTTAAACAGCGGACCGGAGTGAGGACTTGCTGGTCGCAACACTCCTTTCCCCTGGCTCTGCAGCATGCATGATTACTTAGATGGGCGGGGCGACGCCTCTCTCGCTCTGAACGCCTTAGTTCTGTTGTCGGCTGCGATGTGGAAGGACCTGTTGCCAGACTGGTATTCTCCTCATGGGGTGGTGTCGTCTCTCTTCTCCGGGCATTCTCAGCAGGCTGTGGAAGGTCCTCTGGTGTTGTTGGAACCTCTCCGAACACCAACGGGCGATCTCTGTTTGGTGTTGCGGCTTCCCCAGATAAGTCCTCTGCGAGAGACCGCTTGTTGGGAGTTGGTCAGGTAGGAGCTTCGGTATTGCCCCATTCGGAGTCATTTGGGTTTCCCTCTGGGCTGGACCTGTTGGGGCGCTCCAATAACCTCTTAGCTAGTCCACATGTCGGCGCCACAGTCATCCATCAGTTAACCTTACCTTGTATGAATTGGGGCCTGTTTTCTGCTCAATCCACCCGGGCAACCATAAGGGATTCCCTGCATAATTTTGGGAGTAGACCGGGTCCCCAGGCCTAAATTCCCTTGCCTTGCTGGATGAGTTGAGGGGTGCCCTGGGGGCATAATTAGGGTGCAGCCTATCTAGGATTGTGCAAAGTCTCCTTCCTATTAATAGTTCGGCAGCGGTGCAGTTGGTGGCTGCGCTTAGAGTGGTATGTTGGGTAAGTAGGTACCGGGCTACCCTGGTAGACAAGTCCCCTTCTGTTGTTCTTCCCAGGGAGTCTTTTGCAGATCTTACAGCTCTTTCTGCAAGGCCATTGGAGGCTGGATGAAACGGGGAAACTAGGGCATGTCTGATTCCTCTTTGGGTCAGCAACAATTCAAAAGGGGATGAGGTGAATTGGGGCCCACTATCTGAAACCAGGAGTGTTAGGGTACCCATGGGAAGCGAAAATTTTGTCTAAGGGTCTGCTTACAGCATCTGAAGTAGTTGATTGGAGGAGAACCAGCTCTACCCACTTTGAAAACGGAATCTACCACAATTAAGAAGTTTTTCCTTTGCATGGGGCCTGCCAGGTCCACGTGTATTCTTGACCATGGTATTTTGGTATCTTCCTACTCCCCCGAAGAGGCAGCTGGTGGGGCAGGCCTGGACGGCTGGCAGATGGAGAAATTCTGAACTTTATTGGTAACTGCCTCATCCAGGCCCGGCCACCACACATAGCTCCTCGCCAGAGCCTTCATTTTGTTGATCCCTGGGTGACCCTCATGCAGAATTTCAATAATGCGTGGTCTTAGCAGTTTGGGAATAATTACTCGGGGACCTCACAGTAAACACCCTTTTAGCACGCTCAGTTCCGTCTGGTGTGCTTTGAAGGGACGGAAATCCACTGTGGTGGTTTCCCTGGGCCACCCCCTTCGCACCCAGTCTATGACTTTGGACAGTTGTACATCCCTGGTGGTGGCGTAGGCGATGTCATCGGCTGTAAGAGGCAAACACAGATCTTCCAGCAGGAACACAGACGCTGAAGGGGTAGGATCAGCGACCAAAAGGGGTAAAGGGCACCTGCTTAGGGCATCAGTATGAGCTACATTTTTGCAAGGACTGTAAGTCAACTTATAACTGTAAGCGGCTAGGAAGATTGTCCATTGGCTCATTCATGGGGAGAGGATTTGTAGGCTGGGTTTGTGCCCTGCCAGGATGCCTAACAAAGGTTGGTGGTCCATGATGAGCTCAAACTGCTGTCCATAGAGGTATTCATGGAACCTTTTGACTGAGGCCACTGCAGCCAATGTCTCTTTATCTATTTGGCTGTAGTTGCGCTCAGACTTGGAGAATGTCCTGGAGAAATAAGCTATAGGGGCTTCCTGGCCATTTGGCAATTTATGACCTAGGACCTCCCCAATCCCATAAGGGGATGCATCGCAAACTAGGACAAGGGGGAGAGCATCTGGATGAGTACCTTGGTTGAAGTGAGGAGGGATTTTACTGCAGAGAAGGAGGCCTGTTCCTTGGATCCCCAATGCCACTGTGTCTTAGAGTGTAATAGTCTGTGCAATGGTTCAGCTACAGTGGCCTTGTGGGGCAGGAAGGACCTGTAGAAATTAAGTAGTCCTAAAAAGGCTTATAACTCAGTCTTGTTCTGAGGGACCGGGGCCTCCTGGATGGCCCGTACTTTGGATTCTACCGGGTGAATTCCTTTGGGGTCAATATGATATCCTAGGAAATCTATCTGTGAAACTGTGAAGATGCATTTTTTTCCTGTTTAATTTTAGTCCAGCCTTTTAAAACACTGGAGAACTTTTTGTAATCTTTCCAAATGTTCTTGTGGGTTATCAGCAGCATTGAGGATGTCATCGAAGTATGGGATGGCACCCTTGATATTGTATAGCAAACGTTCCATAATGGATTGGAATATGCCAGGGGCAACGCTGAAACCGAATTGTAAGCGCTTACATTTGAAAGTACCCCTATGCGTAATGATTGTTTGGGCCTCTGCAGTCTCATTGTCCATTGGGAATTGCTGGTATGCTTGAGTCATATCCAGCTTGGTAAAAATGGAGCTTTTTCCCAGGGAATGGAGCAGGTGCTGTATGATTGACATAGGATATGCATTTGGTTGGAGTCCCTTGTTTATCGTGGACATGTAGTCAGAACAAATTCTTATGGAGCCATCTCTTTTCAAGGGTATTACAATGGGAGTTTCCCATTTAGCAAAGTCAATTGGCTCTAAGACACCTTGCGAGATCAATTTGTCAAGCTGGGCATCCACTTTAGCCCATAAAGCCAATGGCACACTGCATGGTTTGAGGTGTATAGGGGCAACATTAGTTAAAGGAAATAGGAGTGCCATTGTAGCATCCCAGTTTGTCATTGAAAACTTCTGAATAGTTAGCAAGAAATTGCTGCAAGTTGTGGGGAGTAACTGCATTCACTCCAGTGACTTGGAGGCCCAGTGAATGGAACCAGTCCAAAACCAGTAAGCTGGGTAAGTTCCCAGTTACGATAACTAGTGGAAGGTGACTCTGAAAATTGATGTATTGAAAATTGTTGTATTGAACAGGAACTTGCCTGTTCCGAGGACTGGAATGGCTTATCCTTGGTAGTCCCTCAGGGTTAGATTGCAGGGGCTCAGCTGATTCTTGTGGCAGTCTGGTAGCAGATTCTTCAGTGTCTTCCAAGAGATGAGGAACAGAGATGATCCAGTGTCCTACCTCCATCTGACAGGGACTGCCTTTTAAGAGAAGATCAACATTAATTTTATTAACATTAAAAGAATAAATCAGTGACTCAGCTCTTGGGAATGCTGTTTTGATGGCATAGCATTCTTCTTTGGATTTGACATTTTTTGGTTGATTGAGATGTTGAGATGGCAGGGATTGTGTTTCTTGGTACCTGACAGATTCTAGCTATGTGGCCCTTCTTTTGGCACTTCAGGCAGACAGCGTTTCTAAAACGGCAAGTGGCTCTCAGATGGTTTCCTCCACAGCTGAGGCAAATCAGCTGTGGTGTGAGTTGTTTCCTGTCAGTGGGAAAACTTTCTCTGCGTCATTTGGGGTGTTCAGAGGCAATTGATTGCTTCTTCCTCTTCGAAGTCATCCTCTTCACAGTAGGTGTCTTTGTAGTGGAGCGCAGCGCTGGGTTTTATCCTGGGAAGACTGCGTGGCTTTTGTATTTTGGCTGTGGATAAACTGGATAGTTCAGCGGCTTGAGCTTCTTCGATCACTTGCTTCAGGTTGAGGTCACCTTTAGCCAGCAGCCGTCGTTGTAGTTGAAGGTCTCCCCACAGACGAGCTAGTCCAGCAGCATATCGTCTAGATGATCTCGGAAACCGCATTGCAAGGCGGCTGAATGAAGAGCTGCCATGTATTCGCTTATAGACTCGCCATCTGCTTGGCTTCTTCTCTTGAATGCATGGCGGCGGGCGATGCGTGATGGCTTCGGGGCATAGTGGTTACTGAGCACTTCTTGTAGTTCTTCCCAGGGAACAGCCTTGACTGTCTGAGGAGTCAGCAGTACAGTGGCTATGTCGAAAACGGCGGCCCCGCAGAAACTAAGGAAATAGGCTTTCTTTCCTGTTAGGAGGGATGTCAGATAGGTTGGCGGCATCCTTAACGCACTCAAATCTATTGATATACGATGTCCATGTCTCTGTGGTCGGCTGGAAAAGTGGAAAATTTGTCGGTGCCGTCATATCTTCACTCGAAAGTGACTGCTCTAGTGACAACTCTTAGTGACAGTTCTTTTTGTAGTGGCTTCAGCCATGTGGTGCTATCTCTCTTTGCCTCAGGAATTGCCTCAGTTCATCAGCATCCCACCTTCGTCGCCAGTTTTGAGTTTGGCGCACTTAGAAGAAAGGGCGGAGGCAGAATAAAGCTTAACAGGCTTTATTTGATAGCTTATAACTCAGCTGGAACTAGTCGCGGCTTGCGGCAGCAGCTGAGAGAGCCAGAGCCAGCTGATTCTGTTTGACAGCTCCTTTTATAGGGAGTTGTCAAACAGTCCAGCCAATCAGGGGCTTCCCTGGCTCCTGCTTAAAACAGCGGACCGGAGTGAGGACTTGCTGGTCGCAACAGAGAGTTGTTTTGAAAAATGGCTGCCATGTGCTTATATTATTTTATGGAATAAATGCCACAGTGGTCATGGAAACGTTAAAACTAGAGAAAGCAAATGGTGATTTTTTTTTCCCTACTGATTATTTCTTGTATTCCCCCAACTTACCTTTGCCCTTATGAGTAGGTGAACACATTTTCAAACAAAAAATATACATTGTTTTCATTTCTAAGAACATTATATTACTGTGAATAAACATTACCCTGTAGATTGGAACTGTGCAGAATGCCAGTTTTTCTTTAAAAATGTAAGATGGTGAAGGAAGATGGGAGCATAGAGAAATGATTGTGTGCTGGTCTCATTGGCACATCATTGCCAATTTCTGGGCTAATGGGTAAGAATAATGTTTTAATGAACTGCACAAATAAAATGCTGAATTATACCCAGAATATATTGAAGCATCCATACAGTTTGCTAATTTCCACTGTTGTTTTGCTAACACAGAACCACAGACTCTGAAATACATGTATTTCTATTTTATTCCTTGTCAAGACAGCAAATGGTTTATTGAGAGCCATGATATCTGTTAAAGAGTTGTTAAGAAAGGACATTAGTTTTAATCCCTTAAACTTGTCTAGATGCTTCTAAGTCTGGACAAGAACTCAGCATCATATAAAACACATGTAAAGATATATCCAATGGCCCAAGGACACAATCTCTTTCTGTCAGTCAGTCAGTTTCAGGGAAAATGGTTTGAGAAAGGAAACATTGAAGCTTAATTTGATTTTTGAGCACCTTCTCAGTGGTGGACTTTTTCAGGCTGATATTCTAGGTCACTGAAAACTTCATTGTAGAAAGAATGCTTAATAAAATGTATTGAGTCCTGAGGCAGATTCTTCCAAGACTCGATCCTTTATTAAATGTTATTCCCCTGATGCTGAAGACTCTGAGACGCTCGCTGATAGAAAAGTGTGCATGGCTTACAGTGCCATTATTTGTACATTTACACAGACTTTTAACTAGATCTATTTAGAAATGAAATGCTATAAAAAACTATTTACGTTCTTAGCAAAATGTTTTATATGCATTGATATTTTGCTATAAACCTAAAACCTACACTATATATATTATACAAATATCAAGTAGTGAAAATGAACAGGAATGAAAAATCATTTCAGGAAATACTTTATCTCAGTATTTCATATCAAAAAACATCCTGACAGTTAAAATCTCTAAAAGGATTCTGAGAATTCTTATCTCTCTAAATCTTTTATTGAATTAGATATCGTAGAAGGAAATAGCTATGAGTCTATTATGTAGATAACATGAATACTGTTATGACAGAATAAGCATTTTTTAATATTTGCTTTGCCATATTTCTTCTCTAGTTATTATGAAATGAATATTAGAATACTTCTAGTTTACTTAAATATGTTAGCTGAAGAGGGAAAGGAAGCCATCCTATAGACCAGGGGTCACCAACCTTTTCGACCTCGGGGACCACCAAACTCATAATTTTAAATCCCGAGGACCACTTTTATAATTGTTTTAAAAAAGATAATATATTTAATATAAAAATTTTATTTTTATATTAAATATAAATTTAATATTAAATTTATATATATACATATATATATATAGATACATACACACACATATATATATATAAATACTTATTTAATTATAACAAAATCGTAAATGCTTAATCATAACTGTGGGGCAGAGCAAAGGGAAAGGAGGGGCCTCTCTCATCTTTTTGGGGGGGAAAGAGGGAGGATTTAAGAAGCCACATGGTGCCTGGAGGCTGGGAAGATCTGGATGGGGAGGAACCGGCTCCCCCTCAAACGGAAGAAAAGCAGAGGCATCTCATAGCTCCCCCAAGTCAGAGGAAACCTCTCTCTCCTTTGCCAGGTGTGGCTGCCTGGAGTTAGTTGGGGTAGGGAAGGAGGGCTGGGCTGGAATCGCCGACAGGCTCCTAATAACCAGGCAACACCCCTCTTTAGCCTCCACATAAGAAGAGGACTCCCTGAGGGTAAGCTCCAGGTTTCTCCTGTTGCTTCCAAGCAGAGAAGGATCCCTCCCTTTGTGGAGACTGTGTGGAGGCTGAAGAGGGGGTGTCAAGTCCAGAAAGGCTGTAGTTCTCACCTGCACAAACAGGCAGGTTATTAGGAGCCTGTCTTCCTTCCTTCCTTCCTTCTTCCTTCTTTTGATCTGGGCATTTGGTCTCTCCCCCCCACCCCATGCCAAAGGAAAGCCAGCCGGGCTTCTCCTTCCCTCTTTCCCTTCCCCCCGTTCAATTTTACTGGAAATGTGTGTTGGAAAAGCCTTTCTACGGCACTCGCTCGCAATTCTTCACGTTCCTCCAGGCCTGGCTTGCTGAGGGGGGAGAGCAGCCTCTGCTGTCCCCCCCTAGGAAAAGAAAGCAAGCAGAAACAGCTTTTGCTGGGATGAAAGAGCAGAGATCGGAAGGCACAGGCAACAGAAAGTGGCGCTTTTCAAAGGCAGCAGCTTCCGTCTCCTCTTGCCTGTGCCTTCCTCGACCTCAGCTCTTTTGCCCCAGCGAGAGCTGTTTCTGCTCGTTTTTCCTGTGCTTTCCCCGCACAGCGATGGCTTGGGCAATGGGGGAGGGGGTGGCAGCAAAGCAGAGCGTCGAGTGGGACGAGGAAACTCATGTCGCCCCCGCTGCCCCATTCCGGACCTCTGAACTGGATGGTATGCGCAGACTTGCCCCCTCCGCCCCGTCCCACCACCAGCAGCCAGTACTTTTCCTGCCCCGGGCTGTCGCTATAGCGCACGGCCATCGAGGAAGAGCCCAGGCCAGGAGAGGCAAACTGAAAGGTGTGGGAGTGCCGCGCAAATGCAAGTAGCACGGCGCTCTTGCACCTTCCTGCCATCCCCATTGCTGCTTCAGCCCACCTGTGCCGCCAACTCCCTCTTGCTGCAGTAGCGCCATTACCTTGTTCTGCCCAGCGAGGACTGCGCTACTTTTTGCACGTTTGTGCTTGGCCAAAGGGTGGGAGCCAGTGGGTGGGCGGGGTTTGGGGTGCTTTGGGGGCATTTCTTTGCGGCCCAGCAAAATTTTGCCGCAGCCCACTGGTTGGCGACCACTGCTATAGATTTTATTCTTCTTGAAACATAACACCAGAGAGTATCATTGAATATAGGTCTAGCAGGAAATATTTTCAGTAGAAATACATTTTGAAATGTGTTGATGTCTTGTAATAGGGTAGCTATTTCCAGATGTCTGCATTCAGCAGATATTTGAGATGAAGCAACCTGTATTTAGTGCTTAGTGGGCATTAATCTATTGCACATCCATTTAGATTTATTCTTGTTTATTCAATATTCAACTGGGCTCCAAAGATCATTGCCTTATAATATGTGAAGAATTTAGGTCAGAGGATTTTTCAGCATTATACTCTAAGAATATCAGTATAAGTGGGATAATAACTGTTGGATGGGAATGCAATCCCTGATTAAGTGTGCTGAACAGAGTTTCTGCAGCTTTTTATGAGTTTAATGCTAAATGCTTCAGAATGAAACCTATACAAACTGTTCTGGAAGTAAATCCTGCTAAATTTTGTTGGATTTTTCTTCTAAATTACGTATCATATTGCATAGTAAGCATACTTACCTTGATTTAAGCTTTTTAAAATCATACTTGTTGCACACTTTTACTTCTAAGTTACATATCATATTGTATAGTAAACATATTTGATTTTGCCTTGATTTAAGTTTTTTAAAATCATATTTTTGCACACTTTTACACATTAAACTTGAAAGCAATATGAATAAACTTCAGTTAAGTCATCAATTATTTGCATTCAAGAGCAGCAGCTTTTCATGTCCTTTATCAAAGAGACAGAACAATGATTACCATCTGGTAGTCTTGGAAGTGTTCTGCCCCTTTAAAAGGGTTCAAAGAGAATTCTTATTAGGAGCTTGACTTATTTTGGAAAGCTTGCGTATGACTCCTAATATTACATTAGTTGTAATGAATGGTGGGCTGGATATCTCTGTGTTTGTGCATACACACATTTACCTTTTTATTTTGTTAGTCACATGATTGGAATGGCAGACGAAATATTAGCCAGAGATAATCCATCCCAGTTATCTGTAACTGGGATCAACAAACACCTGTTTTCTTGAACAGCTGGAAAATATCTTAGTTTATCCTGATCTTGAAACAAACAGTGCCTTCTTGCCCCCGTGTTGGTACAGCTGAAGCTTGATAGACTATGATTCTTCTTCTGGAGACCTGGAAACCTAAACTGAAACCCTCATGCTAGATTTTTGCTTATTCATACTGCTTTTACTCTTCTGTGAATTGCCATATAAAAGGAAAATAAGAGATTTCTCATATCCTTTTTCTAATACATGGATCATGTCAGCAGCTAACAATTTGCAGCATTGGGAATATTCTCCTGAAGGTTCTGATGTATAGGTATCCAAAGATATGGATGAGCTAGGGTCGTTTTAATTTTTAATGTAACTTTTAATGCCCTCTTGAAATACAAACTTTATGCTTCAACCAATTCATTAAGCTCAAAGATGACAGTTAATGAATCTTCCATTTCTCTTGCCTAACTGTTGGGGAAATCTGTTTCAGCAACTGATTGTGATTTATAGACTTATGGCACCGTTCCATGTTAAAAGTTTATATTTTAAAATAATTCACCACTATTTTTTTGTCCCAATTGCTTCTTCCATTCTTATACAGCATTGATTTACCAGGGAATCTCTAAATCAGAAGTTGTTTGGGTTGTTTTTGTAATGTGGCAGTGCACTAATGATGCATTTGTTTTGTACTCATTTCCAGAGAGCAGAACTGACCTCTGATAAAGACTTATACCTTGATAACAGCTCTATTGAAGAGGCATCCGGAGTCTACCCATTTGATGATGATGATTATATTTCTGGATCAGGCTCTGGTAAGTCAATAGCCTGTAAGAAGAAAGGATTATGAATTTATGTTGCATGAGAGAATTTATTCAATCCTTAGCATCGCTGGGGTTCTTTTGTTTTTCAAAAAATAATAGGCAGTAGGAAAGATCAGTCATCTCACTTGCCATCCTCATTAGGATAGCCAATTTTTGGAGCGCATCTTTCTTTTGAGTCTGAAGTTAGCTAGGAAAGTCTCCTTCACCCTAATATCCTACCACTCTGCAGTCTAGAATTGCAGATTGAAATCAAATCGGGATCCCGATTTTGCACCTGAAAACTGCTCCAAACCTTGGTTGCACTCAAAACCAAAGCTAACTTCAGCCATTCGAAGTTTAGTGACCATTCAAAGTTACTACGGCACTGAACAAAAAAAGATTTATGACCGGATGTTCTGTTGCAACATCCTATGGTCACGTGACCAAAATACAGGCCACTTGGCAACTGGCATATAGTTATGACAGTTGCACTGTCCCAGAATCGTATAATCACCCTTTGTACAAGCCACATTTAATGACCGTACGATTCACATAACAACTGTAGTGTAAAAGGTTGTAAATGGAGGCAAAACTCATTTAACAACTGCCTTGCTTAGCAACAGAAATTTTCTTGTATGTCCAGAACTACCTGCAATGTGTTTTTATTTCTTTAAATCAGATTTGGGAGACAAGAGATACAGACTCCTATGTGGGTTTGCTGTGGACCCAATAGATACTTCAAGATGTAGCCAGCAAAGCAACCTTTGTCTGGCTTTCTCTTCCAGCTGTTGGCTCTAGAGAGGAGTGAAGTATGATCTGTCAAAGCAGATGGCGGTGACTAGACAGAGCAGTAATCCGACTCAGTAATGCACAACTTTCTATGTTCCCTATATGTATCAGCATGGCTGGTATTTATGTCTTCCTAACAGACTGTAATGTGTGAGGCGACATTTAGTCAATATGTACACAATGTACCTAATTCATAGACTGTAGAAAATTCAGAAAACAACGTATGTGTGTGTAAGATTTGTGTTTATGTATTAATGAGAAGTGCAACCTGGAACATAGATAACATGCGTATATTCCTTCCTACATCTGTTTTCCCTCAATAACAGTCCTGTGACCTAAATTAAATTGAGAGAGAATGATTGGCTGAACGTCACCCCAAAAGCTTCTGTGAATTAGTTTGATTCCACTCTTCTAATCTGATATCGCAAGTGTCATGCATCCTAATACCCTTTACATGAATTGCATTTTTTTTTAAATGTCTGTTTTATAAGAATGATTTTACTGGTACATTGGATGAAATTATATGGAACCATGGAATGGATTTTGGGAAAAGCTGTGTTAATGGGTTCAAATAATATGAATGCACAGAAGTGAGGGCTAAAGAGGATTTGTGACTGGCCCAAAGTCAGTTAGGTACTCTCTCTCAGCCGAACCTGCCTCACAGGGTTATTGTTGTGGGGAAATAGGATTAGGTGTTGGATATGTTCACTGCCTTGAGTATTTGTAAAAATAATAAAGGTGGAATATAGATAGACAGACAGGTTATTGGTAAAGGCAGAAGAGGGAATCTAATGTTAGAGTCAACTTATAGAAACTTGAAAATATAGAAGTGGTTGCTCAGCAAACACCTATATAATGGAGTTGAGTTGTTCATTCAGATGACCCTCATATTATTGTCTTTAAAAAAACACAAATCCTTCTCATTGGCACTCATTTTGTGCATATCTTGAAATGAATCAAAAGCTAAAAACCCTAATATTATAATCTGTTCATTTTTAAAATGCCACAGCATTCTTGAAATTGGATTTACTAGATCAGATCCGGGCTGCCAAAATCCAAATGACCAGTAGATGGCACCTACATGTTTTCCCTATCTATTTGCTGTTATCTAGTAGTCATGTCGGTTTTGCATCCCAAATCTGATAATATAACCAAAACAAGTATTGCTTATGGAAACATTCCAACTATATAAGAATAAATTCTTGTAGTTGTCATGTTGGGGAGAAAAATTCAAATGTCAGTGTAAATAACAGTATAACATTAAAAAAATGGCTATAATAAGATGAAGGAAAAGCTAAATAATACTGAGGTTTAAAATTCAAGGGTTTCACCAATAAAGTTTTTTAAACCCACTAATACCATGTTTCCCTGAAAATACATCCTATCCCAAAAGTAAGTCCTAGTTTGATTTTTATATATACACCCAATGTAAGCCCTACCCCCCAAAATAAGCCCTAATAAAGACCCCGCCCACTCCTGATAAAAATTAAGCTAGGGTGGGGATGGGGGTGATGGAGTTGCCCTTAACTTCGGACAGTTGCAGCCAGGCCTCATACACCACGACACCTGCCTTGCCAGCCCATTTCTTCTGCAGCCAACGGATCGATCCAGAGCTCAGTTATCAGCTGCAGAGGCCTTCAGGAAAGCCTTGCTGGCTGCAGAAGAAGTTCCTGAAGGCCTCTGACAGCAAAAGAGGCCGGGGACGACACACATACAAGTGAGGTGTGTCAGTGGATGATATCCCCACCCATCTCGAAAATAAGATCCGGTGCCTTTCTTGGTGGCAAAAATATATAAGACCCAGTCTTATTTTTGGAGAAACACGGGTAGTTTGTTCATTTCTTAGGTTTCCTTACCATAAATAGATATTGATAGCCTCTGATTGAGCAAAGATATTTTCTGAAATTGAAGTTCAAAGCTGTCTTATACTGTATAAAATCAAAGACTTTGCCTAACAAGTGATGTTTTGAAGATGGCTATTAGCATTTATTTTCTTTTGAAAATGGTAGAAAAGAAGCTAAGGCATTATGGATTGGTTCTGAAAATTTGTTTTTGCTTTTATTATTTAAAAATGTACATTCCACTTTTCTTTATAAAGCTCTTCAGATTATCTCCATCATCACATCATATGCAGCAAAGCTCTTTGTTACAATAGCACAATTCCTCTTATAAAAATCATGTATGAAAGTCAAGCACAAGTCTTAACAACCCAGCACCCACTAAATGGAGTTAGTGATTTAAGAAACACTAAAAGCACAAGAACTATGTTTTAAGTAGTTTTAAGAAAAGGGGCTCCATTTGTGACCTCCGGAGCTGATGAAATAGAAAAATGTTTTGTTTTATTTAAGTGGTTTTAACTGTGGCTTTCATGTGTCATTTTGTTTGCTGGTTTAAATCAGGTATGAGAAATCAGTACTTTTCCAGATGTTGCTAAACATTTTCTATCATTTATCATCTTTGGTTATATCCAGAGGCCTGCAGGTTCCCCACATCTGGTCTATATAATGCTTAGATTTCTCTTGCAAAGGCCTTTTTAAATATTTGCTTGTAATACATAATCAAATGTGCTGTGCCAGAATTTTCTAAATATTAACATCTAGCATAACATTGTTTATACAGCCCTATTTATAACAGCCCAACTCCTTAAATTACTGCTATGTATCATCTGCCTTTTTCCATATCTACCTTTTCTGTGTCATCAGATGAAATTAGTTGTCAAGCTATTCATAGGTGGAAATAATCAGCATAAGAAGCAAGGTCTTTTAGTGTCAGTGCCCATTTGTTGGAATTTATTATTTATTAAAAACTTGCTAGTTCACTTGCTTGTAACTTCTTTTAAGATCATGACACTCTTCTGTTCAGGAAACTAATTGTTTTGATTACTTTCAGTTGAGACTGGAAAACATGGATTGAAATCTTCATTCTGTCAGAGATCTGAAATGTATTTCTAGCTTTTCTCCTAAGTGACCTTAGAGAAATTGTTCTGGGAAAAAAATGCATCTCTAAATGTCTTGGATTTGACATGTAAAATGCTTAAAACTATGATGTCTTTAACAACTTTATTATAACCAGTCTTAAAGGGAACGCACATAACAGTAAAAAAGGACACCTATATAAAACTAAATTTGTACTTTTTTCATACTCTTAGGAGATGAAGAAGAGGAGGAAGAAGAAAACACAATAGTGATGACCACTAGAATGCTTCCAAGGGTGCTGCCAACGAGTGATGCTCCTACGATTGAGAGAACTACGCTGAAAACAAAGACCAGGGTACCTTCACAAACAAAGGTGTGTACAAGAGAAGGAGATGTTGGTTTGGTTGTTTCAAATACTGTAATAAATTTTAGAGATACCACTTGGTTATGTTTTAAGATTTACTAGATTCGGTGCAAAGCTGTGGATCACTTGTAAAGATGACTCTATTTGATATTACAGTAGTGAGTATGTTAAGAGGACTATTGGGCTTTGCTCTTCTCTGCTAAATGTACTGCATGCCTATTAAAACAGGGCAAATCCTCATGTGAGCGCACATAAAGCAGTTCTTAAAAAAATTAAAACAGGAGTATCCTTCTCCAGATTCATGTAGCTACAGACATACGAAAAAGTAAGTCCACCCCATGTAAAGTCTTCTTTTTTTAACAAACTTGGAAATATTGATGTTATCTTCAAACAATATGTAAAGATAAAAGTGATGTTAATTGAGCAAAAAACTGTGAAAAATTGACTTTGCAATCATTAATTCAGCAAAAAAATTAAAGCTACACCATTTCCTTCTGTGAAAAAAATAAGTATAACCTTGGCTTTAATACCTGTAGTACTCTCTTTAGCAGAATCAACCATAAGTACGTATTTCTTATACTACAATTGTCTACTAGTCTCAGAGATAAAGTAGAAATAATTTTCTCCACTTCTCTATTGCAGAATTCTTTTCAGTTGTGTAATATTTGAGGGTTTCCTGCATGCACAACCTGTGTCAAATACTCCACAACATCTGGATGGGATTTAGATGCAGGCTTTGACTTAGTCCACAATTATTCCACAACCCTCAATTTCCTTTTTTTTTCAGCCATTCCTTGGTGAATTGTTTAGGGTCATTGTCATGTTGCAAGATCTACTTCCAGCTGAGCATCAATCTTCTGACAGATGATTTCACATTATCTCAAGAACTTTTTGGTACAATGAAGAAGCCATAGTGAATACTTTGAAGAGCTGTCCAGGGCTCATGCAGCAAGGCAATTCCAAACCATAACATTTCTACCACCAAACTTTAGTCTTGCCCTAGTAGTCTTTTTGAACAGCAAAGGCTTTCTGCTTGCACATCTGCCATGTAAATTTGCATAGCTGCTTTCTAATGGTAGGATCATGCACTTTGACATCAGTAGTGGGGAAAGCAAACTCTAGGTCATGTGATGAAATATTGGGGTTCTTAAATACTTCTTTCAACATCTTGCATTCTGCTCTAAGGCTGAACTTTCTGGGACAGCCAAGTTGGCAGCTGTTTAAAATCTCCATTTGTAGATGGTTTTCCAGACAGTGGAATGATTTATGTCCAGTTTCTTTGGCAACCTTTTTAATCTCTTCCCAGATTCATAGGCATCTATAATCTTCTTTCGGAAGATCTCAAGACAGCTCTTTTGATCTAAGCATGGTGATGTGTTACACTTCAACAAGAAGAGCAAACAAATGAAATGTCAGATTTTTAAATTACACAGGTTCCTCCCAGATTGTTTGTCACAATGTTCTAATCATTTGCACCTGATCCTAAATTTAATTATTTGAAATGTCATAAATATAGGAGTGTGCTTATTTTTTCCACTTGTGAAATTTGCATCTACATTTATTTAAATATAAAAATGTAAATAATCATGATCCTTGTTATATCCCATTTATTTGTCAATATTGTTGAAATGAATGTCAAATATTTGTATGATGAAATACGCTGAAAAAGTCAAAATTTCAATGGAGTGTCCTTTTTCACATGACTGTATTTCAGAAGCTTTGTGTACATGCACAATCTTTTTTTTTAATCCTAATGAAACGAAATGCCTATGCATGCACACAGAAAGAGGGGAAAAAAACAGCTGGGAACAGCTTCTAAAAAAGCAGCATACAAGTCTGGGATAAGATGTTGCTGCTACAATATAAAAAGAGTTATTTTGGAATATAGCCAGATAGTCTAATACACTTAACTCTTAACAATTTGCATAGCCCTATCAGCTTTATAAGACACCATATTAAGTAAACAATGTTTTTTCCAGTTATTTATACCTCTGTTGCTGAAAACTCAGTTGCAAAGAGGAAAAAGGCTTTAACGGAAAGCAGTAGAAGAACATATGGAATTGTTAAAAAAAAGTATTTTTCTCCATTTAGGAATAGGGAACCCACATTAATTTGGACAGATTATTTCCTAGTACCAGATTGTTCTAGTGAAGAATCTTTAACTCCAAAACTTCAAAATGCTTGTGTCCTGTTCAATATACATGTAAAATCTCCTTTGTCAAGCTCAATTTCAGATGCCTTTAAAGAAACATGTTTTTGTTTTTTGCTAAGGAAGTGGTTTGTCGCTGCCTTTTCTCAGGATATTTTTTCAACTTCTTAGTCTAATTTAGGTTCCCGGAATTCCTTGGTGCTTTCCCCAGTTTTGGTCTGACCATCCCTAACTTTTCAAGATCGGCCAAGTTTGGCCATGTTATCATTTACTTGGGCAAGTTCAACATACCTACAGGCAAAAAGATAGAAAGTGGGGTTTCCAGTCTTGTAACTGCAAAAATAAGTACTAAGAAGGAAAACAGAGGCACTTAATTCTTGCTTTGCTCAATTGTATATTTTAAATCAGGGATGAGTTAAAGGATTGGATATTCTTTTAATAACTAAGATCAGCTTTTGTTATTTGTGGAGGGTGGACTTACACTCCAGAGTGAGTGAAACAATATAATGTATGTAGATTTGATTGGAGCAGGGAGATGTTTTAAAAATGTTATAATAGTTATAAACTATGATATGCCTTTTTTTAAAGCTAGCGTTATAGTCTTCTTTTGTTTCCTACCTAGAAAATGATAGGTAACTGAGTTTTAAACAGTCATGATTAGAGAGGTTTCAGGGGGCTACAGAAATGGAATTCAGAAGCTGCATGCTTGAGAAAATAGGATGCCCACTTCTACTTTTATCCTCATTCTATGCTAGAATCTGGACTTCTGGAGGGATTTGGGAAGTTTAATTCCTTCTGTATATGAACTGATAATGATTATTAATCTCTCTCTCTGTGTGTGCACGCACAGGTACATGTGTAAATTGAACCCCTCAATTCTGAAAAATGATTCTATGGCACAGCATAGTTTTGAACTAGAAACTAGAAAAATGATTGCTTTTCATTTTTGAAATTATGCAAATTGGTACATCTGGTTGCTGGACTCATCAGTGACAAAAAGAAGGTTGCTTCCTCAGGAGGATTACTTCAATTAGGGAATGAGCAAAAGCAGTGCAGATACTGCTTCTAAGCTTCTTTCAGATATATCAAATATGATATCCTAGATTATTTGGCAGGAGCAAGTGTCAGCCATTCGCACTCAGTTATCTAGCTAGAAAGGCTCCTGGCCATTTATTTTGCCACGACTGTACTTTACTGAAGCTTAAATGGTTATAGAAGTAGCATAAGCTGAATCTGAGGTTTTCCAGAGCAAAGAACACAACGGAAGTTCCTTCTCAACTGCCCCCAGCCATCTCCCGGTTATCTACAAATGTGCAGTCAGGTGCTTGTGTATTGTCTAGGAAACAGCCATGATAGTAAGTTTGAGGGATTTACTATAATAACAGCTTCAGTCCTTTTATAAGGAAACTATTCAGCAGGTAATGATGTGAACTCTTGTTCTGCCTTATAGCTGTTGCCCGTTATATTGAGTCTTGCCTTTTTTTTCATGCTTGAAGCCAAGAACTCACAGTATTGTTTTCATATTGATCATAGTGTGATCAATATGCAGATTTTTTGCAGCTCTACTTTTTCTTTCCTGCCACCTTTTGCTGGGGTTGTTATATCTAAATGGTGTCCTGGAGACAGTATTGGGATGGATGGCAGGAGAGCAAACAAACTGTGGCTTCATCTTGATAAAATGGAAATACAGTTAACCTTTGAATCTGTGGAAGTACAGTATCTGACCAAGGTTAAGTGGAATTACAGGTATCCTGAGGAACCAAATGGTCCTTGACTCAGTATAATCCTTAGAACTCTATCTGATGTTGAACATTTTATAAGGAAATGAATAATGTTCAGATTACCAGATGAAATATTATTGAACCGTATGATAATATATTTGAACAATTTTATATAAGCTATAAAAAAACAGAATTACAAGAACAGTTTTGAGACAGTAGTTGAAGCTTCCAGGAAAGGAATGTATTTTCCTGGGCCAAGTAGCAAGCCTCGAAACAGTAGTTATAGAAAAGTGAAACCAGAATAGTAAATGTGTGGATGTTTCTGTATTTTACTTGTCTGTATTGTTTTGGTGGGGATGCGGTGACTCAGTGGCTAAGACGCTGAGCTTGTTGATCAAAAAGGTTGGCAGTTTGAATCCTTAACTCTGTGTAACAGAGTGAGCTCCTTTACTTGTCCCAGCTTCTGCCAACCTAGCAGTTCGAAAGCATGTAAAAATGCAAGTAGTAAAATAGGGACCACTTTGGTGGGAAGGTAACAGCATTCGGTGCGCCTTCGGAGTTTAGTCATGCCGGCCACATGACCATGGAGACGTCTTCGGACAGCGTTGGCTCTTCGGGTTTGTAACGGAGATGAGCACCACACCCTAGAGCTGGAAACGACTAGCATGTATGTGCAAGGGAAACCTTTACCTTTTATTGATTTGGTATTCTTGTTTTTCTCACAGTCACCTGAGGAGATTGATAAAAAAATACTTAAGCCTGATGCAGAAAACAGAAATGCTCAAAATGAGCCAATTGAAGATACTGATGTATTTACTCGGAAACATTCAGAGAACCTTTTCCAGAGAACAGAGGTTCTGGCAGGTAAGGGCCAGGCATCTCTCTCTCTCTCTGTCTCTGTCTCTGTCTCTCTCTCTCTCTCTCAGTCTCAGTGTCTCTCTGTCTCTGTCTCTCTCTCTCTCATTCTCAGTCTCAGTCTGTGTCTCTGTCTCTGTCTCTCTCTCTCTCTGTGTCTCTCTCTGTCTCTCTCTCTTTCTGTCTCTCTCTCTATATATATACAACACACACACATATCTATCTATCTATCTATCTATCTATCTATCTATCTATCTATCTATCTATCTATCTATCTATCTATCTATCTATCTATTTCCGTTCTTCTTTTGTGCCCAAGTAGGTTATGCCAACAAGATAAGGCTGCTACCCCAAAGCTGCAACTGGACTTTATAGTCATCCAGTCACAATGGTGCTTTTTCAAGAGGCAACTGGACTTTTTAACCTTTGGGACAACCATGACCAGGATGACTAAGAATCTCCATAGACATTTAGTCATCCAGTCATAAAATATAAATAGTTCCATTCCCCACTAGTTACAACTGAAGAAGTATCTTAGATAAGAAGCGAAATGTTTTTTTAAAAAAAAAACCAAGACAGTCCAGTTGCCTTTTTTTTAAAGGCACCTTTGGGACAACCATGACTTTGGATGATAGAGAATCTCCATAAGACATAAGCTGCTACTTTTATAGAGTGAAGCTACTTTTCCTTACATCTTGATAAATATTAAAACATCAAGATGACATCCTGAGGAAAAAATAAATATTCTTTAACTGTGTAGGACCATAGTCAAGAGAAGGAGAATCTCAAGTATGAGTTTCAAACACACGCTTTAATGTTGCTTCTTAGGCTGCAATGCTTAATACACCCACCAAAAAATAAATCTTTTTGAACTTGGCACGACTTAAAAGTAATGATGATTAGCACCGAGCTGTCAAGAAACATTGGATACTTTTCTCTCCAGAAAATACTGTGATCTCCCTCCCATCCCCATTTTATGATCTGAGTTACTGAATCCAAGGGCATGTTAACTTTAAGTTGTTATAGTCAGTCATGTTGTTATTACAATAAAGTACTTGTGAAAAGTCAAATTTTCTCTCAAGGATAGACTTTGCATGTTTAAAAGTAACTTCATGGAATTCAGTGGAACTTTTTTTCTTCTTGTTTACAGCGGTTATTGCTGGTGGAATCATTGGGTTTCTTTTTGCAATCTTCCTTATCTTGCTTTTGGTGTACCGCATGAGAAAGAAGGACGAAGGGAGTTATGACCTCGGGGAACGTAAACCTTCCAGTGCTGCCTACCAGAAGGCACCCACTAAGGAGTTTTATGCATAAAACTCTTAAACGTAGTGTCTCTATTTCAGAGATCACTGAACTTTTTAAATAAAGCTTTTTTTTTTTGGCCTAGAATAATGAAGAACTTTTTTTTCATTAAAGAGCCTTTATGGCACCTTTATGATAAGGAAAAAAAAAAGAGGTCCCATTGTATTTAAAACTTTTCACGTATTCCTTTTAAAAAATGTAAAATAAAATCTTAACATTTTGCAGTATTCTGTGAATAGCAGTGGCAACGTATGATTTTATATAGCCGTTGATGTTCACCGAATTATTTACAAAAAATTATGCATAAGTGGAAATGATTGTTTTATCTGATGGTTCAATGGAAGTTGTTTAATTTTGTCAGCATGTCTGATGACTCTCTCACAAGTTAGTTTTTATTTCATTAATTTATCTGTTCTCCAAAATTAAAAATAAAATGCCTTTTTGTAGTTGTCCTAGTGCAATTTGTGTTCATATAATTCAGATAATGTAACTCTTAGTGTAAATGTATTTTTTCAGCTATGTAAACCTTAACCTCCATTTTGTATAAATTTTACTGTCAGAAAGTACATTTTACCCCGTTTGTTTCTCAATGGTTTCTGTAGCTTGATTGAAATTTAAAGCGGCAAATTAATGTGTAAATTGGACTACTACAACTTCCCTTTACAAAATAAATCTTTATATGAGATCTTTCAGTAAGCTACTGACAAGCCTACATAAACCCAAAGACTCTTAACAGTATTGCAAGGGGTTGCTGCAAAATTTATTTGGCCACTTTTTTATGTTATTAATTTCAATTTGAAGGTACGAGATGGAATTCAAAATGAATCTGAACCTTTGTTCTTTTTTTTTTTAAAGCATTTAAAGTAAATGTCTTTTAAAGCCTTTGAAGTGCCTATGATTCTATGTAACTTGTTGCAGACTGGTGTTAATGAATATATAACATTAAAACAAAGAAATGTTGATATTTTATAAGCACAGACAATTCTAATGGTAACTTTTGTAGTCTTACATGGATAGACATAAATTGTAATTTGGAAGCATAAACACTACTGAATAAATCATGTGGCCTAATACTGAAATATATTATTTGGGGGTTTTATTTTAATCATCCTGCATATTACAAATAGCACCTTTATGTGATAAAGGGATTTGTGTGAAAATAAGAATCTCAGAAGACCACACACAACATTTTGCAGTAGAAAATCAATATTGCCTTGTCAGCATTTAAAGTTTCTAGTTCTCTTTTACACAGGACAGATTTTAAGTAGTAATTAATAGGTGCCATTTCTGTGCGGCTTATGTTTAGAGCTGGGGTGGTGCAGTGGTTATAATGCGGTATTGCAGGATAATCCTGCCAAGTGCCAGCAGTTCGAGTCTTGCCGGCCCTAAGGTTGACTCAGCCTTCCATCCTTCTGAGGTCCCTAGATTGTTGAGGACAATATGCTGACTCTGTAAACCACTTAGAGAGGGCTGTAAAGCACTATGAAGCAGTATATAAGTCTAACTGCTATTGCTATTGTTATTCATATGGTTCCCCCCTCCTTACTTGGGCATTGAAATTAGTAACTTGATGTTAAGTAGTTTAAGGAGAAGGGGCACAATTATTCTATAGCAATAAGCAGTGAGGATTTAAAATATTTATAGCTTGGCCAAAACAAGTGTTCTGATAGACAGATGTACATGGGAGAAGTTTGAAACAGAGAATGGGACGATTAAGTAATTCTGCCATTGTTGCTAAGATGTATTTGAAAACTAATGTCAACTTCGAACTGAACCTGGCCGCAGCCATTTCTCTGTTCCTCAGTTGCTACACGGGAGAAAGGAGATTGGAATTAATAGTAATAGTATATACTAAGAAATCTAATTTTGGCCAAGTGCTGCTTCTCTGAAAATTTTCATTTCCTTATGAGTTTTCTCTGATTGGTGGCCTTTGGCCAGTGGTCCCAAATATCAGAGGCTGACTGAGAACTTTTATGCTGATTCTTGCCAAGCAAACAAGAATATGACAAAGAAATGCATTTAATCAATTCATGTGAGCAAATAGTTATTCTGCATTAAATCATATTCTTTGCTGAGGTTACAATTTACAAGAAGAAAGGGGGTTATTTAGGTACTCCAGTGGCTTATAGGTTACAGAGCAGAGGAAATTCCAAGCAGAGGTCTCTGCACACAAGAAAAATGTACACTTCTGTGCATTCAAAGTTCAACCACAGCCAGGTCAAACATCCCTTAGAATATTTCATCTAGGTAATCCTTGATTTATAACTGGTCACTTAGCGACCATTTGAAGTTACAATGGACTTCCCAGGACTATTTATGACCCAGATTCAAAGTTCCAATAGCTGCCGCAAAAATTGACTGGAATAACCTATGACCGTAATTCCGGGCTCAATTATGGTCCATAAGTCAAGGATTTCATTAATTTGATTCTTAATTCAAACATTGTGTTGTTACAAATGGTGCCATGTTAACAACAGTTAAAAACACATGGCTAATACAATTCCTGCCCATGTGTCTAAAGACATTAAAAGTAAGATATCTACATTCCAGAAAGGTTCTTAGGAGTAGCTGAGACGTGGAGATTGCATCAGAAAAACACATATGTTTTAAAGGATTGCGATCTTATAAATCAGTGACAGATGGACCATTTCTGACTTTTAACCTACAGATATTATTTTGGGTGTGACGGGGGAACCACATTTTTTCATTTTATATCAAGAACAATGCTTAATAGGATAGATGAACAGATCTAGTAGGAAGAATAGAATTCATTCTTAAGCTGTAAAGATAAACCATTTTTAAAAGATATCCCAGATATTGGAATAATGATATTAGTATATGGATTTATTTAAAAAAATATTGACAATTTTTTAAACAATAAAAGACAAATCTAGAAGGAAAAGAAGAAAAGGTGTGAAGAAAAAGAAGAAAAAGAAAAATGTCTAAAGAGACAAAAATATGTGATTTCTGGCTTTCTTTGCAACAGAACATCCTCCCTCCCCAATATTACAAAAGCCCAGTGGTGATCTGCTACTGGTTCTGACCAGTTCAGACGAACCGGTAGTTAAAAAAGCCAAAGATCAGCTGAGAGGAGGAAAAAAATCCTCTGCAATCAGCTGAGAGGAAAATGAAGAAAAAAGGCAGGATAGGCCCTCCCACCTATCCCTGTGCTTTTCTTTATCCTCTCAGCTGATTGGCGCTGCAGGTCTCAGCTGGTGTGGGGAAAGCTGTGTGCCAGCATTAAGCAAAGTACACCCACCAAACCATGCCCACTGATTCAGTGGTAAAACAATTTGAATCCCACCACTGCAAAAATCCCTTCACCTGTATATTATTTTTCAGTTATGAAATCCATAAATTGTCACTTTACTTTTGTCTGATTTCAGCAAAAAGTCGATAACAATTTTCCAGTCTCTCACAAAAGTACTTACCACTTCCTCCCTGACTAAACAGTGGTGGGTTTTGGTTGTTTTTTTTTTTTTTTGCCATTTCTGCCAATTCTGTCATAATCCTTTCCTCCATTGTGGGAATTTCAGTACTTCTCCATCACTGTGCTTATAATCTTGCTGCAGTTACCATATATAAAACCAATCTTCCATAAGTTTTTCCTAATCCACTGCCCATAATCCCTAATAAAAATAGTTCTGTTTTCTCAGTATTAGTCTTTATTTTTTGTATCACTATATATTTGTATTCATAATTTTTAATTGCTTCATAAATCTATCATGCATTCCAACATTGATTTGAAGTATCTACAGTATATACATCTTTTTTGTCAATGTATATCGGTATACTTTTTATACAAGTTCTCTCTTAAATTAAAACAATGTGAATTTCAATCTATTTATCTACATTCTTTCTTATTTATCCATTTATATATCATTACCAAAATTCACAGCCCATTTCATCATGCACTTTAACTTGTTCATTTCCAGTTTCAATTCTTAACAACAGCTTATGCATGTTTTTCCTCCTTGAGTTACTTATAAAAGTAATAAAAGTAAAGTAAAAATTTTTTAAAAAATCTAATAATCTAATGTTTACAATTATATGTTCATATAATTGTATGTAATTCATTTTCAAATTCTGTCCTATATTGTTCAGTTCCACTGAGATTTTTTTTTAATCTATGTGAAATCTTTTTTCTTGATTGTGCATATGAAAACCATTGAAAACGTATCAGCCACAGGTGTATTTATCTAGTGGTCTTTTTTTAAAAAAAAATTGAACCTTAATGCAATTTTACTATTTTCAAATAATTTTCTATTTTTGTTTTGTTTGCTGCCCAGAGAGTTCCTTGGATAGTTGGGCGGTGATATAAGTTGGAGGGAGGGAGGGATAAACAGTACATTAAGAAAAAAACCTTTACTAAGTGAAGGTGGAATCCTCCTGCCTGTCAGTGAGAACAATTAAGCAATGGACTGGCTTGTCTCCAGGAGTCACTGACGATTAAGAAGAGATTGGATAGCCTTTTGTTTGGAAAGGTACAGTATAAGCCAGAGATGGTATTCAGCAGGTTCTGACCAGTTCTGGAGAACCGGTAGCAGAAATTTTGAGTAGTTCGGAGATGGCTGTATGGCCATCGATCAGAAGGACTTTTGCCCAGCTTCAACTTAAACAGCTCTGTCTAAAGTGAATGGATGTTCAGTGATAATTTATCCCAAGTTATTTTGACAATAGCAAGGGACTTTACATAGGGCTGCCTTTGAGAATCCCTTGGAAACTGCAGTTAAATCAAAATACAGAAGGCTGCTTATTAGCCTCTGCTAGTTACCAAGAACATTGATTATGATGCAATTCAAGGTGACAGTTTGTCAAACTCGCGGCATCACGGCGTCACGTGATGTATCGCAACTTTTCCCCCCTTCGCTAAAATGGGCGTGGCCAGAGTGTGACGCATCCAACCTGCAGGCCGTGAGTTTGACAGCCCTGCCCTAGATTGTACCTAGAGAACCACTTTCGATTTAAGCCTTTATTTAATATGAGAGAAACTATTGTTAGTTTATCATTTTCATGAAATGAGGAGACTGAAGCAAGCAGATGTTGCTTTTCTGTAATGGCTCAGTCTTATGGAACAGCTAGCCCTAAGAAATTAAATCTGTTCTCTCAGCGATTGTTTTCTGGAGGCAGGTAAAAATGGATCTTGAAAATTTCTGATGGTCCATTGGATTTATCGGTGTTTTGATGAGTTTTTTTTCCTGTGATGGCTTCAATTATTATTTTAGTTAATTCATTTTAATTGAGCTTTAATTTGCTGGCTATTAGCACAGATGTTGTAATTTGGGTACCATAAGTATTTTAATTATTTGTCTAGTATCATTGTCATTCATTAGAATGATATAGGGATATACAAAAAGAATGAAAGAGGACTGGATCATGGTGGTGCCAATAGAAAATAATGTAGTCATCAAACATAGAAAAAAGAAGATTGGAACCCTTCTGAGCAGGAGAGATTTAATGGCATATTTCCCCATTAAATAAATGGTTTTGTTTTCTAGGCAAATGCACCTTTTCTTAATTCAGAAACCAATGTGGAGTGACATTTAAATTGAGATTATGTTTTCAGGGCACACAAAGCTGTAAAATTAACCAAACATTTTAGGATATATGTCATGAAAACAAACTTGCTTATGCTCATGTAGATCTACTGTAATTAATGTTAAATCTCACTGATTACAGCAATACAGAGAATTACAAGTGTCTGAATGCAATTTTTATTACAATATCATTTATAACTTTTAAAATCTCAATATTTGGTTGAGCCAGTTCCTTCTTTCTTGATTACTTATAAGAAGTTAAACAGCTATTTTTCTGCTATGCAAATTTATTGAATAACACTTGAAAATTAATGAAATGCTACACTTTGGATTTGTCACAAGTTGAGCAATTTTAAAATTGTATTCAGCAAGTGTTCCTTAATTGCACAATATGTGGCAAAGCTGAGTTCACAAAGTAGTAACATAAAAGTAGCAGAATGTAATATTCTGACAATTATCCCCCTGGACAAAGCAAAATAAAACTCTTAACTACTGTTGTGAAGTATACCATGAATTTAAAGTTTTAGGATGAAAACTATTGTGGTTAAACAGTTTCTTCAGTTTCTTCCTTTCTTCAGTTTGAAGAAGTTTGCTTATTTCTCATTGTTCCTAATAGTTTACAATACAATAGATCAGTGGTTTTCATATTTTTTTTCACCAAAGATTCTCTTTAAATACCTTTTGTGGCCATGGACCATGGTCAAGGACCACCATGATGTAGCTCAAGATTTAAATCACAACATTTCTTCAAGCCTTCAGGGACCCCCTGTGACAACATTGTGGCCTAGAGACAACAGGTTCAAATCCATTGCAATAAATTCCTTATTTATTCCCATAGAAAGAGAAAAGCCATCTGCCTGCAATTTGGCAGTTCAAATCTCACCAGGTTCAAGGTTGACTCAGCCTTCCATCCTTCCAGGTGGGTAAAACGAGGACCCAGATTGGCAATATGCTGACTCTGTAAACCGCTTAGAGAGGGCTGTGAAGCACTGTGAAGCAGTATATAAATCTAAGTGCTGTTGCTATTGCTATATACAAATGATGGGAACAAATGATACATTCTTGGTGTTATCAAAAAGCATCTAAATAATCCTCCAGAAATACTTGAGAAGATACAAAATATTCATTTGCTTCAATGTTTACATATTTCTAATATAGAGTTTCTCAACCTCAGCAACTTGAAGATGCATGAACTTCAACTCCATGGGCTCATTTTCTGAGGCATTTTCAAGTTGATTTTGCCCCAGACAGTTTTGAAAATCCACATAGAGAGAAACATCACTCATTCTGATGATGAGTTCATCCCTTCCCAGATCTCGCATCTTAAGAAGTGTTTTTGTCAGACTTCATTGATAAAGCACATCTAATCAACACTGATTCAAACTGTAGCTAATTTACTAAGATAACTTTGTCTAGATTCACAATATTTTTTGTTTGTGTGTGTGCTTTCAAGCCAATGTTGACTCCTGGGGTGACGGCCTGGAGTGATCCCTGTAATTTTCTTGCCAAGATTTGCCATTGCCTGCTTCCTAGGGCTGAGAAAGAATGAATAGCTCAAGGACACTCAGCTGATGTCATGCATAAGATGGAACTAGAATTCAAAATCCCCAGCTTCACTGCACTACCTCCCAATACATACAGTTGTTCAAATTAGCCAACTTCATGTTATTCCAACATTTTTTGGAGCAAGAAGCAAAATTTAGAGTATCTACTTCTGTTTTATTTTATCTATTCTAAAAAGACATCTTTTTCAAGCTAACTCCAGCCTCCTGAGGAATTGGACATTTTACACGTCTTGATGCAGTTAGGTATATTTTCAACATAATTTTATCCCAAGAAGAATATCTGAAAATCGTATTTTGAAACCAGCAAACAAATAAAACTATTGTACTTCATATCCTTTCCCTCATATGGATTATTCCCACTTACTTGACAGGATTCCCATGACATCTGATTCCAGAAAATTAACTTTATGAAGAGTAAAAATATACAGCATCTGTTCTGTTGGAACAAGATCAGGTACACAAACCCTGAACTGATACACAAATCCATTCTGTACATCATTTCCAACAAAAGATTTCCTTGGGAACCCAGCTGTAGGAATAGTTTCCCTATCAGAGTAAAATACGTTGCATGAGACAGTATTAATGTAAAAAATACAGTTGCATGAGACATCTATTAGCACTCTCAATGATTGCAAAAAGTTATTCCTTTATATGTTGTCAATTGAAATAACCAATGTTATTCTTATTATATTCAGAAATTAGATAGCCTTGCTTCTTACCAGTACTAATATATCTGGGCTTCATTCCAGCTTTTTTTCATGTCTGTTGTGTGCAACTAATTTGCATTTCTAATCTACATTAAATACATGGATTAAATTCAGTTATATTTTACACATGCAGATAATACTTGTTCAGCTGACTATTGTAGATATTCATCCTTAAATGGAAAAATCACCTGCATTCAATTTTCAAATTATAACATCAGCGGTGCAGTCTTTTTGATACTAATGTCAAGCTTGCAATTTCACTACTGTTGCCCAAAGAGTTCAGATTTTGAGCAGAATTGTATGACTTTTACTCTTAATTGGCTGCAAGTTGTATCTCAGGACTAATGGACTAGTACAAAATTAGCCTAATGCTTACAGAAATAAAGTCCAAGCAAAGTACAAGGACCAGCATATGGGATCTGATAGAGAAATAGCCACCAAGATAGGGTAAGATGTAGTCCGCACTGTATATAAATTAACACTCCAGAAAATGAATTTTTAAAAATGAATTGTAAAAGCCCTGCCTATCTCCCCCTGTTGCTACCTACCCACTTGTAAATAACATACCTTAAGATTGCATTCTATGTCTCCTTGGATGTATCAGAATTCTTTTAACAATTGAGGACAACTTAAGCCTTTATTTACTGACAATGAGATGAAGGCAACATTACAAATATTAAAAGAAAAGATGTTGAGAGGATGAGTTTGTGGCCTGATTTAATGTAAATTAGAGTATTATGCTTTAGGGGTATCATATGTAGGTTATAAAAATCTGGATGATGGTAAAGAAGTCTTATCTCCTAGCCATCTATTATGTAGTCATCTGGATTTTTCCAGCTCACATAGAGTAACCTGTTCCAGTTGTGAAGAGAGTGAAGAGATATTATTTGATAGTTAGGCTCTCTTTGACACATCTGCACATTCTGGGCCAAAAGGAAGCAAACCAAAAGAAAATTGTCAATTAAGCCATATGTTAAAATCCATATATGTCTCCACCTTCTCTAACCTCCATTAAGTAGGGTGGAGGTTTCTGCACTAGCGGAATATGGATTAGAGTAGGGCAATCTGATGACATTTGTGGAAGAGGGAGGGAAATAAAGGGAGCCCATCAATCTCTGTCCCTTAGCATGTCTTGTATAGTGTAATTAATAGAACCATTTGCCAGCAATATGTCTATGATAGCATAGCACCTATATGAAAGTACTAGAAGGTAAGATAATTGCGTGGAATTAAGAATCATGAATAATGTCAAGCCACAGCATTTGTGACTATGCTTGTAGATGGTGTGAATGTCTTAGCTATCGTCTGAAAACCATTGGGTTTTAAATACGACGAAACGTGCTAAAGGTGAATCCTAGCAAAATGGACCTATTCAGCATGGTTTTCTTTCAGCTCAGGTTTTAACTACTCCAGAAGCAGATTTATGACACACAGACCCCCTAGATTCAATGCACTTGCTAGAAGGGCAGGTGGAGGATGTGCTAGGGGGTTCATTTGCTCAATTTTGGCTGATATGTCAGTTGTTGCCCTGTCAGAAATAAGAGACATTAGTGATGATGACTCAGTCTCTGAACCAGTGCCATAGGAATGCCTGTTCAGGCCAATTGGAAAATCAGTGAAAAATGTAATGGTCCACTTTTTGGTGAGTATGAACTGCTTATAATGTGAACTTTGAATTGGTTTTCAACAAGTCTACAGGTTCAACATATAGCCCTAGTTTTAATCTGTAAAGCCCTATATACTTGGTTCCTACATAACTTCTAGGCTGCCATCTCGAAATGGAATCAACCAGCTCAATATTTAAGCAAGGATTTATTATGTGATATCACATAATGTCTCACACATCATTACACTCTTCCAGATGTTGGCACCAGATGTCTGGTTTTCCAAAAGTTTGCATAGAAGGAACTGTTCTAAGAAACTTTCAAGTATAGAGGGCAGGTTGCTCTTAACTTAATGGGTTAGATCAGGGGTGTGCAACCTTGACAACTTTTAAGACTTATGGATTTCAATTCCCAGAATTCCTCAGCCAGCCTGGGTTAGAATATTACTGTTCTGATGAATTTTCATTCTATTTTAATTTTGTTCTATATTTTTAATGTTTTATTTAATATGCAAAGATCATTCAACTCTTTCATGCAATCAGCTTTATATTGTTAACCATAGGTTCATTTGGTGACTAAGGCAATATATAATACTGATAAATAAATAAGTAAATAATACTATGCTGATATAGTTTTCTGCCAGCTTGGGGAATGTCTGGTGAATAGCACTCTAATTTTGCCATGAAAAAGGAACTATGTGCCTAGGGGTGGGATTCAAATTTTTTAACAACCGGTTCTGTGGGCATGGCTTGGGTGGTGGGCGTGGCTTGGTAGTCATATTATTGGCTGGTCATGGCCAACTCAATATCACTCACATTGAGGCAGGCATCTCCTTGCCTGGCCTCTCATGACTGTGGGGATGCTGCAACAGTTGTAAGTGTGAAAAATGGTCATAAGTCACTTTTTTCAATGCCAATGTAACTTTGAACGGTCACCCCACACAAGCAAAGTACCAGCAAAGGAGGGGATAAAAACTGCAGAGAAGTTCCTGAGACAGGAAGTCTAGTCCTGCCAAGAACATAATAAGGATTAACGGAGAGACAGTTTCTGTAAGCAACACCAGAATGTTTCCTTCCTGCCTTCCTTACAGGATTAGGGCAATAATTTCTTCTAACAACCAGTTCTCCGAACTGCTTAGAATGTTAACAACCGGTTCTAGCGAATAGGTGCAGACTGGTAGAATCCCATCCCTGAATGTGCCACATCCCTTTCTCTTGGAAGAACATCAGTCAGTGGCCAAAAGCTTGTTTATCTTCAGCTGTGAGTTGCATAAAGCCTCATTAATTGCAATAAATGGTCTATTTCCCAACCGGAATTCTGAACCTAGACTAAGTATACTTCACACAAAAGTTCATTCTTAAGTGTTTCAAGGCTACTAAAAAAATACCCCCAAAGAATCGTGAAATTGCAAAACTACTGAGTGGGGTATAAGCATTTTTGGGCAGCTGGCTTGCAGCTGTGGAACTTATTCCCCATCCCTATCATAGGATGTCAAAACATCTGGTGATTCTTTCTCATCACTCCCTTGCCCTAAAACCCAGAAAACATCAAATGGCTTAAACTATCTCATGCTTCTGAAGCTTCTCTTCCTTCCTGTCCCTGAAGAGATTTTAATATGAAATTGATGGTAAATGGAATCAACAGTGCAATGAAAGAAATAAGTCTCTCTCCAAAGTTCATATTCATGGCAGGATTACACAGCTACAATGTAAAATGAGTGCAGCTTTATTATAATCCATTATTGTTCAAATGCCACTTTTTAAAGACTTAAAAGTTAAAGTTCTGAATTAACTAACCACAGCACAAACCTTTTATCTATAGCCTTCATTTTGTCTATAGCCATGACTGAGGTGCATTTAAAGAGGTCCATAGTTGTATTGATATTAAAAACAGTATTTCTTTCTTATTTCTTCCTACCATCCAAATGCATCCGTGAAATACAAAGAAACTTTAGATTTTTGTCATCCATTATCTTTAGGGAAAATTAAGTAATGAACAATGACTTGGAATTGATGCCATGGGGCCGGGCAGGAGGAGTGGACCATTAAGTGATGTCTCCTTAATTAGTTTCCATCCATTGCTTCTTGTCCTGCCTTCAGATGTTTTGGAGAATAGGTTGACCTCCTCTTTTTTTGTGGCAGCCCTTTAGATATTGGAATACTGCTATCATGTCATCCCATTATTAAACTAGAATATAAGAATATAAGCAGATCTGTGTTAATTCATCCAACATTTTGTCCAATCCAGCATTCTGTTTCTTGGTGGCAAGTGAACAATTGTCCCCTCCAACTTATCCTTCCTGTAATTAGGATTCCAAGTCTACCTTCTTTATTAATAGATATAATTATCATGACAAATAACCATTGACAATCATATTCTTCATAAAATGTCCAACTCTCCTTCAAAGCTCTTCAACTCCTGGGTATCTTATAGCAATGAATCTTCCTGAATCTCTCATGTTTCAGCTTCTGTGTTTCAGGACTGGGAGCAGATATTCATTGGTATCAGATGCACTGAGGATTACAAATTTCATAGAATTTTATAACGTAAATTTTGAAATGTTCATCTAGTTTAGGGCTGTCAAACTCCTGGCCCGCAGGTTGGATGCATCACGCACTGGCGATGCCCACGGCCGGTTTAGCAAAGGGGGAAAAGTCCCAATACATCACAGTGATGCCACGGTGACGACGTGAGTTTGACACCCCTGATCTAGTTCAATTCCCATCCAAAGCAAAGTTGCACTTAAGAAGTTATGACCTCTCCGAGCACCTGTTATTATCCTTCTTTCTACCATACCAGAATTCTGCTGCTAATTGTGATTTTTTTAAAAAAATGATAATGTATACGTTTGATGTTTGTATATTGGTTTTCAAGTTATTTTTATTGGACTATTTTATCTGTTGTAAGCCACCCAGTGTAACTTAAATGAGATGGGAAGCCATTCAAATCAAACCAAACAACAAAAACAAAAGAAATAAAAACAGGCAGAGTTTTTGAATGCCAGTTGAGAATGAATATGACTTTCTGTCTTTGACCAGCTGCTTTTGTGCCTAAAGCAGGATTAGAATCCACAATCCTCCCATCGTGCCTCTAACTGCTATGCCAAAATTAGTAATTTGCATGCCCTGTCTTGTCTTTGGGTGTGGTTGAGTGCTTCAGAGCCAAGACTGGGCTGATTTTGCTTAGAATCAGAAAGTAGGCAAGAGTTTTGTTGGTTTTTAGCAGACCTTCTTAAAATATCTTGAAAGAAGGCAATGGCAAACCACTTCCATATAGCTGCCAACAAAAGTATACCAGTGTCCACAGCTGAACTTAGCAAAATCATAACCATGATCATCATCTTATTTGTTTTATATTTTAATAAATAGGCTTTGTGATAGCCTATTTTATTTTAAATTTCTGTGTTAATAAATCCCCAAAATGGAATCTGCCTTTTTCACTGCAGATGCACACACATTAAATTTTCATTGAACTATGCACCGTAACTGTTAGATGGGTCCACGGGAATAAGAGGCAGGATGTGGCAGGAGCAGGTAAAACACTTTTTATTCTGTTTAAATAAGCCGTGGCAGGCACTGGCTTTTGTAGCCGGTGCTGTCCAAAGCTTCAGCCACTGACAGGACTTTATTTCTCCCGCCAGTGGCTGGGCCAATGAGTGGAGTCTGCTAGCCGATTCTACTCTATGGCCATATTTGGGAATACTTAACAATAACTTTTTCTCTCAAGTGTTATTACAGGTTTGATGCAGGAGTAGGTAACCTACTGTCCTAGTCCCATGTATTTATTTACAGCTTGCAAAACCAACTCAAAGGCCAAACCGCTTTTCTAGTTTGCAGCTGATCAACATAAACTTTGACTTCACTCTTACTTTTGGCCATGGTAAACCAGAAATCTGTAACGGGATTATTGAGAGAAAGAAGGAAATGTAATTCTTTCCCCCAACCTCTTAATGATTGTGTTGGGAAAAGAGAGAGAAAAGTGGTGGGATGTGGAATGCCTGAAGTTGTTTCAAATCCTGTCAGGACAGCAGGCTCTTAGAGCTGACAAAGATATCTTACTTACAGTATTTTTTTATTTGGTAGGAAAAACAGAACTCCAGACACAGATACAAAAAGTAAGCAGCTCTTGAAACATTATTATTGCTTCCCACTTAGTTAACTGAAACTAAAATCGTATCAACAAATCAGAAGTCCTGCTTGGGAGATTGCTGTATAAAAGTACTCTTATCAGTAGTATTGAAAAATACTACTTTGCATTAAATGCCACTGAAAGACATTGTATTAAGAGGGTGCAATGTTTCTGGGAATAGCAAAATTTCAGGTTAAATTCAGTATCAGTCTGAACTTAAATAAGTTTTTGCTGGAAATTTCATGAAGAAAAAATAAATTTAAGAACTTTTCATCATTAGAAAGAAAAGATCTTATTTCTTCCATTTGTAAGAATGAATAGAGGATCTGACAAAGATACAAAGGAGGGGGAAGGAGCAAAGGGAGAGATTTTCTTATAAAAGGAAAAGTGCTATTGATATCTGGGGGGAAAAAACAATACCTTCCCAGTCATATGTTGCTTTCCTGCTTAAGTATAATTGCTGACCTCAAATGTGGCAGTTTTATATGGATTCCCACATTTTTATCCTTCCCTTCTTTCTTCTCTAATCTGAAGATGGTGAATGATTGACCAGCAATTCATTACACTGGAGATATAAAAATTTGGTTAATCATTTCTACTGTTAAAAGCCAAATCCCTTAAGCTTAATTCAGCACTGCAAACATATGTACCATAGTATTCCCAGAATTCAGCTGCCTCCAAAAGAGATTCAGCTCATAACACAATTCAGCATTATAAAATGCTCAGAACTAATTAATGTCTTCCAAATGAAAACTCTCAAAACAACGCCCAATTTTCTGCCTTTTCTCTGTCAATTCTTTTTCAACATAAGAATTTCTTCTCAATATTTTTGTCATAGGAGAATGTAATTTCAGAAGAATTTCCATGGATAAAATATGGCATACTTCAACAAGATGGACTAAGGAATGTGTCAGAGGTGGTATTCAGCAAGTTCTGACCAGTTCTGGAGAACCGGTAGCAAAATTTTTGAATAGTTCAGAGAACTGGCAAGTACCATCTCTGATTTGAAATTTTACAGTATCCTTCCCTTGCCATGCCCACCAAGCCACGCCCATAGAACCGGTAGTAAAAAAACCTGAATCCCACCACTGGAATGTGCATCTCAATAATACACTATATTTCTTTGTACAATCATCTCTCCAGTGAGTTTCAGCCATTTCATACATTTTTCCCATTCAATATTTTATTCAGATTTGGAAATGTGGGTAACCAAGGAGGCTTAAGAATGATGGAAAGTTGTGGAACAGAAACTATATCAGTGCCAGATGTAGGATCTTCTACCACCTCCAACAATAGTTCAGAAATACAACTAACTAATATAATACAACTAACATAATAAATCAGAAAAATCAAGGCCTTTTTTTTTTTTTCAGGGAAAAAATATTTCTTAAAAAAATGCAATGTGAATTTTTGCACACCATTACTTTCAATACACTGAAGGAAAAAGTGGCATTTTCCCACCTATCTCACCTCCCTCTCAAATATAAAATACGGGGAAATAAAATTGTCTGAAGATAAAAGCTGATTTCACTTTTCCCAGTATTAAATTAGGCAGCTAAATTAGTGCAGAGGAAATGTTAAGAGTTGGTTCTCAGACTGTTCAAATTTAATTGGTCATTATATAAACAACCAGCTGCAGACTTCTCAATTAACAGTGTAGAGAGCTGCTTCCCCTCTCATATAGTATGAAACTGTGAGAAAAAGATTCACAAGCTTTCTACCTAATGCACCTGGGATATACTGAGTGAAAATTATTTCACCCAGTGAAATTCTTGAAAAACTACTCTTTTATTTTAATAAATCCTTCTTTAAAAGAATGCTGAGTTCATGCTTGAGGACAAAAGTTACTTTCCAAAAATTATTTTTAGTTTAGGCAATGCCTGAAGGCCTGACAGCAAATGTAGGACATCTTTATTTGGAATGCAGAGCAACAGAATAAATTATTTTTCAGAACAAAAATAAGGAACTCAAGATAGTTGGGTTTTTCACCCATCTTTGAATTCCAAATGTCAAGTATTGTTGTTCCTACAACCTCACTGTAAATCCTCGCTCTCCAACCTCTGTTTTCCCATTGATAAGAAACATCCCTCCCTCATGCCTTGAATGCTTAAAGGCAGTGTTCCAGGGGCCATGGATCCTGCAAAAAGTAATTTCCTAGGATATAGAAAATATAAATTTCCCAGGTGTCCTAGCAACCAATATACTATTTCTGTAATACTGATTCAGTTTGTAGAAAGAAGCACTCAGTTGCGCAATGAAATTGCACAATTAATGTCTATTGCTAAAGTAGAAGAACATTACAGTTCTGACAATTTTGTACTGTAACTGAAAAGCATTTGGAATTCTAATATACTAATTGGAAATTTATGTACAGGTAGTTCTTGATTTAGGGCCAATCATTTAGCAACTGTTCAAAGGTAAGATGGATACTCCCCAGGGCCTGAATTGAAGTTGCAAAATGATGGCCAGGCTCCCTTCATGGTCATGGTGATTGTTTGGGGCTCTTGGCAACCAGCTGGCAATTTCATTCTTTTGCAATGTCCCACAGTCATGTGCCATTTACTTCCATTTTCCAGCAAAAATGGCCTTTGCGGACAAAGGATTCATTTAAGGACCATTACAAAAAAAAAGGTAATTAAACAAGGCACAATCATATGTTGACCCATTTAACAATCAGCATGACTTATGACCACAACACCAGGCTTAATTACTCTCAAAAGTTGAGGACTACATGTATCCCTGACAAATTCATAATTCAGGAAGGAGAAAAAAATATCTGAGAAAGATGATAGTAATGAACGAAAGCACTCCATAGGAAATAAACTATGAGAAGAGCATTTTGTCACTTTCCTCTGCTTAAATGCCACATAAAGAGGTCTTTTGCCCTGACAGCAAACAGGAGCATCTTCCAAGAATAATGTTTATTGGATAATGAAATCAGTATGAAGGTTCAGACTTGCACTTAGCAATGACAAAGTCATGCCCTGGCAACAATTCTTTTCTGCCAAATCCCCATAACATCGCCTTTCTCCCACCCCTCAGTTCATAAGCGCAAAGCCTTCAGCGCATTTCCCATAGCATCTCAGCATGAAGGCATTTTTTCCCCTTAATCTGACCTTGCTGAAAGGCAGCCCTGAGTGTACAAAATCTGTCGATTTAGGCACTCATTATCATATAGCAGTGTTTGTCAACTTTAAGACCTGTGGATAGGGACTTGAAGTCCATACATCTTAAAGTTGCCAAGGTTGAGAAACCTTGCCCTATAGAGGAAAATCAAGCCACTCCAGTAGCTGAGCAGAGGCACCCAAGGCAGGATAGGGATCAGCAAACAGCAAACTTCTTGCTCTAATTCCAAGACAGATGAAGTGCACTTCAGTTCAGCCCCCAAGATAAACCCACCAAGTTTCCCCACTACATGCATTTAGAAGTTTTTTTTAAAACTTGGAACCTTGTTTATATTGCATTGTTTGTCTTCTTTCTCAATAGCCCTCACTTTGCAGCAGACCACAACGGTTCTCACCGGGCTGTAGCTAAGAGGATTCTAGTACAAGGGATATGAAGTTTGTTCAAGGGAGCAGCCTGCCAAAAGGGAGCAGCCTGCCAAAAGTGGGGTGAAGGTGTGTGTGTGTGTGGGGGGGGGATGCACACTTCAAAGTAATGGAAAACCTATTTGGCTTTTTAAAAACACCTCAAAATAAGGGGGCACTTCTCTCCTCTGTTCCAAGGACCTGGTGGGCTCAGGAAGCCCACGGTGATGCAACCCCAAAAGCCCCTGCCCGCGGAGAATAAGAGGGGGAGGTGAACTACAACAGACTCCTAGGCAAATCCACACCTAAAGGCTCCTCCTTTAAGGCCTGGGCTTCTGTGGAGCCGCTCCACTCCCTCATAAGAGGGGGCTCAGGAGAGGCTTTTAGCTTCCGCTTCTTTCTCGGAGGAGTTAGAGGCTAAAAACGGACGAAGCGCCGCAGCCAAAGAACTACGACGGGGTGAGTTTAAAAGTTGCCTGAAGCGCGTGCTTGGTTCAGGCCCGGATTCGGGAGGGCTACAGAAGCAGAGCGCGGTTGCGGTTGTTCCGGGCGGCCCGAAATGGAAGACTGGGATCGACGACCTCTTCCCTCTCCCAACCCGTGTTTGCAGCCTGAAAATGTCGAGAAACAGGAAAAGGAAGGAATCTAGCTTTAAGTTTTACGCGTTCTTTTCCTTCTTATGTGCCTGTGTGGTAGCCGCTCTTGTCACAGCCCGCTTGACTTGTTAATGCATTGCTGCATATTGTTTTATGCAATAGGGAATTGCTGAAGAGAATCACTGAAATGGAAGGGGGTGGCCGGAACCATGCAGAAATTACAAGGGGATGGCCGGAACCATGCAGAAGTTACAGTTTATCCTTATAAGCTGTATTCTTCATTCTGACATGCATATAGTCTCGAAAGTAGAACTTTTGGGTCAGGTGTTGGCACAGACACAGCAACAGCAACAACAATAATAACAATAACAACGTAAGAAATGGACATATTTATCTGTATAGCAAATATAGAGATATCTGAAGGAAGGAAGCTCCTAAAACATAATGTAGACTATATGCAAATTAACATGGCTAATTTGCTCATTGACTACTTGCTAACAAGAAGCAATAATTTGCCTATATGAATGAATGGTTTTAGTCCAGTACAAGAAAAGATTTTATAATGAGATTATACAAACTACCCACAATCGTGAGATAAGCAGCATATAAATTAAACGAGAAAAGATTCTACAGCAGCAATTTAAAGTCAATCAAATTGTGCAACAAACTTTCATGTCCCAAACTTCTTTCACCAGTTGCCTGAAAATGTTCTGCCCAGTCTTCACCTATATACTGTACAATAGGGATAATTTTTAGGGATAATAAAATAGTATTGAAAATATAGATGCCAATATTATAAACAAGTGGTGTAATTATATTTGGAAGATTGTGTGCAGTTATGGTCACCGCATCTCAAAAGGGATATAAGAGAATTATAGAAGATTTGGGGAAGGGCATCTAGATGATCAAGAGGCTAGAGCAGTTTCCTTATTAAGAACGGTTGTAGTTTGAAATTGAATTCTGGAATAATCAGGATCAGTAGAAGGATTGTATTTTTAAACAATGTGTAATTAAAATTGAGATTTGCTATGTGATGTGGTGCTGGCTACCATCTTGGTTGGCTCAAACAAAAAGTGGAACTAGTTCATGGAAGCCATGAGAATCAGTGGCTATTAGTCTTAATAGAAATGTGACTGTCTATGGAGGCCATCTTCTGAGAGACTAGGGGATTTCTTTGTGTACTTAGTTGGCCGCTGTGAGAAGAGACCGCTGGAAAGTTAGGGGATGGATAGATCCAGTCTACCTAGATGCTGCTTATAATCTATGTTCTTAAAAAGACTCCATTTGAGGAAGAGTGAATGAGCAAGACAGACTATGCCTGACTTTGTCTGAATTGTGAAACTCATTGTTGTCCATAACAAAAAATATTTTGTTTTTGATTTATATAGAAACAAAATGTTGTAGATATCATTGATTTTTTTCTATGGTTCAGGAACTTGATTTTTGCCATCTCAAATTATATATCCAAATACCTCTAAAGATCTGCTTTAAGTGAATATTTTGTTTGTCCTTCATCTGTCAATGAGTAGTCTGTTCTTCTAGCCCAGGAGTCTTCAAAACTTGACAGCTTTAAGTCTTGTGGACTTCAACTCCCAGAATTCTTCCTGTAGTCATGTTAGTTCAGGAATTCTGGGAGTTGAAGTCTACAAGTCTTAAGCTTGGCAAGTTTAGAAGACCCTTGTTCTAGCCCAATGTATTCTCAGCAATCTTCTCCAGCACTACAATTCAAAGATATTGATATTTCTTGATAGAACCTCTCTGATAGTACAAATCAACAGACCTACAATTCTCAGGTATAGGTAGTCTTCGACTTACAACAGTTCATTTAGTAACTGAAGTTACAATAACACTGAAAAAAATGACTTATGACCATTTTTCACACTTACAACAATTGCAGCAGCATCATGGGCATGTGATCAAAATTCAGACATTTGGCAATTGATTCATATTTAAGATGGTTAAAGGATCATGTGATCTCCTTTTGCAACCTTTCCAGGATCATGTGATCTCCCTTTGCAACCTTCTGACAAGTAAAGTCAGTGAGAAAACCAGATTCACTTAGCAACTTTATTACTATCTTAACAATTGCAGTGATTCACTTAACAATGGGTGCAAGAAAGATCGTAAAATGGAGCAAAACTCATTTAACAAGTGTTTCACATAATAACAAAAATTTGGGGCTCAAACTGAGGTAATTTGAGTACTACTTGTAGTTCTTTACAGAAAGGGTACTTCATTTCCAAAACCAACCAAGGCAATTTAGTGGTGCTACAGTATAAACTATGGTCTGGTTATTCATATAACATAAATACAATCTGCTGCCAGGAGGTGTGGAGGTGGCCGTGACATGGAAAGTCCTAAATAGACTTAGGCAATCTTAGTAAAATGAGTTGTAGCTTCCAAAGTTTGGATAATAATTGTTGGGAACAAATAGAAAAATCACAAGATGTTCATGTGAGCTTTCAAGCAATATGTATCTATCCACCACTGAAAAGAGAACTGGACTGGACAGACTCTTGCTCAAATTCTACAACACTCTTATATTTCAATTTTCACATGAATATTGAAGTATCCTAAAGGTATAACACATTTAACAGGTGGTTTTTAATTTCTATAGGTCACATTCATAAACTTATAAGTAGTGCATTTCAAACTATGTTTATTCCATGGTTTCTAAAATATTATTTTTCTTGGCAAAGAGATTGCAACAACTTCAGATAGTTTATCTAGAAATTCTTAGAGGAGATACATGTATAAATGAGATTACTTTTCTCTCTTTTTGTTATTCTCAGTTTTAAATTACCTATACCAAAAGATGGGTGCACACAACCTTGCAATTTATATTAGAAACAAAGGAAATTGAAGTTTGCTTCCCAATCTTATTTGAAATCAGTATCTTATCTGAAGCCAGTAACTGAAAAAGAAAATAATATAGTGAGAGTTATAGGAAAATGTCGCAATAAATTATGCATATGAAAATGGAACAAAACAAGAAGCAGGGTGTTTGGTTGTTGCAAACCGTAAAAATTGCCAAGAGTCAGGTGGCATATAAGTTTTATAAATTAATGTAATTTGTTCTTAATTATTAAAAACACACAGTTTTTGGTTAATATTTTAGGAAGTGGCCTAAGTTCTTTTGTCGCTTCAAATTCCATTACTGTCTCACAATTGCTAACTGCTAGACAGCAAAAACCTCAATATTAATCTTGTTGACATAACTTCCAATTAATTACTCTATTTTGTGTGTAATTATTGTAATATCCTTGATCCATTATTGAAGGCATAATCATATTACTGTGCATAAGGATTCTAAGTAGAACTGAATACCCTCAAAACGACGCTATAGAGCACTGCACACGAGAACAACTAGACACAAGAACAGTTTTTTCCCAAATGCCATTACTCTGCTAAACAAATAATTCCCTCAACACTGTCCCACTATTTACAAAGTCTGCGCTACTATTACTGTTAATCTTCTCATTATTCCTTATCACCCCTCCCCTCCCACTTATGACTATGACTGTAACTTTGTTGCTTGTATCCTTACGATTTATATTGACTGTTTCCTGGTATGATTTGATTGCTTATTGTACCCCATGACTATTATTAAATGTTGTACCTTATGATTCTTGACTCTGACGAATGTATCTTTTGTTTTATGTACACTGAGAGCATTTGCACCAAGACAAATTCCTTGTGTGTCCAATCACACTTGGCCAATAAAGAATTGTATATTCACCTATACCTGTACTAAGGGAAGGGATGGTGAGGCTATATTTTATAGGCAGTCATGGGTTTTTATATTTAACATATTTAAAATCACATAGGAAGCTTTAGAAATTTCAGCTCCTAAAATTTTTGCACATCAGGCTTTAGGCAACATGACTCACAAGTATTAAGCATCTGATTACTAGTGCATTTCATGCCAATTCATGTAGTCAATGTAAATGAGGGGGAAAGCTACAGAGGGCAAATGAGAGGTGAGAGAAAGAGGAACAACGTGAAGTATTTCCCAACATCATGCTAACCATAATAGGATTATAACCTAAATCAAGACATTGTTTATCAGTCATGGGTTATTGCTTAGTGCCACCAGCCCACTGAAACTAATTCAACAAATCATAATTATGCAAATCATAGCATAGTTTGATTGATGAATCCTATCTATGGCTATGTTCATCCATCCTGCTAAGCCCTAACATAAGTAAAATCTAATCTAGGATTTACCATGCTATAGGCATCTGCAATTGTGAATAATCTACAATTCTATGAAACTTTGGAAACCTTCATTCAGCATCATTGTATGAAACAAAACTACAGTGAAGATTTTTCATCCAATGGCAAATGGAGCATTGGTTTCTGAGGTTGTATTGACCTTAGAGCAGATGTGTCAAACTCACGTCATCACATTGTCATGTGACATATGACTTTTCCCCCTTCGCTAAATGGGGTGGGCATTGCCAGCGCTTGACACATTCGATCCACAGGCCGCAAGTTTGACATTCTTTCCTTAGAGAAACCTTAAGTAAGCAGATAATTCTTGAATATCAATATTTCTGTTGGCCAATGATGCCCAATGATTTGTTTTCCTTTCTTGTCCAACTCGGGTCTTGAATTAATACACGGCATAAATGGCGGAGAAAGTTAAGATTATCATTAAAAGTTAATCTGCATAAGGCATATTGATGATGGGTAAAGAAATGATCTCAGAGCATAGTAATGGTCTTATATATCACACCTTACTTCTAAATAGTACATGTCTTATTTTATTATCATTACAATAATCCTATAATATAAATTGGGTTGACTGGAAGCTTGAATTCTCTTCACCCAGTTCAGAATTTTAAACACAATGGCTCCATCTAAGTTTTGATATTGGCATGGTTCTTACAATTTGCTTGCAGAGTACAGCAGCTTGTCAGTCTATGTTTCATTTCTCAGGAGTCCCTGGATCTGCTTGCTTTTGCTAAAGTTAAACACAACTTTGGTTTATGTCTCTATTGTCCATGTTTTGTAACATTGTGATCACCTGAATCTGTATCTGTACAAACACTGAAATGCCAATTAAATCTATTTGTATGATGGGCTAGTAAAACTAATAATGCAATGAAGGGAAATCTAGTTTCCTTGTGATTATTAGTTTAGTTTCCTTGAAATTTCGTTGCAATATGTCCTATATTCTAATAATAATAGGGACATATTTGATGTGCACTTAGGCTACACTAGATAACTGCCCTTTGAGTCATTGTTTCTGATATATTTCCTTATCAGATTCTTCAGTGCCTTCAACAATGGCAGAGCTTCTAATATACTTGAACAGTTCTTAAAAATTCAGGGAGATACTCAGAGAAGTATCTGCTTTGAAAGTAACCATGTTGAACAGCACAGTTGGTCATCAGAAACTGACCACAGGAAATGTTTTTATGACATGTTGTATTATCTCATAAAGTGCTTTATGATAATTTTTATGCCATAAAATGTTTTATAAAATTTGCCAAATTTCAATTCCGTGGGAGTCATAGATCCTGGATTTTGGATGCACTCTGTAAATTAGCCTATTTGAGGAATCTTGGTTCAAAACATTTTGCCCTGTTATTCTGTTTCACCCAGTTAAAAGTTATAGACACGAGAATTTTAGTAGTGTATAGATAGATGAAGATGGTGCTACTATTATGTATCTTTCTCTGCCAACATGACACATGCAGTCAGATATTACGGCTTAAAAACTAAATCAGCCTCAAAGATTATGGCTTTCAAGCAGCAGTAGAAACCTGTGTGTTATACAATCCAAGCATCCTGAGTTAAGGCCACAGGAAGCAAACAAACATTTATTTGTCAGCTTGAATAAGAAATGACTGATATTTTCTATTAGGCTCTCTGCATTTCATTGAAATATCAAGCAAAAAAGCATGCACCCTCAGACTTTTATGTTGCTGTCAGATTCTTTCCTAACACTGCCTGGCATGATTATTGTGCCATTGACTATCAATTTGAACTGCTTCTTGACTGCTTAGTTTTGTTTGGATGTATTTTATTGTTTATGAGTTTTTCTTGTGAACTGTATTGAGTGTTATGTAAATAAAAATAAACTGCACTCTGATGAAATTGATTGGGGTTTTGGCATTTATGGTGATCAATGCAGATATTGGATGGAGATTTCATCAATTGCAAGACTGGCATGTAAATAAATACAATCTCAACATCAAAGAGTTTATATTTAATATTTAGGTATTGGGTTCTCGATCATTAATAAACTTTTAGTTATCAATAAGGCAGTCTTTGGTGCATTTGGTACAATATATGCCTGGATTTAGGCTAGGTTGTTCTAAATATATTTCTATCAGAAATAGAATAAGAATTGTTGGAAATAGAATTAAATGCTTTAGAAATAGAATAAGAATTCAATGCTTTATTCTTGCATCTTGCACAGTACGAACACCACTGTTATCATCTCTGTTGTGCCATGTCTTATGGCCAAAGGTATAAATCAGATGCTTTCTTCATCTGGAGGAAAACCTCTCCATTAAGTCTCCACTGAACTTTAGTAACTCACAAACTAATTATAATGCAATAAGTACACCTCTTGAACATGAGAATGAGCATTAACAACTTTATGCTAGGAATATTATGGGATGCTATGAAGTATTACATGGTACATATAAAGTTACGGAGCATGTGTGCTATATCACAAATGAGTCAAATAATGCTAAACAAAGTGATTTTCTACCTTTCTAAGTTGCTGTCTTTCCCTCTTTTTAGGTGAGATGCCTGTTCTTACTTATGTACATAAAGAGATATTAATCTATTTTTCCAGCTTGGATCCTGTTTGGGCAAGGCACTTCAGGCTAACAGATCTTGCTGACGTTTACAGTTAACAATATATTCCTCTTCTTTGGAGGGAAGAAATATTGAAGCTTTGCTATGATTGCAAAACAATGAGAGTAGTTAAGTCTACCCACCTTTCTTTAAGGATTTTTGGTGGTCTTGGGTCCAAACAAATGTCAAGGCCTATGTATCTTCACATCACATTTGCCACCGTATCAGGCCTTTAACTATCATACTAACCAATCTACTGAACCCCATACCCTCTCGATAGGAGTCTTTGGATATAATTTTCTTGGATTTTATTTCTAACTTTCATGTGAGAAGGATCTGAATTCCATTCTGCGCTGGCTGTTGCTGATGTGGTTCTCTTCAATTCTTTGACCCTTCATGAAATTTCAATTTGTTCATCAATCTCCAAACATTTAATAAATGCTACTTTAACTAATAGTACCAGGAATAACAAGTGGTTAATAGTATCAGGATTATTCAATCCTTAGAACCCTGATGTGACACATATTTTGGGAAATTCAGAAGAAAGGGTGTCTTTTAAATTACTACTTTAGCCTAAAGATTCTCAGCTAAATTTGAAATGAAACTCAGTAAAATCGGACGTATCATCTTCTGGGATAGGATACTATTTTCTGATAATGCTTCAGGCAATGTGATTGCAACTCTTTGTCAAGAGCATAGGTAGGCAATTGATGGGCCACATGTCAGTCTGTTGGCCCCTTTTCCCATCCTTCAGAATCCCCCAAGACTGCATCAGCAAAACATGTAGATTATGGTAACTGTCAATGTCAAGTACTTTGGCGGGGGTGGCCTATCAGTTTAAGTCCCAAAAATGTAAACAAAAAAGACCATAAATATCCACCTCATTTCCTTTATGACATGGTGTTACTGCCACATGTCTTCAAGCCCTTGAAGGTGGAAGAAATTCATTTAAGGTATATAGGTACAAACTACAAAAAGGTTGCTTCCTCCATCTGCTGCGTGATAAGGTGTCGTACTAATGTTATTAATGGAGGCCTTTCAAGAAGATTGCACAATAAACTATAATTAAGTCAGAGATCAGTTTGACAGCATGGGAAGACCATGATTGATAATGACATTGCTGCAAGAGCTATGAAAGATAATCAGAAACTCCCTGAGACCAACAAATAAATAAATACAAATAAGTTCTGCATAATGCTGATCCAGTTTCAATAATGTGATATATAATTTATTTTATTTGTTTATCAAATTTATTGGCCAATCATTTTATCACAAGGTAATAACTACTAATATTTCCCAAGTAACAATTGTTTTTAAAATCATATGTGTTTCCTTGAAATTAATGCAAATCTCTAGTCTATAAAAAATATTGAAAATTAGCTTGATATACAGATGAAGAAATCTTACAACTATTTAACTGCAATCCAATGTATTCCACCATTTCCAGAAAAGTTTCCCATCAATTTTCAGAATTTGCTATCTATTTTTTCAGCTTCAGGGGAACATTTTGCTAAGAGATACTTAAAAGTGCCCAAGAAATGCCTTTATTACTGCTATGTAATTTGACAATTTGATTACTTTTGAATCCCAGTACAAGATACTGGCAGAAAAAGAGACAGGATATCACACATGACAACTTTCACAGCAAGTAACAGTTTCTTGCATTATCCAGCTTACCTCAGGGTTTTGACAGACCAACTTTTTGACAGACCAGAGGCCTTTTCATTGTTTCGTTTCAGTGTTGAGTTGGCAAATACAATGTAGTGTGTTAATCTTTTGCCAGCTATGCTTTGCTTGCAGTTCTGTTGGAAGAAGCAGAGCAAATCAAATGAAAATCCCTAGACTCTCAAAGATGATATCTTTTGCTTCTGCCTGAATACTTTTTTTGTTTTGTTTTCCATGTCTTATTGTTATGAACGCTATTTTTCAGGATGGTCTGTTGAGGTTCTCCAATTGGATGATCCTTGTGATCACAGGAATTCCTACTGTTTTTCAGCTGCTCTCAATATTCATAATAGAAGTAGAAGTTAGAGCAATATCTGAGGAGATTGAAGGCAAAGAAGGGTAAAGACATGAATGGAAGTTCTGGCAAAATCTATGGTCACATGACATGGATAAGTAGATATTATTTCCCAGCTACTGAGGTACAGGTAGTCCTCGACTTACAATCACAATTGAACCCAAAATTTATGTTGCTAAGTGAAACATTTGTTAAGTGACTTTTGCCCCATTTTACGACCTTTCTTCCCACAGTTGTTAAATGAATAATTGTGAATGTTAAGTTAGTAACGTTAAGTAAATCTGGCTTTCCTATTGATTTAACTTGTCAGAAGGTCACAAAATCTGATCCTGAGGCACTCAGTCTGTCATAAATGTGAACCAGTTGCAAACATTGGAATTTTGATGACCAAGAGGATGCTGCAATGATTGTAAGTGTGAAAAACTGTCATAAGTCACTTTTTTGCAGTGCCGTTGTATCTTGGAAAGGTCACTAAAGGAACTATTATAAGTCGAGGACTACCTGTATATGGGACGCGGTGGCTTAGTGGCTAAGAAGCTGAGCTTTTTGATCAGAAAGGTTGGCAGTTCAGCAGTTTGAATCCCTAGCGCTGCGTAAAGGAGTGAGCTCCCGTTACTTGTCCCAACCTCTGCCAACCTAGCAGTTCGAAAGCATGTAAAAATGCAAGTAGAAAAATAGGGACCACTTTGTTCCATGCACCTTTGGCATTTAGTCATGCCAGCCACATGACAACGAAGAAGTCTTCGGACAGTGCTGGCTCTTCAGCATTGTAACAGAGATGAGCACCACCCACTAGAGCCAGAAACGACTAGCATGTATGTGCGAGGGGAAGCTTTACCTTTATCTGTATAAAAAAGATGATTAAATATGATACCTGTCAAACTTTTCAAGCTATCCGTACTGCATACCTAAGGGACTAGAGAAATTGGTACATAAAACCCAAGAGACCATGTGTTCTAGTCCTACCTTAGACATGAAAGCAGGCTCGGTGACTTTGGGCTAGTCAGTTTCTCTCAGCCAACCTGCCTCACAGGGTTATTAATGTGGGGAAAATAGGAGGAGGAAAGAATATTAAGTATGCTTACCAGTAAGTTATATATTATATATATAATTCTTTAGAGCTAACATACTTTTTGAAAAAATAATTCAATCTCTTCTTCCACAGGTTGATGTTTATTTTTTGTAATGCACAGAAAATAAGTTTCTTCATGCATAGAATGAAGAATTCATGAGAAATACAATGGTTTGTCCTTATATATGCAGCCCTGTTGCTTCACTATTTGGGTCTCAATCTGCTGTACAATGTATGTAGAGGGTTATCTCATCATAGCACATTAAAGCAAAAAAGACTGAAGTTGCAATTAGGAATGGGCATTGGTAGAAGTTACCGTGAACGCCCTTTCTATCAATGCTTCAAGAGAGCCGAGGATGGGTAGATTCCTTCTTATGATGTCATTTAGCTGAGTCTGTACTAAGATATAAAAGCCAGCCCCCGGAAGAAATCCAGCTTTGGCGAAGATACTTGACAGACTGAAAGGTGTCTCTGAAAGCAAAAAAAGAAAACAGAAATATGTCTTACCCTCTCTGGACGAATCAAGGGAGGGGCTGGGCTCTCTTGCAGCATAGATAGAAAGGGCGTTCACGGTAACTTCTACCAACGCCCATTTTCCTCCATGCTGCAGCAAGAGCCCAGGATGGGACATACCAAAGCTTGCATGTCCACGGGTGGGTCCTTGTTTGGCTTATCACACCGACTGTGGAACCACTCGTTGAAGCACCCGTCTACTGAAGGCTGCAGTCGCCGAGGCAAAGGCATCCAGACGGTAGTGTTTGATGAAAGGAGACGGGGATGTCCAAGTTGCTGCACGACAAATCTCCTCCAAGGATGCTTGGGTCGCCCAGGCAGCAGAAGTGGCCGCGCTTCTGGTAGAGTGCGCCGTCAGACCTCGGGGAACCGGAAGGGCCTGCAGCTTTGTAGGCCTGCTCAATGGAAGTCTTGATCCACCTGCTAATAGTAGGAGAAAGGGCCTTGTGCCCAAAGTGAGAAGGGCAAAAGGAAACAAATATGGCTTCCGACTTCCTGAAGGAGGAAGTGCGCTTAATGTATATTCTAAGAGCCCTTCCTACGTCTAGCATATGTCACTGCCGCTCTAAGTCATGGTGCAGGAGGGGACAGAAGTCAGGCAACACAATGTCCTGGGGCCTGTGAAACCAGGAGTTAACCTTTGGAATAAGTGAGGGGTCCAAACGGAGAACAACCCTATCATTGTGAAAGGAACAAAGGTCCTGTCTAATGGAAAGAGCAGCAAGCTCAGAAACCCATCTGACTGAAGTGATGGAAACTAGGAACACTACCTTCAGGGTCAGGAAACGGAGAGACACTGTTGTAAGGGGTTCAAAGGGGGGCTTCGTAAGGGCATTAAGGACCACATGAAGATCCCAGGAAGGATACCCGTGAACCACCAGTGGGTGCAGGTTTGAAGCCTCTTTCAAACCTCCTGACTACAGGATGATGTGATAATGAAGGGAGCGAACCCCTTGTAAGAACAGAGGAGAGGGCCGCTACCTGCCTGTGTAGAGTGTTGGGGACCAAACCTTTCTCCAGACCATCCTGAAGGAATCTAAGAATTTCTGCCAACTGGACTGAAGCGGGAGAGAGAGAGACCCACTCTAAGGCACCATCAGGAAAAAGCCTTCCAGGTGGCATCATAGATATGCCTTGTAGAAGGTTTGCGAGATGCCAGGATACTGAGGATAACTCTTTCTGGGAGATCAGCCTCCTCTAGCTACTGCCGCTCAAGCGCCACACGGTCAGCTTGAGCCACTGGGGCTCTGGATGGAGAAGAGTCCCTTGGTGAAGAGAGATTAGATGGGCTGGGATCCTCCAAGGAGAAGCCACAGATAGGTTGACCAGGTCCGCAAACCAGGGCCTCCTTGGCCAATAGGGTGCCAGGAGGAGGAGCTCTGCTCGTTCCACTAACATCTTCCGAATTACTGCTGGAATGATGAGAAGCGGGGGAAAGGAGTAGAGGAGACCCTTGGCCATCTGCACCAAAAAGCATTGGTCCCCTCCGCTCCCTGGCAAGAAAACCTGGTGAAGAATCTGGTGACTTGGGCGTTTTGAGGAGTGGAGAAGAGATCCACCACTGGTGTTCCGAATCTGATGGAAAGGTCCCTGAATAGAGATGGAGGAATGGACCATTCTGTCTGGTCGACTAGGCTGCTGCTGAGTCAGTCGGCCTGGGAGTTGTTGACCCTGGAGATGTGGTCCGCCGAGATCGACAACAAGTGCTTCTCTGCCCATAACCCCAATGGTTGAGCCTCTCTCAAGAGGGCCTTGGACCTCATCCCCCTTGCCGGTTGACTTGAGCCTTTGCGGCCATGTTGTCTGTAAGGACTAGAACATGAGAGCCGGTCACTGATTACCTGAAATGCTTGAGAGCCAGAAAAATGGCTCTGAACTCTAACCAATTTATGGGAAGGGTCTGTTCTGACCTGGACCAAACATCTTGAGCTATCTGGCCCTGTATATGGGAGCCCCAACCCAGGAGGCTGGCATCAGTGGTTATCACTAGCCTGTCTGGGTCCCTGAACAGGAGTCCCTTGCTGATTGATGTGGAACGCCACCAATTGAGTGATCGCTGGATTTGTGGTGGGAGCAGGACCTTGATGGATGAATGGCTGGTTCCAGCTCGTTAGTAGGGAAGCAGGAACCATTGGAGCGATTGGGCGTGGAGCCGAGCCCACGGAATGATGCCAATACAGGAGACCATCTTCCCCAGAACTTTGGACAGCAGCGACAGGGGGACAGATTGATGGTGCTGGATCCGGCTGATGATCTCTGCAAGACTCTTTCCACGAGCTGGGGACAGGAAAACCTGGCACGACATGGTGTCGATGACCGCTCCCAAGTGTTGCAACTTGGTTGTGGGAGAGAGATGGCTCTTTTTGGTGTTGATGGAAAACCCGTGGCTCTGGAGACATGATAGGGTAATTTGCAGATCCCGGTGGGCCGAATGGATGGAGGAGGACAGAATCAACATGTCGTCCAAGTAGCATTGGATCCTCACTGGGACAGAACGCAGAGATGCCACCAATGCTGCCAGAACTTTTGTGAAGACCCTTGGAGCCAATGAGAGGCCGAAGGGAAGTGCTCGATACTGGTAATGGGCATTCTGATAACAGAAACGGAGAAACTGGCAATGATGAGGCCAAATGGGGATGTGGAGGTAAGTCCTCCGTGAGATCAATGGAAGAAAGGAGGTCACCCTCCTGAACACTCTCTAAAATAGAATGCAGAGTCTGCATTTTAAATCGCCTGTATTTTACAAATTGGTTGAGGAATTTTAGATCCAAGATGGCTTGCCACCCCCACCCCCCCGAGGCTTTGGGAACGATGAAAAGGTGGGAGTAAAATCCAAGTCCCCGTTGAGAGGAGGGAACAGGTTGAATAGCCCTGATGTCAAGAAGGTGTTGAATGGCCTGATTCATGAGGGCTTGCCTTGAAATGTCCCGAGAAACAGGACAGATCAAAAAAATTTCTAGGGCTGGCGTTAAGAAGTCCATTTGTAACTCTGACCTAATAGTGCTGAGGACCCAGGCGTCTGTCATTGACTGCTCCCATTTGGAGGCAAAGAAGGCTAGGCGACCTCCGATGGGTGGTGAGAACGAGGGATTATTTAGAGCGACAGAAGGAACGACCCCCTCCCCCCCGAAAGGGCCATTTACCAGCAGGAGGTTGTTGTCTGCCAGATGCTTCTGCACGTTGGTCTTGGCGTTGGGAGTATGGCCTCTGAGAGCAAGGGAAGCGGGAGGAGGTCTCCACTCGAAAGGTAGGAGGGCGATAAGGAACTGGGCGATAGTTGGCTTTCTTCCCAGAGGAAGAAAGAATTTTACGTTTATCTCTGGTTTCGATGAGATAAGGCTCCAGAGCATCACCAAAAAGTTTATCGCCTATGAAGGGAACTGAAGCTAACTTCCATTTTCGGCAGTGACTCCACCTGCAGTTTTGGAGCCATAAAAGTCTTCTGGCTGCTACTGAAGATGCCATGGCCCTAGATGCGAATTTGGCGGAATTGAGAGTGGCATCTGCAGTGAATTCTGCAGCTGCAATAATTTTGTTGAGGTCTTGGTGAGACCGGAGGTCAGAAGCAGGCAATCTATTCTGGAGTTGGCGCAGCCACCGTAAGGATGACCTCATGAAAAAGGATGCTGCTGTTGAAGCCCGAACAACTCATGCAGCGGCCTGGTGATTGCGCTTGAGGATCTGTTCGGAACGTTTATCATCCGGTTTCAGGATATCTTCTGGCTCAGTGGGAATGCCAAAAGATGAGAATGAGGCCACAACCAGAATGTCAACAGAAAGCACTGTTAGGGCATTGTCCAGGGCTGCGCTGACGTTGTAAAAACATTTTATCCAGAGAAGAAGGGCGAGGACCTGCCGAAGGAGAAACACACTGTTCCTTGACCATGTCCAGGAACAATGTGGGAGAAGGCAAAACTTCTGCATGCACTACAGGCTTGGAGAAGAGCGAGTCTCCTTGGCCAGAGGGACTTCCTTGTGGCTCAGGAGCCACTTCCTCTGGCGACAGCTTGGCAGTGACCAAGGCCTTGCTGAGTAATGGCCTGAAAAGAGTAGGGTTGAAGATAAATGCAGAGGATGTCTGTTCTGGGGGAGAATCTTCTTCTTCTGAAAGGTTTTTGTCATAAATTTCGCCTTCTTCATACTCTGAACGAGAGGAGTAACTGTGTTCAGATGGTGAAGCCCCTCCCTCCTCATCAGCCTCCTCCCATTCTGGTAGAGAAGAATGGACCCTGAGTCCTGGGGCCTGTGAAATTCAGGGTGAGGAGGCAAGGAACTTATAGGTTGAGAAGGGAGAAGGGCCTGAACCCTTTCCAGAAGTTGAAGAATTTGCTTGAAGCCTTCAGCCAATCCCTGCCTAATGGCCAATGAAACATGGATATCTTGGATATCCCCTGCCTATGCTCAAAGGTAGAGGCCGAAGGCCCGCTGCTGTGGGAGTGAAAGTGGCTTCAGGCCTAGATTGAGAAGAGGCTCGAGGCCTGGAGGAAGGTGGGGGGGGGCATAGGGCCCAGAAGCCTGTTGGAAATAGGGCCCAGATCTGCTGAGATCCTGAGGATCTGATTGTTCTGCAGAGACCCCAGGACACCAGGATGGAGGAAGAAAAGGCTCATGTATAACTTCTCCTCCTCTGGGAGGGCTTGACTGGGGCCCACGCGTATCACCTGAAACTTGTTGCAGTTGCCCTCTCATCTGTTGAATTGTTCTGTTAAACTGCCTCTCTAAGGCTGCATATCTGTGCTTTTCTGCCCTCAACTTGGCCTGAGTTGCCTTCTTAGGGGCTAGAGCCTTAGCTCTGATTTTAGAAGCCACCTCCCTCTGGACTGATTGGTTGCGCTACTTGCGTCTTTTTCTCTTGTTGGGCTTAAGAGACTGATCCACTGAGGTGGAAAGCTCTGCCTAAGCCTTATCCTGATCCATTTATAGAAGGAAAGGCTCTTGAGTTGGGAAGAAGCTGCTTAAAAACTTAGAATAAGTCCTTTAGGGTATAAAATGGCTCCCGGCTTACAAAATGGCTGCTCACCTCATGGTGGAAGGCTTCAATCCAAGATGGCTGCTGACTAGGGAAAACAGGCTCTGAGATCGAAGAATCGCTCCTTAGGCTATAAGGGGCCCCGAGCGAAGTCAGCAGAAGAAAGCCCAGCCGCCCACACAATCAGCTGGCTGGAGCTGTTATCAGCTTTTCCGATCGTTTTTATGATCGCTCAAACTGCAGGCTGCAGACGTGGAGGAGGTCTCAGACGCTGCCCAGTTTGCCTGCATAGCCTTCTGGCAACAATGTTGCAAGAGAGGGAGCCCTGCTCTCCTGAAAGAGCAGCTACCCAGATCCCTGGGTAGCTGCTGAAAGCGAGGAAAAAAGTCCTGAAGATCGTTTGCTAGTCACTTTCAGAGACACAGCTACTGACTAAAAGAAGCTGAGCCAAAATCTGGGGTTCTTCCGGGGGCTGGCTTTTATATCTTAGTACAGACTCAGCTAAATGACATCATAAGGAGTCTACCCATCCTGGGTTCTCGCTGCAGCATGGAGGAGAATAATGTTTGAACATTTGTTTTTCTAAATATTTTTAATATCAATTTTATATCTATTGCTTTTATATCTTGTTTCACTCGATTGTTGTATGCTGCCCCGATAGTCACTTTTAGTGAGATGGACTGCAAATACAAATTTGACGAATAAATACTGTAAATACATTATACAGAGAATAATTTTTATAGCTATCTTGCGGTTGTCCAGAATTTTGTACGCTGTTTTATCTGGGTAGGGAAAACTTGTCCAGATTCTGAAAAACATAGTTAAATTAGTAAACCGGTTCCTGAGCTGTATTTATTCAGTTGCAATGATTGGTGTAATTGAAGGTCCTCTTATTTTTTAATTTATATATTTAAAATATTAATAAATTTAGATGCTACCGAGACAGATTATTAACTGGCTTAGGTTTTTCATAATTATGAGCTTTCCTGGGATGGAGGTCCCATTTTTCTCCAGTCTTTGCAAAAGCTTTGCAACAAAGATCACATAAGAGCAGGGACAAGACAATTTGATTTGAATCATAAATAGATGTATATTAAGTAAAAAATAATTTGTATTTGTTCTTACTACACTGCTTATCGATCTTGGGTATACTTCTGTTCTGTGGATGATTTAGGAAAATTTTTATCACCATGAAGATTTCTGGGTTGCCATTTTTCATGATCCAGCTCTCTTAGGGTGTCTGACTTTATATGTAGACGTACTATATCTTGCTTATAACACACACAAATATAAATTGATAAATCTAGCACTGTGAAATAGAACAGTTCATACCATTTAAAAATGATTTTAAATGGTATTTTTAAATTTTCTAACAAATTTATTTATTTATTTATTTAAAAATAAATATTTAATAAATAAATAAATAAAATTTATTTATTTATTTCGATTTGTATACCGCCCCCTCTCCCAAAAAGGGACTCGGGGCGGTGAACAGCCACAATAAAAACATACAATCAGAAAAGTTAAAAAAGAGTTTAAAAATTAATTAAATAGATGGCTAAGACCCATAAAACCCATAAAAAATTAAAATCAAATTAAAAACCCTACTCATAACATTACGCCAGACCGGCCTGTTGGAAAATCTTAACTGATATCAGTTTTTAAATGCAAGAAAGAGATGGTTTTGCCAAATAGGTTACCCAACAAGTGATGAAGTTTGCAGAGTGACATTGAAGATGCTAACAGGTAGGGGAGTGTGTTTGTATGTATGTAGTTTTGTTTTACAGTCTGTGTGTTCTCATTTACTTAGGGGATTTAATTAGGCCAAAATAGTTCTATGCAAAATCTACACCTCAGAGCACAGCACCGAGTCCCCAAAGCACAAAGATAATGTTTTTGGGAGAAAGTTTCAATTTCTTTCATATTCCCATTTTCAGCCATTTTTGCTCTCTTTTCATGAAAGGAAATAGCTCCATAACTTTAAAACTCATAATTCCTCTTCTACTACACATTCAGCCAACTTTTGAGCCAACTTTTTCACAGCTGTCATAACAAACTTACTTCTGCATGCTAGTAATGAAATCAATCTCATCAATGTAGTACTTAAAGTACTTTACTTTTCCTGGAAGTTTTAAAATATAAGTCAGTGTTAAACACATCACCTCTTGTATTTTAAGCATGTGATTTCATGTATTCCTTAGAGGAAAATAAAATAGAGAACATAGAAAACAAATTATTCATAAAATTATGAGAACTTTATTCATTAAGTTTAGTCATGAACCGTAGCTTATTTCTTTTTTACATGTGTCATTCTGCATTAAAAACAAACTGAGCCACTTTCAAAATTGTTATGTTTGTTAGAATCTTTAAAAAGTCTGCCAGATAAATAACACAAGTATTTGTCAAATTTTATTAATTTGGGCTGTTTTGGGGCTTTCACTCTTCTGGAGATTTTGATTTAGCCCTTTATTGATATCTAAACTTTATATTTTTTGGTTTGTCTCAGAATCAGCTAGATGTTCAGACTGAATTTGGCATTTGTATTCACCAATCGAGTCCTGGGATAGGGAAAAATTTATCCACCTATCCAAGGGCCTGGGATAGGTAGAAGTGGATGTTTGATGGTGTTGCAGATAATGTTGCAGGATGTAAGATGTCCCAAGTAAAGCTTCCTTTTGCATATGACTGAAGTGATTTTATCAATGCCTATGGTGGTGCTCTAGTTTTGAGATTGCAGCTAAGGCACCTGATACTATTGATATTACTTTTGATTCAGGGGTGGGATTCAAATTTTTTAATAACCGGTTCTGTGGGCATGGCTTAGTTGGTGGGCGTGGCTTGGGGGTTATGTGACTGGGTGGATGTGGCTTAGTGGTCATGTTATTGTCTGGGCGTGGCCAAGTCAATATCACTCACATCGAGGCACACATCTCCTCGCCTGGCCTCTCATGACTGGGGATGCTGCAACAGTCGTAAGTGTGAAAAATGGTCATAAGTCACTTTTTTCAGTGCCATTGTAACTTCGAATGGTCACTCCACACAAGCAAAGTACCAGCAAAGGAGGGGGAAAAAACTCGAGAGACGTTCCTGAGACAGGAAGAATGTAATAAGGGTTAACGGAGAGGCAGTTTCTGTAAGCAACACCAGAATGTTTCCTTCCTGCCTTCCTTACAGGATTAGGCCAGTAATTTCTTCTAACAACCGGTTCTCCAAACTGCTTAGAATGTTAACAATCGGTTCTAGTGAATAGGTGCGAACCGGTAGAATCTCACCCCTGCTTTGATTGCTTTTGCCACAGTCGTTTCATTACTATTTGCAGGTCTTTGTATTTTCTCCAGTTCTTTCTCTTCTACTCTGCTGTCTCCAAATACTGCCATGTCCACTATGCAGACTTTTTTTCATTTTTATTGACAACTGTTAAGTCTGGGGTGTTATTTGACAGATGCTTGTTGAATTTTCAAATTACAGAGCACATTGGCTTCCTCCCTTTATTACTTTGTCTGTTTTGTGGTCCTACCAGTTATTGGCTTGCAGGCAAATGGTACTTCTTGCAGATTTTTCAAGGCAACATTGTTACTACTTTGCCATGCCATTGTTTGTAATCAGTCTGTATCCTTTTCTTGCAGCAATTAACCAGATGATCCATTGTTTGTTCAGCTTCTTTGCAGAGGCAGCATTTGCTATCCATTAATGTCTTCTGAATTCCGGCTATTTTTGCATTTGTTTGGGTGGAAACTTTGTTTCACGTGGAAAGAGCTTATTTTCAAGTAGATGTTGTTGGACTGCATCAGTCATAATAGTTAGCAATTTAAAAATTGTTGGTAAGCAGGTAATTGGCCTGTAATTTCCTGGTGCTGCCCCTTTTGCTGGATCTTTCATTTTCAGGTAGATTTTGTCAGATTTTAGTCACTCTTCAATTTAACCTCCTTGTTAAACTGCTTGTAGATATAGACAAGTCAGATGTTTCAACCAAAAACTATGCAGTTCACCTTCACCTGGTAATGAACAATTCTTTTCCACCTCCTTTAACCAAGTTGCATTCTTATCGTATTTCTTTGGGTTATCCCATATCTGTGCCCAGAACTGCACTGCACTTTCTTGTCAGAAGTTGACTGATTCATTGCAGTCTCTTCATTAATGAATTGGTAGAAATGTTTCTGACTGGACTGAAATTGGAGATTCTGCCTATAATTTGCTACTCAAGTTTCTTATGTGCTAATCGTCTTGTTTGTAGCTGTTATTTGGTGCTTTGTTATTTCCAGTGCCTTCTTGATCTTCTTTGTTTCTAGGTGATATCTTGAGAAGATCTTCTTTGATTTTCTTCTTCTTATGCTTTTTTTCTTTCCTCAGTTCTAACTTGCCTGCATCTGATCTTAGCTTGCTGATCTTATATTCCAACCTAATCTTCCATCTTGATGATGTACTGTCTGGCTTTTTTCCTTCTTCTTTGTAGATTTTGCTTCCCATGTGTACAGTTGTAGCTATAAGCAGTGCTATACGTTAGTTGGCTTGTTTCTTGTAGTTTCTTGGAGATGGTGCTTATATCAGAGTGATCTTAGGTATGTCATGCTGTCATGTTCAGACCATCTTGCTTACTTCCGTTCCACACCTCTTGACCGCAGGGAGGCGGGGCCATTAAAATGGTACCGCCCCAGGCGCCTGATGGACCCTGAAAGGTTCCTGATGGAGCTTGGGCCACTCTCCGAAACTCACACACACAACTCGGTTGAGGACTTGGTTGCCGCCTGGAATTTGGCGGCTGCTAAAGCACTTGATCGGGTTGTGCCCTTGCGGCCTCTGACCCGGCGCCGCTCCCAGATAGCCCCTTGGTTCTCCGAGGAGCTGAGGGAGATGAAACGCCGGAAAAGACGCCTAGAGAGTAGTTGGAGATCCACCCGTTCTGATTCTGACCGAACACTACTACGTGCTTATATTAAGACGTATTTAGTGGCGATAAGGATGGCGAGGAGAACTTACCTCTCCACCCTTATTGCATCCGCAGAAAACCGCCCAGCTGCCTTGTTTAAGGTGACTCGCTCCCTCTTAAAAGTGGAGTCACAGGATGACCCTTTACAAGGTCGAGCTGAGGAATTTTCCATATTTCTCCAGGATAAAATCGCTCAGATTCGGAACGATTTGGACTCCGACTGGTCCTCTCCAGACGAGAGGGCGGGATCAGATATCGGTGAGGTCAACTGGGTTGAGTTCGACTCTGTTACCAAAGAACACGTTGACAGAATACTGGGGGGACTGAATGCTACCACTTGTTTATTAGACCCGTGTCCCTCCTGGCTGGTTCTAGCCACTCGGGAGGTAACACGAGGCTGGTTCCAAGGCATTATAAACGCTTCCTTGAGAGAGGGGTTTCTACCCACTGCTTTGAAAGAAGCGGTGGTTCGTCCCCTCCTCAAGAAACCGTCCTTGGACCAGCATTACTATCCAATTATCGTCCTGTCTCCAATCTTCGCTTTGTAGCGAAGGTTATAGAGACCGTGGTGGCACGTCAGTTCCCGCAGTACCTGGATGAAGCGAATTATCTTGATCCCCTCCAATCGGGCTTCAGGCCCGGGCACAGCACTGAGACGGCGTTGGTCGCGTTGATGGATGATCTTTGGAGGGCACGGGACAAAGGGCATTCCTCTGTTCTGGTCCTCCTCGATTTATCGGCGGCTTTTGATACTGTCGACCACAGTATCCTGTTGCGTCGGTTGGAGGGGCTAGGGATTGGAGGCACCGTGCGTCAATGGTTCTCCTCCTTCCTCTCCGACCGTTCGCAATTTGTGTTGACAGGGGGACAGAGATCGACCCCGAGACCCCTACTCTGTGGGGTGCCTCAGGGGTCGGTGCTCTCTCCCCTGCTGTTTAACATTTATATGAAGCCGCTAGGTAATATCATCCGTGGCTTTGGAGTGGAATTCCACCAGTATGCTGATGATACTCAGCTGTACATCTCCACTCCAGACCACCCCAACGAAGCCGTCGAGGTGATGACCCGGTGCCTGGAGGCCGTACGAAATTGGATGGGTCAAAACAGACTCCGTCTCAACCCGACCAAAACCGAATGGCTGTGGTTTCCTGCTCCCAGATTCAGTCAGCTTATTCCATCGCTGACCATAGGAGGAGAGACACTATCCCCTGTGGAAAGGGCACGCAACTTGGGTGTCCTCCTGGATGTGCGACTGTCTTTGGAAGACCATATTGCAGCCGCCACCAGGAGTGCTTTTTATCAGATTCGTCTGATCTACCAATTGCGACCCTTCCTGGATCTGGGCGCACTTCGCACAGTCACCTCTGCTCTCGTCATCTCCCGTTTGGACTACTGTAATGCTCTCTACATGGGGCTCCCCTTGAAGACTCTCCGTAGGCTACAGTTAGTTCAGAATGCCGCCGCGTGGATGATCATTGGCGCCCCTCGGGACGCCCACATAACACCTCTTCTCCGCCGGCTGCACTGGCTTCCTGTGGCCTTCTGAATTCAATTCAAGGTGGTACTAATAGTATTCAAAGTGCTCCATGGCTCGGGACCTGGATACTTACGGGACCGCCTTCTGCCACCAACAACCTCCCGCAGCCCAGTACGCTCCCACAGAGTCGCCATGCTCGGGGTCCCACCACTAAATCACTGCCGACTGGCAGCCCCGAGACTACGTGCTTTCTCTGTGGGAGCCCCATCCCTCTGGAATTGTCTCCCCTCGGAGACACGAGCCATGTCGGATATCCTCACCTTCCGGCGCGCAGTTAAGACCTTGTTGTTCAAGCAGGCCGGTCTAGCCAATTGAATCATTCGGGTTAAATTAAATTTTAGATAATCTTTCTGTTGGGTGTTGTTCTTAACCATTTTAGATTTTTATTTATTTTCATCTCCGTTATCTGTACTGTTTTCGTTGTTGAATGTGCACCGCCCTGAGTCCCTTTTTGGGAGAGGGAGCGGTATAGAAGCATGAACAAATAAATAAATAAATAAATATCTGATGCTACAATATTGGTATCTTTTAATGTGCTAGCTGGAACAGGCTTCAGTGCAGGCAACCTTATTCTGTTGTTTTTACATTGGTCAGTTATTCTTTGCTTCAGTTCTACTACTTCTTTAATTATTAGAGGGCTTTCTTCTTCCTAAACAGGCAGACGAGAGGATGTCTGGTTTCCTAATGAAAACAAGTCAATAGCTATGCTGGCTTCCTCTACTGCCGAGTTCTCCTGGTTTGCCTCTATAGTCTGAGCTACTTCCGGCAAGGCTTTTATTTCTTATTTCTGGGTAGATCTTTGCAATTTTTTCAATTCTGCTTCTGCAAATATTTCATTTTTTTACTATAAATCAATGTTGATCTGCTAACTTCTGTTCCCTTATTTCCGTTCTTTCCAGAATTGGTGCATTCATTTCAAATATTTCAAATATTCTTGTTGGATTTAATTTGTAATACAAATAATTATTTCTTTATTTTCTGTCTCTGAATATTTACGATGGGTAAACACTCCTGTCCCCAGTAGTTTTGCAGCTCCTGGCCCTGAGTTCCTAGCCAATAGTCCGGAGCCTTGTAACTCATTTTGCACCAGGAACTCCAATACCTAGCATAATCCTTGTTAATTCAGATGACAACCAAGCTGGTATGGGTTTCTGTAATTTATGCCTGATATTTTTTTTAATGAAAGAGACACTCTTTGTTTGACTCCTCTAATTAGACTTGTCCATTATGGTTGAACTTCTGGCATAACTCTTACTTTCTTCAGAATATATAACCACATTAAGGTAATGCCTCACTAGGGAATGTTATTTTTATTAATGTATTTATATCATCTTTTTACTATCATTTGTGCCTTCCAACATTGATAATTGACACACGAATGTTATGTAAGTTGTACTCTTTTAAATGTAAACAATAATCTTTGCACATTGAATTACTGTCCTACACGGGCACTTTAAGCCTTAAAACACAGCTTTCTAGGAATAACCACATTAATATCAGTGATTTCTTTAATGTGTAGGGCATCAAGAATAGCAGCGTTAACTGCTAATTTAACTGTAATGTCACACATTTTACATGAATCGTATTGTTCTAGTACCCAAGAGTGAGTCAAATTATATATTCAGTTGAATACGCACTGTGTAAATCAATTCTTGTTTTGTATTCTAAAGCCCGTGAACCATTGAATCAGATAAGTAACACAGCATGTGGACAGAGGAAATTCTCTAACTATATTGGGAGAAGGAGATGAAAAGTGGGCTTTGGTGAGAATCGATTTTGAAAAATCAGCATCTGGAAAGAGGTTGAAGCAGTATAGTACAGCAGTGGTGGGATTCAATTTTTTTACTACCGGCTCTGTGGGTGTGGCTTGGTGGGTGTGGCTTGGTGGGTGTGGCTTGGTGGGCATGGCAGGGGAAGGATACTGAAAAATCCCCATTCCCTCCCCACCCTTGGGGGAAGGATATTGCAAAATCCCCATTCCCTTCCCATCCCACTAACTTGCTTTCCAGCTCCATTCTCCTGTGCAGGGCAACAAAAGAAGATCCAGCTGATCAGTTGGAACTTGGAAGACAGAGAATAGATGGGGGTGGGGCCAGTCAGAGGTGGTATTTGCTGGTTTTCCGAACTACTCAAAATTTTCCCTACTGGTTCTCCAGAACTGGTCAGAACCTGCTGAATATCACCTCTGGTGTACACAGGTGCTGATCTGAGCTGTTGTGCTGTGGATTATAGATGAACAATCTGCTGCTCTACAGCTGTACTTGTTCCCTGAAACCCATCTTTGTGGTCCTTGGTATCCTGTAGCATCTCTGATGTTCTCTAATCTTGGTTGATTGGTTATAGCTACTTCATGACCCAACTACGTAACATCATGATTCAACCCTGAACTGCATATATTCTCCTAGGTATCCTGTCTAACACCTTCCAATAGCTATTGAAAACTAATAGCATTTTGAAGTGGGAATCATACAAAAACTATAATGAAAGCTTTAAAGTAGATATAATAGTAAAGAAAGACTAAATAACTCTCCAGTCTGTATCATGGTCCTCTCCACTTTGCATTAGGGCTCACAACACCAGAAACCTTGCTCTTGCCTACTAAATGGTTCTCAGTAAAATACTAAAGGTCCACTGTACTTTCTGTGATTAATGTAGAACCAGTTTAGTGTAGTAGTTAAAGTGATGATTTAGAAACCAGGTGACAGTGATTTCTAGCCCTGCCCTAGGAACAAAAGCCAACTAGGTGACTTTGGGTTTATCACTCTCAATCCAATTCACCTCATGGGATTATTGTGAAGGAAATAGGAGGAGAAAGGAGTGTTATATATAATCACTACCTTGAATTACTTGTAAAATAATAATAGCAGGATAAACATCTAATAAATATGTTCTTTGACTCTGGTTATTGCATAACAAGAGTTCCACAAATATTTGGGCTTGCTAAGTAAAGACAGTTGCTTCCAACATTCAAACACATCATTGGAGATGATCTGTAAATTGCCATCCAAAAGAAGTTAATATTTTTCAAATGTTGCCCCTATCAAAGTCCAATCCCTAGCTTACCTGTGAAATACTATATGTATAAAATATAGCTTACCTGTGAAATACTACATGCATATTACTCTACCTTCCACATTTCATCTTTCATTGATCAAACAGAATAGGTCGTAATTTGGCAAAGTGCCCGCCCCCCAAATTAAAATATTGTTTAACAAAAAATAACACCAAACTGTATTTATTTATTTTTTAATGACAGAACCTTTTATGATGTGACACACTCTAAAGCATTCCCAAGTGCTACCAACTGGAGCAAGGCAAAAGAAGCCAGAAAAAAATAGCTATTTTGGGTTGCTTTTTAAAATTAAAATCCATCCATGGGCAGGAGGCACCACTTATGACATGCTAGAATGAACATAGTCATGCAAAGTAGTTCATAACAGAGAAAAGTTCTTCTCAGTCCTGTGAAGCTGAGATTGGATGAGATCCACTTTCTCAGCAGAGCAAGTAGAGCAAGACACAATTGACTGTTTACTGGAACAGAAAGCATTCTTTCCATCGCTCCTTCATTTCTAAGAGCACTTTGTATTCCAGACTCTAGATGGGGTCCCCAAACTTGGCAACTTTAGGACTTATGGACTTCAATTTCCAGCTGGAGAGTTCTGGGAGCTGAAGTCCACAAGTCTTAAAGTTGACAAGTTTGGAGACCTCTGCCTCTAGATGTGCAAATTGTGATCAGAAATTTGTAGAGATCCATTTCCAGACTGAAGCTGTATGGGGTGTCTAAATTTAACTTGGTATTTGAATTATCTTGCTTCAGTTCTAGATTCAAGACTCATCCAATTGGAATGATAAAATTTCCTGTTTTATTACTTGTGACAACAGAAATTGCTTTGGAGTTAGAGATATCCCCAGCAGAATATACCCTGTAGTCCATTGCATGTATTTTGAAACATAAAAGAGAGTTTAAAAAAGAAAAAGAAAAAAGAAAATCGAAACAGCCATTTCAAAGCACTTTTTAAAATGAACTAATTAGCAGTCCATCTCTTCATGGAATAACTCAAGCAACATTCTTTGTAGAACAAAATTCAATTTTGCATCTGGGATTAGTTCTTTAAAGATAAACCTACTTTATTCTTATGACAATTATAATTAGCTTTTAATAAGAGTTTTTGAGATTCTAAGAAACTAAGGACTGCTTAGTTTTTGCTAAAAATTGAGTTTTAATGTGAGATCCTATTGTTGAAACAACTCTTAAATATATATCTATAGATTTATTTCCCCCTACCATTTAATATATAAATGAACAGATAGTCCTTGAATTATAAGGACTGGAATTTGCCCAGTAAAGTTGTAAGTTGTGATGGTCATAAACCAGGTCATTCAATGACCACATGAGCTGCTTGATTTTATGATTTTTTGTCAGTTGTAAAGCAACTTACAGGGCCATTAAGCAACTGCTACAATCATCAGGTAAACCTATTGCTATAGGACATTTTTGCCAAAAACCAGAAGTAAATGATTTTCAGCAAAAAACATCATATATTGTGGTCGTGTGACTGCAGGATGCTGCAAACAGCCATTAATGCAGGCCAGTTGCCAAATACCTCACAGGGGTAGCTCATCTGTCAGAATTTTGGAACAGGGAAATAAGTACATTGGGGAAAGTCCCTCATAACTTCAAATAAGTCTCTAAACCACTGGTCATAAGTCAAGGACTACCTGTCAAATTTTGGACATTCCATTTGAAGTCTGACTAATACTGTATTGAAATGAATGACTAACAGTTCTGACCTCTTTTATATTTAACAATAAGTATTTCATTTTCATTCTGCCTTTTAAAGGATGTTAGAAAACATCCTTCTTTTAAAAACGTTTATCTTACCAAAAAAAATCCTGCTTCTCAGTTTTATTTTAAAAGTGTTTGAACACATTATGCTTTAAAGCCTTAAGAAGGTACAAAATACTGAATTAAAACATGAACTAAATGCTAACTAAAAGTCTGGAAACAAGATTTAACCTGTTTGTATAATATCTCTGTAGAACAATGTTTGTCAGCCGTGGCACTATCAGATGTGAAGACTTTTAACTATCAGGATTCTGAATTCCACACATCTGAAAGTGGCCAAGCTTGAGAAATACTGCTGTAAATGTATTTGAGATGGGAAATTATAGTACAACACAACTAAAGAGCACCAGGTTGGGAGAGTTGATGTTGCCAAACTATATCTAAATCTGAAGCTCTTAGAAAAAAGGGCAACAGAAAAAGCAATGCATTAATGTACTGCTTTCCCTAGAGATTCTAGTTCTCAGTTTCCAAAAGTAGGCCTCTGCTTGAGCTTTAAGTAGTGGACAATGGTGCAAAGATTTGATGTTCTCCCCTCTCCTCACATCACAAAACCTGGTTTCTTAATTTTTGTCACTGCACTTTCATATGACATTACTTAACTGGATTAGTTTTCAGGCTGTCACGCTTCATAACTTAAAACTTTCTGAGCTGATTTGTAATGTAATATTGTCTTTTTCCTCCTACAGGTTCACCAATAATAGAGAAAAATGAAGCTTCTGTTTTTAATGATCTCCATCTGCCTATTTTCTAAAAGCATGACTTGTTTATTAAGCAACACCAGCTACGGCCACCAAAGAACATTTGAGGATATTGAGAGAGAAATAGCCAATTATTCAGATGTTGCTGAGAAGATTATCAAACTTGCGGTTTATGGCAAGGCCCAGAACAGATCTTACGAAAGGCTTGCACTGTTTGTGGACACATTTGGATCACGATTGAGTGGTTCTAGAAATCTAGAACTGGCTATCCAGTACATGGAGCACGCTTTGAGGAAAGATGACTTAGAAAATGTCCACCTGGAGCCAGTAAAAATACCCCACTGGGAAAGGGGTGAAGAGAGTGCAATGATGATTGAACCATACAATCATACCATTGCCCTGTTGGGGCTTGGTGGGAGCGTTGCAACTCCTCCCGAAGGTAATGACTGCCTGATTTTTAACTATTGCTACCCTTACTATTACTTTTTATTTGGAATATATAGACTTTTTAAAAAATATTATTTAATAGTTCTCAACCTCAGTAGTTTATGCTTGCTAGGGAATTGTAAGAGTTGAAGCTCATATAGCATGTTTTGCATGGTTTAAGGCAGGAGTCCCCAAGACCATTATCAGGCCGTGGCTTATTCCCTACTGGAAATGGAAATGGCAGGTGAAGATGCACATCCGCACAGTTCCATTTGTGCAAGCAGCAGACACATGTGCCCAATGTTTATGTAAATGTCCACACTTTGCATGGAACCATCCCATCTCCCCAGTGGTGGGATTCAAAAAATTTTACTACCGGCTCTGTGGGCATGGTTTTAGTGGCTGTGGCATGGCTTGGTGGGCATGGCAGGGGAAAGATATGGTAAAATCTCCATTCCCACCCCACTCTAGGGGGAAGGTTACTGCAAAATTCCATTCCCTCCCCACCCCACTATCCTGCTTTCCAGCTCCATTCTCCTGTGCAAGGCAACAAAAGAAAATCCAGCTGATCAGCTGGGACTCGGGAGGCAAAGAATAAAAGGGCGCGGGGCCAGTCAGAGGTGGTATTTGCTGGTTCTCCAAACTACTCAAAATTTCTGATACCGGTTCTCCAGAACTGGTCAGAACCTGTTGAATACCAGCTCTGCCTCTCCCATTTCCTGCTATTCTGCAAAATTGGAAAGTTGGGGAACGCTGATTTAAAGAACCGTTTAAAATCATAAAAATGCAAAAAAAAAAAAGAGCCCACCTTTTTGTGCCCAGTTTATCATAATAAAGATGTCACAGAGCTGGATCTGTTCTGCGTCTGCATCTCTGAAATATGAAAAATTCAAAATGGCTGCTTCCTGTGGCAAAAAGCAAGACTTTCCCTTCCCATGTATTTTGGGCTTTACTGATTAGATAGGTTTGTTGATATAGAAATAGCTAGTTGTAAAAGTACAAAGTGCAGAGGTTTGATGTTACGGTCTTATTCTACTGCTCCAGAAGAAGTTGCAGTCACCATCTTTTTTTTTTCTTTTTTTCCTTCTTTTCTACACTTTTCCCCCTTTCCATTATCTATTTTTCCTACTATTCGCTTTTGTATTTTTGTATTTTATATTATAAATGAATGAAAACTGAAAAAGCAGAATTGATCTAGTAATGATGCTGAGGTTTATGTTGAACCCTGATCTTGAGGCTTCCCAGCAACACCCCTGAGTACGTCTCCAACAGGGAAGCAACTGTGGACAGTCCAACAGCAACAATTCCAAAGTGTTGCTATGATCCATCATCAGTAGATGGATGGAGATGCTTTCAGTCCTACATCCATTAACATCGTATGAATCATTGGCTGAGTTACAGCTCTGTTATTTAATGGCTTTCTCTATTGTTCTATGTGTATTTAGAACACATGTTTTCTTCATTAGAAACTAGGCATATCGCTGGAAAACCAAATTTGGAATAATTTTTAGAGTAGTTCTGTTGCCCTTCAAAAATATTGGAAATGTGACTCACAGGAAGCTGTTTCATGTAGCTTAATATTGTTTGCAGTGACCTGTAGTAGCTTCTCAGAGTTTTGGACAGAAATCCTTGCCATCTGGGGTTGCTAGGGGCGGTCAGCTGCAGAGGCTCTATTATTTTTATTACTTCTGTTATGTTGACTGGGAATTCTGTGCACTGCAATCCCCACAGCTCTACAAGACGCCAGTTGAAGAAGTTCGTTGCATAAACTGTGAAAGGGAACCAGGATATTGAGACCTTATTTGTAGGAAGCATCTTTCATTATTACAAGGAGCTGTCAAGAATTGCTACTATTCTTCCTTCCTTGATGAGCAATCATGAACCCATGTTATTACGTTTTATCACTTGGTGCGGATATAAATGGAGAGCTGGGATGAATTACCTGATGTCAATTCTACTCATTAGTTTTGAAAGCTGATATGTCACATAGATTGCAGTGCCAGCCTGCAGAGACCTTGATTTTTCTAGTGGAAAATGAAAATTTCCAGATCTCTGGCTTCCTCTCCACTGGTTTAATTCCAGCTTTGCATGCTCCTGTCATCAAGATGCTTTTGAGGCATGCAGCCGAAACTCTTACTCATTAAGAGTGGCTGAAGCCTATCAATTTACTTCATTTACATGCCAACAATAGCACCAGTAGATTTTGACTCGAGTACGCAAACACGGTACATCTTGCACTCAAAAAAAAAAGTAGACTGAGAGCCAGGAAAGTGAGTCCATTATATTTTTTTCACACCTTCTTACCTATTTCTGGATGCAAAAGTCAAGACTTCATTGCCTACATTTAATTAAATGTTAGAACCTTTTCCAGAGAGCTGGGTCTTTGCACATTGTCCAAAGTAGGTTCATTTGTGCCTTGAATGAGTTGATTTGTTCAATGATACAATCAGTTTGTTTTCTTGGCTGCCCACATTATTCTCAAGAGTCTTCTCTTACTACACCAAAGTTCAAAGGCTTCATAAAAATATAATATATAAAGTTCAAAAGCATCAACCCTGATACTTTAAAGTCCAACTTTTGCTTCCATAGAGAAGAAAACACTATGTTCTGCACAGCTAATCTGAAAAAAAAGGGCATCTAAAATGGATTAGAAGCCTCCAAGTCAGAATATGAGCCACTTTGATGTGATGGTTGAGGCATCAGACTAGAAAATGAGACTGCTGGGGAACTTTGAGCCAATCACTCTCCCTCAGCTCTAAGAAGGAGTCAATGGCAAACCACTGATAGGAGGATTTCTGGCAACTGCCTGGACAAGTCCTTGCAGTTTTCTTAGCAGGCTTTTGGAAGTGGTTTGTCAATTGACGCCTTCTCATATTCAGACTTGGAGGTTTCTAATCCATTTTAAATTAAAGACATTTCCACAGTTATTTGGCTGTTTTACACCAAAATGTTGTTAACATATCCTTACTGGAGATGGTTGATGGGATAAGAAAATCTCACCCTCATGCCATTTGACCACTTTGATCTTAGTTCTTATGTAACTCTTTTTTAAATTGTAATTGCTTTTATCTTTGTTTGTAAGCTGCCCAGAATTGCTATGTTGGTAAGATGAGTAATGAATTTAATAAGCAAATAAATAAAATAAAACTGGGCCTGCATTTCTAATAGCTGATTTTTCATTTCCAGGTATTACAGCAGAAGTGTTGGTAGTAAGTTCTTTTGATGACCTACACAAGAAAGCTCACGAAGCCCATGGAAAGATTATTGTTTACAACCAGCGTTACATCAGTTATAGTAAAACAGTGCTCTACCGACTCCATGGAGCAGTGGAAGCTGCTAAATTGGGTGCAAAAGCTTCTCTTATCAGGAGTATTGCTCCATTTTCTATCAATAGGTAGGAGAATCACGCTTCACTTCTTTCAGATGTGTTCCTATAGAACAGGAAGCTCTTTTGTTGAAACAATTTTCTGTTTATTTTTCATGTCTAAGTGGTAGTTGAAGTAGACAACCTGACATCTCAAACTGTTTTCTAACTGGAGAATCACAATTATTTGAGCCATTCATGCTTTTGTTAGCAGGAATAAAATAGCCTTGCCTTTAAAAAAAACTGTTGCATTTCATACAATCATGAAGGGCTTCTTACATGTTGATTGTAAATTATTCTTATTAAAAAGGAAAGCAGTACATTTCAAATTTAAATAGAAAGGAACAGTTGCCCTACCTACCCTTTTCATGTTCAGTTACATATTGTCCCAAGACATTTTGTAACTTGAAATATAAAGTAGAAAAAGTGACTGTTTTGCCATTCAATGAAAGTAAGTTATTTTGGCACAAAAGAAAGAAAATCTCTCAAACATTGCTTTGGCAATGAAAATACAATAAACCCAATTGAGAAGTCCAGTCTATCTCACTCTGCTTCTTAACATTTTCCCAACCTGTTTCTTTAAATGTGTGACTCTACAACTTTCAAAATGCTCATCTACATTGATGCCTCCAGATCGAATATCATTTAAAATATAAGTGAGAAAGGAGACTAAGGAAGATTAGTTTCCAATGTGACTAGGCCAATCCTAGAATATTATTCAACTATTTGTAAGGGCTCTGTTTCCTCTGTTTTGCTGATACTTTTGATATGCAGTACAATATTTTCAAATCAAGTTTGAAGACATTTGGTTATGCTGTATGAAAAAGCTGCTTCAATTGTAGTCAAGTGATCCCATGAAGAATTGCAATAAGAATAGCTACATCTTATTTCTGAAAAACAAAGAAAATATGTTAAAAGGCATAAGCTGCTCTCCAGTGGGAACTAAGTCACAAACTCAGTACAATTAGATTTTTTAAAAGAATTGTTGAAAAAAAGTTTATTCAAATATATGTTATAGAAAATATTGAAATAGAAGACAAAACACAAATAATTAAAACATTGATATATTACCTAGCACCCAAAAAGAAGATTTATGAAAGACAAATATAATAACACACCAGGAAGTGAGAACACGTGAAAGCAGTGTTTTGACAATTTCAAGCTGTGTGCGCAGAATTCCCTGGCCAATATACTGGTTTAAAGTATCTTCATTTCTAGATTAGCTATTCTACAATACCTTAGATGGTTTTTACTTAAAATTTTAGCCCTGAAAATCCATGCAAAGATTGCCTAAATTGCATGCTTAATATTTATGAAATACTTTTATTGCCAGTCTTGGGTTATATTTTTTTAAGTTGATTTCTGCACCCAGTAGTGATGTCTGAAGTTCATTGTCCTGGCTTTTGCTGTGCTACAATGCTCCCTAAAAGTGCCTCCTACGATGCAGATTTTTTTATATATATGAAATACACACATTCCTTTCAACAGCATTTCCCCCAAATCACATTATTGCATAGACAAATATAATTGTTAAGACCAGGCAAAAAAGAGGTCTAATTCATACAATATATCACACTGTAATTTGCTGTATGTGCCCCGCAGTGTGTTAGATAAACTTCCCCATCTGTGATTTATTCAGAAGTTTAAGAATGTGTGACAGTCTGTACTTCTTCCATACTACAGTTTAATTAAATGAAGAGGTGGAATAGTGAAATGCTTTAGATCAATGGATCTGTATTCTTGAATAGAAAGTATTATTTGTCCTTTTAGAGGATACTAGCACTATGCCCATGCTTCGCTACGAAACTAGTCGGATTTAGTTTTTGGGGAGGAAAATAAGGGGGAAAAATTCTGCCTACCAGCATCCATCTGTATTCATCTGGCTAGCGTCTGTCAGTGTGTGAGAGAGTTGAGGGCTGTTTGGAAACTGAAACAGTATTTACTATGTGAGCAAGGAGACTAAACTCAACTGTTCTGTAGTAAAGCTGCTTGGTGCTGTGAAACTAAAACTGAAATTCTTCTGCTTGTGTTTTGCATTTGGAACATTTGCATTTGTGTTTTGCATTTATCTTCAGGTGGGGAGCGGGAGTAGAACTTCTTAGCATCAGAGCATGTTAATAATAATATAGGAAATACTAATGCTCTGATGGTCATTTCAAAAAATCCTTTCTTAGTGAGCACCTAGAAGCCAAGAGGAACATACGTGCCAAATTTCAAGTTTGTAAAGTTTATGGTTCTGGAGATTTTGTGTTGATGCGTGAGTAGTATTTTGCTTTTATATATATAGATTGCAATATTGGAGTCTGTATGAAAAAAAAGTTTTAAGTTTTAAAAACCCGAGTTGCTTTTCATTGTTCTTTCAGCAATGCTCTGCCTGTCTGTCGCTTTCTCTCTCTTTCTCATCCATGCACCACACCTGGGACTAATATCACCGCTGCCACTCTGCAATGACACAACTTATCCTTGGTGCCTGCAAGTGACAAGAGACAATGTGCAAGTCTGCAGAGTTTTTTCTGCCTCTTCCGTCTTCCGCTTCACCACCTGTGGTGTCTTTTTTTCTCTGTCCTGCTGGCAAGTGGCATTGAATCAGCCCAGCTGGACACAGCGCCTTTTGTCAAGCTGCATCAGGAGATATTGTCAGCTTCCACTGCATTCCTTTTGGGATGTTTTTATTTCAGACCGATTGATTGGAAATACTGATTCTATCTGATGGCTTCATTGATATGTAGACTATCCAGAGGTCGGCTGGCTCAGAGGAAGAAAAAGTTAGCAACTGATTTCTAAATAGTGGAGTACAGTAGAACTTGAACCTTGAATGTTTCCAGGGAAAAAGCCCCATCCCCTTTTGAATCTTTGTCATTTTCTTAGTAGGTCTCCAAGTTTGGCAACTTTAAGACTTGCGGACTTCAACTCCCAGAATTCTGTGAGTTTGGGGACCCCTGCTATAGAGCTATCCCTTCTGAGAACGAAGAAGATATTTTTAGGAGGCATAAATATTAGCAGGAGTAGAACTCTTTTAAGCCAAGGACACATTTGGGATTCTGTGAGAATAGGAAGAATGCAACCAGTCATCCATTTAGCTCAGACCCCCTTCCAGGTAGACCAGACTAGGAAACCAATGTCACGGTGGCTCATCTCACAGAAAATATACATCCTTGTTTATAATGTTAATGAGTCTATACATTTTCATACAGGCACAATGCATTTTAATTGACAAGGCTCTTTACAAAACATGGTAAATTGTGGATGGATAGGCAGGGACACGGTGGCTCAGTGGCTAAGACGCTGAGCTTGTAGATCAGAAAGGTCAGCAGTTTGGTGGTTCGAATCCCTAGTGCTGTGTAATGGAGTAAGCTCCCATTACTTGTCCCAGCTCCTGCCAACCTAGCAGTTTGAAAGCATGTAAAAATGCAAGTAATCAATAATCTTTGGACAAGTGCTGGCTCTTCAGCTTTGTAATGGAGATGAGCACCGCCCTTTAGAGAAACGACTAGCACGTATGTGCAAAGGGAACCTTCACCTTTACCTTTAGGCAGGTGAATATTGTTCACTGTCCCTATTTACTCTACAAAATGCTTTTAGTTCAGTATAACTGGAGCTTCTTTAGGAACTGACATTTTCTGTCCACCTTATTTTTTATAGCTAAATCTCAGTCTTCCTGATTTAAAAATAATTCTGCAGTTGATATTGAAAAGAGCTGTGCTTAGTCCTTCCAGGAAGTGCCATATATTATAGGAAATTAAAAGACATTGGATCTCTTTGTTGAGCAATGCACATTTTCTCCTAGGGGCAAATTTTGGCACTGACTTGTCAACATTACAGGAGACTCTTAGTGATGTTAGGCCAAGAGCAATAAAACCTTAGCAGAAACAAACCTTAAAAAACAAACATTAAAATATTTAGTCTTTTAGGGAATGTGTGGTATTAATGTGCTTGGCCCATTCTGAAGCCAGAAGATAATTATTGAAATAAACTTGAAAATATTAACATTAAACAGGAAGAAAAATTCAAAGTAAGCTGCAGCTTTATAGGCAGAAGTCCTATGGACATTACTCAGTGTGAGAGAATATAGAACTGCAGCATCATTAATAATAATAACTAAACAAAAAATGGATTCATTGAGTGGTCTTTCCCAAATGAATGTGATTTCAGTCCCCATATTCTTCAGCTTTTTCGCTGTCTAGGAATTAAAAATCCTGAAGTTGGCACATCTCCAGACTGAGTAGGTTATCAAAAAGAGAATACTAATATTAGACATTTAATTGAAAACATAAAAATGTTTATGTTAGCTAAGTGAAGAAATGTTCATGAATCCCATTTCCTTAACATTGGAAAAACTAATAGGGAGGTTTACACATGCTTCAGAAATGATTTGATGGAACTTCAGATCTTGTGTCAGCCCCAAAGAAGATATACTGCTATAAAGATTTGGTAAGGGGGTGCTGCTTTAATAAATAATTAGAAGAACATATGAGGTCCAAAGCACTTTTCCTAAACATTTGCAAAGCACATCATGTTCTAATATGTAGTCAACCCACAATGTATCACAGCTGTTGAATTTGTGGGAACTGTTGCTAGCACCTGCATTCAAGGCTCAAATATCACTTCCTATTTGTACCATATGTTTCACTGTACTTGATCCTTTCTGTTTGGAAAAACTTAGATATGCTTGAATTGCCCTCAGTGTATTTTGCAGCCTCTTTTTCGTATAACACTGACTACTTCAATCTCATTTGCTTTTAGAATGTCTTCTGTTCAAGACAGTTGATCTGAGTTGATAGTCTGCAATCTAAAATGAAATTACTCGGAAACTTTCCCCTGCATTTGTAGTTAGTAGTCAACAGAGCCGTTTTATGGTTCATCTCATGCAGCCAGTAAAACACAGCAGCTTAGATTGATGTTACTTGAAGTCTTATTTCAATCTTCTTTCCATCCTAAGAGCCATTGTGGTGCAGTGATTAGAATGCAGTATTGCAGACTGATATTATATAGCAGTGGTGGCTAACCTTTTTGGGCTCCTGTGTCAAAAATTGTGCGCACGCTCGCGCTCGCGTGCCAGCACCCAGAAGGCAATGCACATCCCCCCACGTCCCCTACGCATGCGTGTGCAATGCCCCACCCACCCACCCCGGCCCTCCCTTACCTGTACTGCGCCTCACGGCTGATTTTTGGCCGGTTTGAGGCCTTTTTCAGCCTCCCAAAGACTTGAGGAAGGCTTCTGCAGGCTTCTACAAGCATTGTAGGCCAAAATCTAGCCCTGTTTCATCACTTCCTGTTTTTCCAAAAATACCAGAAGTGACGAAACGGGGCTAGATTTCGGCCTACAAAGCTTGTAGAAGCCTGCAGAAGCTTTCCTTGAGCCTTTGGGAGGCTGAAAAAGGCCTCAAACCGGCCAAAAATCAGCTGTGAGGCACGCACATGCGCAGTGAGGTACGTTTGCCTGCAGCTCACGTGCTAGCACAAATGTCTTTGCGTGTCACCTGTGGCACGCATGCCATAGGTTCGCCATCACAGTTATATAACAATATAGGTTGTCTTAAACTTATGACCAAAATTGAGTCCAACGTTTCTCTTGCTATGTGAGACAAATAAGTGAGTTTTGCCCCATGTTTACAACTTCTCTTGCTGCAGTTGTTATGTGAATCACTGCAGTTGTTAAACTAATAACATGGATTTTAAGTGAACCTGGCTTCCACATTGACTTTTCTTGTCAGAAGGTCACAAAAGAGATTACATGATCCTGGGACATTGCAACCATCATAAATATGAGTCAGTTGCCAAGCATTTTAATTTTGATCACATGACCATGGGGATGCTGCAGCAGTCCTGAATGTGAAAAATGGTCATAAGTCATTTTTTCCAGTGCCATTGTAACTGAACAGTTACTAAACGAACTGTTGTAAATTGAGGACTACCTGTATAACTACTTAAGAGCTGAGTGATGCAATGATTAGAATGCAGTACTGCAGGCTACTTCTGTTGATTGCTGGCTGCCTGCAATTTGGTCGGTAAAATGAAGACCCAAATTATTGGGGGCAATATGCTGACTCTGTAAACCGCTTAGAGAGGGCTGTAAAAAGCACTGTGAAGCGGTATATAAGTCTAAGTGTTGTTGCTGTTGCTATTCTCAAGTTTAGTGCTAGCTTGTTATGTTGAGCTTCAGTGCTCATAATCATCTAGTCATCATCTCTGTCCCAACCAGCAACAATATCTCTGAGATCAAAAGCTTCCAGCCATTTTGTTGACCAAATCCAAACTTCTGAGGATGTAGATTTTGAAAAATGAAGTATTAGTTGAGAAATGTCCTTCACCCTTCTCTTTTTTCATATTGGGAATCAGAAGGCCTTGTTTTTACTATTTACCTGTTCCGGGAGCTTCTTTTTGGCTGAAGAGCAAGGTATTAATGCTTTACATATGTAAATAATGACATTTATACAGCATTTTGAGCTGATAAGTCTTAACACAGAAAAGATCTGTATATTAATCTGATAATGTACATTAGGACACTCTGGACACCAGGGATCTCCTTATGCTTTCCTGATTCAGCAAGAATATCTCTTAGGAAAGATTCCGAAAAATAAATTATCCAATTTCTGAAAAATGTTTGGTATAAATGTGATGTCTGTATTCAAAAGACCAAATTAGCTCAATTACCAATAAACTCTCTGGTAGACACACAATTCAAACATTAATTGATTGCAAATGTATTTAGATTTGTAATAATTACTGAAGAGGTAAATAAACCTGAACACAGAAAATCAGAGTGGGGCTTGGATACTGTCATTTGTTTCAGCAACTGCCATCTGCTGTATTGTACCATTTGTCATCCAAGCTGTTGTTCCACTGAATCACAGTTTTCCCAGGGCATTTAAATTTAACCAAGAGTTTACTGTTTAGCTGACACCTGTTGGAAAGTGGGGGTGGGTGGGGGGGAATAAGTTTAAACCTAAAGCTAATTCTTTTTTCCAAATCTTTCTATTGACTGTTTAGCATTAATAAATGCTGTTTATACTATAAGAGGAATTTTAGATTGAGGAGGATAAACATTGAAAATGTCAAACTTTAAAAAAAGTTGAGATGTCAGTTTTAGAAATAATACATCCAAGGTAGGGATCTTTAGTTAATATTTCTTAAGCTCCTCAGAATATATACATTACTTTCCATTGCAAATATGTGATTACATTTTTTTTATTCTGTTTCTTTTTTTAAGATCAATACAAAACTTCCAAGAAAAATGGAAAAACAAAAAAATATTTGTTGAAAGATGTTATAGACCTATCCAATTCCCAGGTTTTAATTCATTCTCATGTGATTACTGAATATTTTAGGGATAAGTGATGCATATCCTATCAAGTGAAAGTTATAAAGTATACAAGTACGGATGATATTTGGTCCATTTAGAATAGTAATAAATGATTCTTATTGAAGTACACCTGTTTCTGTTGTTGCCATTTTTATGATTAATCTGTTTTGTTTTGCTTGGTTTCATCTTGTTTTGTTCACATGGCAACAGTGGAAATCTGATGATACCGAAGTCATAAGGCTAATCATATCAACATGCCACTCAGTCCTTTAAACATCAGTTGCAACCCCCATAATCAGACATATCAAGCAAAGCTAAAGCCACTTTCTAATTAATACACTCAGTATGCTTTTTCTCCTGATAGCTTTTTCTCTCCAAATGTTTGAAGATCAAATAACTTGCCGGATCTTCAAAGGTAGCTCCAAATGAGAACCCTAAAGTATTTTATTTATTTTTTTATTTATTTGATTTGTCAGTTGCTTACAAGATAATAGGTATAAGTATAAACATAGTTATGAATACATGAAATGGATACACATAAGAAAAATAAAAAGAAACAATAGGACAGGGATGGTAGGCATGTTGGTGCGCTTATGCATGCCCCCTATAGACCTCTTAGGAAAGGGGTGAGGTCAATAGTAGACAGTATAAGGTTAAAGTTTTTGGGGTTTGGGGAAGAAATCACAGAGTCAGGTAGAGTATTCCAGACATTGACCGCTCTGTTGCTGAAGTCGTATTTCCTGCAATCAAGTTTGGTGCCGTTAACTTTGAGTTTGTATCTATTGTGTGCTCTTGTATTGTTATGGTTGAAGCTGAAGTATTCATTGACAGATAGGACATTGCAATGTATGATTTTATATACTATATTTAGATCGGATCAAAGGGGGCGTAGTTCTACGTTTTCTAGGTCTAGAATTTTGAGTCTGGTGGCATAAGGTATTCTGCAATGAGTAGAGGAGTGGAGAACTCTTCTTGTGAAATATTTCTGGACTTTCTCAACTGTGTTAATATCTGATACGTAATGTGGGTTCCAAACTGATGAGCTGTATTCAAGTATTGGTCTAGCAAATGTTTTATATGCTCTAGTTAGTAGTGTGATATTACCAGAGAAAAAAGCTACGTAGAATTAAGTTAACAACTCTTAATGTCTTTTTGGCTATGTAGTTACAGTGAGCTCTAGCACTTAGATCATTAGAGATGAGTACTCCAAGGTCCTTGACAGAGTTTGGATCATCAACAAGGTCTTGACTATTCAGCTTCTATTTTATTTTCTGATTTTTTTTGCCAATATGTAAGACAGAGCATTTATTTGTTGAGATTTGAAGTTGCCATTTGTTTGGCCCTTATGATACATAATCAAGGTCTTTTTGAAGCAGTATTGTTGGTGGTGTTGAATAGCTTTACATCATCAGCGAAGAGAACACAGTTGCTCTTAATATGATCACAGAGGTCATTTATGTAGAGTATGAAGAGAATAGGTCCTAGAACAGTGCCTTGGGGGACACCACTATTGACAGGTACAGAATTTGATAGGATACTCCCAATTTTGACCATTTGTTATCTGTTTGATAGGAATGCTTCTATCCAGTTATGCAGGTAAGATTTTAGTTTTAGCAGTAGTTTGTTGTGTACCACTGAATCAAAGGCTTTATAGAAGTCTATGTAGATTGCGTCTATTGCTTTGCCTTGATCGAGTTGTGTAATCCCTATGTTTTTGCAGTGTAAGAGTTGCAGATTACAGGATTTTTTTTTTCTGAAACCAGATTGTTTATTAGAGAGTAGGTTGTTAAGTAATGAAGGAGAGTTATATTGCTCTGCATTTGAATAGTGAGTCTGTAAGCTGCCAGCTTCTACGAAGTCCCAATTCTTTGTTTCTATTGATTGCACTTGTTCCCAAGCAGTAACTTCTTGCTGCTTTATTAAAGAATAGAGTTTGTTAATTTGCTGACCTTCCATTAACTCAGCACTGCTGTATTCAGCACATGTGGTCTATCCATGCTAGGGATTTCAGGCTCCACTAAAATATTTAAAGGAGTTGGGCAGAAATGATAGAAATGTACTGTGTTAGCAGTGACACAGGGGATTGAAAATGGAAACTCATGCAGTAGCATTTTTTTTGGCTAAATGAAATATGTTTTAGGTTTTTTTCTAAAGTACCAAACTGGGAAGCTAAGGTTCAGCATGGGTCTATCACAAGTTAGATAATTCCATGTTCAATTGTAATAGGAACCATATCAATTATTTAATTCTGAAACACTATTTTTGACAGAAGAAAGTATCTGTTGCTCAAGGTTGAACTGTGGAATCCTGGATGCTGTCTGAGTTGGTGGTTTTCTTGTGGACGTTTCATTATCCAAACTAGGTAAACTCATCGGGAAATAGTGGAAGCCATGATGATGTTATCTAGTTTGGTAATAAAATGTCTGCAAGAAAACCACCATGTTCAGAGAATATCAAGGACGCCATTGACATCATCTCTTACTGTGCAAAGTTTTTCTATTTGGTGAAGATTCTAGAGACAAGGTATATATGCTAAATAGTTGTGAGAATTGTAATCTAGAATATTTAGAAATCATCCTATGATTGTAGAGACTGGATCCAAAAGTCATTATTCTTTTATTAGAAGAAACAGAAAGGCACACTAAAAAGCAAGCTTTTGGTTTCTCCAGAAATCTTCATCAGGTTAAAAGTAACTGTGCCTTTGGGCTACTTTTAGCATATAAAGATAAAGAAAGTGGATGTTTTTAACAAAAGCCATGGATCCTTTGTATCAGTAAATGACATCTGGACTGTAAAAATCTAGGCAACCACCAAAAGAAAAGTCTAACTCTTGTTGCCATCTATTGATTGCCCAACTTTTTGCTGAAACTATGACAAGATTGTTTTCCCAGAGGTAAGGATCACAGATACATTGACACAGGAGAAAGCATAAATGAACATTACATCTATATCAGTATTTCTCAATCTCAGCAATTTTAAGATGCTGGCTGGATCATTTTGGGAATTGGAAGTATACACATCTTAGTTACTGAGGTTGAAACCACTGGTCTGTCTAACTGCAAACATGTAGAGTAATTTTGAATAAAAAGTCAAATTACAAACCTTGTAATTGGAGAAGTTTGGGCTCTCTAATTGCAGAGCTGCTCTTCAAATGTATAAAATACTTCCTCCTCTGGAGATAAAGTGTACCTAAAGGTTCCTATTTTCCAAGGGATTTAAAAAGCAATCTTAGCTATGTTTCTCCATGAAAGGCAGTTCTAAAATATATACTGGAAGAACCAAAAGAGTTTGTCATTTTTGCAGTCATATCAATTTATTATCTTCAAATTGCATGATTCTGAGAAAATAAGATTATATATGTAGGCTTTTCACTTTCTTCTTTTGTGTTACTAATTATAAAGGAGCTTTTCTCCCCAGTACATTAAGGGGACAAAGTTTTGATAGCCACCAGATGAACTCTCTTGGGATAGAGAGTTCTTCTTTTTGGTTGTTGTATATGAAATTTTAGTGAGTATAGAATGTGGAGAATTAATATTTCAGTAATACAGCCTAAAAAAAAATACACCTATTTTCCTTTTCTGAATGAAGATATATTTAAGATACAGAAATAAAGTTCCACAGAAATAAATCCACATTTTTCCCTTTGGATTTTTCCTCCCAAGTTTAAAGAGATATCCCACTTGCATCTCGTTTGATGAAAGTGTACAAAATGATTCATTGCTAATCTGATATCTGATGCATTTCAAATATGAAAGTTCTATCCCAGGGCAAAAAAAAAAAAAAAGGATGGAGGGGGAATCCAAAAATAACCTTCCAGTTTGATTTGTTGTGATTTGTTCTCTTCCAAATTACATCTAAGTCAATAGGACTGATAGAATTAATTAAAAAGCAATATCTGGATTCAGAAAGCTGCTCACAAACTTTGTTCTGAGTTACTGGTGATTGCCATCTTGTTTCAAAGTTATTAGGAAGGCCATCATGATGGCAATCACAGCTGAAGCCTTTTTGTATGTGTGTCAACAACACATACACGAGAATTGGATTTAGATCTTATAGTCATGAGTACCATGACACTTTCACACATACACACACACCCCTAGGATACCATATACAGATCATCATTTGACCTTGCACGTGAAGAATTCGTGTCATCTATTTCATGGACACATGAAGTTCCTGCATTTAGTCTAGAATGCTGCCACCAGACTGTAATTTCTAATGTGACAGAGATAAGTTATTAAACCAATGAAAATTATTATATTAGCTGTATCAATTTAATATATTTAAATGAAGTTGAATTCTGCCGACATCTTGGAATGGCTTGCTACACATTTATTTATTTAAATTATTTAAGTTTATTGGCTGCCCAACTTCAAACCACTCTTAGTGGCACCAGAATTTTTTTTTTAAAGCAGCTAAAGATATTAAAATGCCTTAATAACAAAATCCACAAAACAAAACAGAAGCCATTAAGCAAATACCAAAGTTCAATCTCAGCCCTAGGATCAAAACCAGGTTTTCAACCCAGGAGAGATGGTGCCATCCTTATTTTTAGGAAGATGTTATTTCAAAGAGTGGGGCCTGTAACAGACAAGGCATACTTCCTAGGTGCCACAAGAAGGCAGCTTTTAACGGAGGGGACATGGAGCACACCCAACCTGCTGCAACATACTGGGCAGGCATTAGCTGTACGAGACAAGTGGTCTCTCAGGTATTCAGGGCCTATCAGGTGGGCTGCTGGGCTTTTGCAGGGGTTCGGGAGAGCCCCTAGCTAAGATTCTGTGCAGTTCAGAGAACCCCCAAATCCCACTCCTGGCTGGCCCCACTCACCCCGCCCCACCCCGCCCCTTCCAGGAGTCACCATACGGGCCATTTTGGATGCAGGTAAGGGCAGGGCGTGTGCAGAGGCTTGGGGAGGGCAAAAAACAAGTGTCCTGGGAGTTCGGGAAAGCTGGAAATGGGCCCTAGCTTCCAAAGAGCCTCCGGAGCCTGGAGAGGCCATTTTCGCCCTCCCAGAGGCTCAAGGAAAGCTTCCGGAGCCTAAGAGGGCAAAAACGTCCCCCTGCTATAGTGCAGGAGGCCCTTTGTTAAAATTTTTGAAGCCCATCCCTGGGCCCTATGCAACACCGTGCTGTATAGGTAACAAGGATCACATTGAATTGTACTCAGAAGCCAACTGGCAGCTGATACAGTTCACATAGCAGTGGTGACATGTAGGCACACTGAGAGATACCCATTACTGCTCACGCAACTGAATGTTCAAGCTGTTGTAGCTGCTTCAAAAGCACTTTCATGTAGAGTGCATTGCAATAATCCAGTTGTCAGGTGACTAGGGCATGAGTGACTGTCTGAAGGGCCTCTTGATCAAGGAAAGAATGCAAATGTTCTGAAACCACATACATGCATTAGCCAAATTATAACTTTTATACTACTGAGTATTTTAAATGGTTTTCATTTACCGAAGCAACATAATTAACATAAAGTATTGGGAGTCTATTTCCCTCTGAGAAGAGAAACTAAATATCATTTGTTATGGTTAACTTGATCATTTAGACCAACTTCACATATCACATATAACTCAGGGACATACAGATGTCCTACCCCTCTAATTTTAACTTTAGTTAAGATACTCATCTATATTCTGGTATTTTGCTAATAGTTTTCTGCCAGCCTGTAATTTCCCCAAGTTAGAATAAATTTCAATTTTCATCAAGTTATTTTATTTATTATTTCCATCTTTAAATAATATTTTAAAAATGTTTTAAATTAGGGCTGCCAGATCCAAACTGCAATAATTCAAATGAGCACTACAGAAAAACAGTTTTCTCTTTGTTGACAATTAGTGGTGGACCCAATTTTTATATATATATATTTTTTTAGGAAGGATTATACCGTAGTTCTGCATTTGCTGCCCCTTTCATTATAGAAATATATGCCTAAACCCAGTAAAGACCATCATGTTCTGCTTAAATCAGAAACAGTTTTGGATGGATTGGGTTGGGCAGCACTACTATGAGGTTTCCAAAATCAGGTTTTAGAAATTGTAAACTCAATATATCTGGAGGTCAGTAGATTGGGAAATCTGCATTACCCTATAATAATATAGTGCAACTACTAGCTGTCCAGGGGCCAAAAGTTTCCTGTTTCTCTATCTGTCCTTGTTGGTTATACATCACAAAGGCCTTATAGGAGATCAGAGCTTCTGTTGCTGGCTTCATTGTAGATTTATTTCTGCTGCTAATTGAGCCTATTCTGAAAGGCATTCAGAAATTAACTCTGGGTGGGCAATTTGTATGATAATAGTAATGATTTCTTTAAGAAACCTGATGACCCTGTAATCATAAAAACTGTTCCCAAGAATAATGATTCATTTTGATTGGTAGCATCGGTTAAGGTACCTATTTGCTCACATTTGCTACCAAAGGTTCAACCTACTCAACTTTAAATGCGTTTAGATTTAATCAGTGCACAGCAAATACTCTTTCAACCAACTCAAATATTAATAAACTAACAAACTGTAAGGTTATGTTGACATAACACACCTAATTTGGGTACCGAATTAATCCATTAGCTGGCTTTACAAAATCTATTGAATAATAAATTAACACACAGTTGGATTTGCGCAACAAACTATACCACAAGAAGTAAACTGTTGTGGTTCGCCAGCAGCCTGTGCAGATGGCAGCGGAATCGGACAGTGGGGAAGAACGGGGACCAGTCTGGGAGTCTGGGGAGGACTCAATCGAGGGTCCTGTGTCTGATGCAGAGATGGGGCCAGGACCATTTGGGAGTTTTATACTGACTCCAGAGCCTCCAGAGTCTGGCAGCAGCAAGACAGAGGAACAAAGGGAATCTGTACCCAATGTGCATGTGCACAGAGCTTCTAGAAGGCAAGAGTAGCTAAGACAAAAGGGTTGACTCAGGAGTAAGGCTTGGAGGTGATTGCCTCTCCCCTAATGTATATAGGAGGTGCAAAGGTAAAGAAACCTTTGCAGGAAGCAAAATCATTTACTCCGTTTGGATTAAATCTTGAAGCTCTGTGTGGACTTTGTACTTCAGTTGGTTTTTTACAGTTAATTTGGCACTTTAGTTGTCAGCAATTCAAAGGAAAGAAAAGTGGGTGCTTATCTTGAGAAATTGTTTGGACTAAACGTGTGCTTAATTACGGTCTCAAGAAGCTTTGGTCAGAACACCAAGATTATCATGAATAAAATGTCACATTGATCTAAAAAGTTCAGATGATCTTATTTCAAAATGTGAACCCAAAGGTAACATGCTTATGTTTTTTTTTTTAACAGCCCACATACTGGAATACAAGCATATGACTCAGCTGTGCCTCAGATTCCTACCGCCTGTATTTCCATTGAAGATGCAGAATTGATGGCGCGATTGTTCTCCCGGGATACTAAGATAGTTGTAACTCTGAAAATGGGAGCCAAAACATATCCTGATGCTGATTCCTTTAACACAGTTGCTGAAATAACAGGCAGTAAATACCCTGAGCAGGTGAGTGACATTTTGTATATTTCATGTTTAGAGTACAAACTGCAAATTCTCTTAACTTAAAATTTCAAGATTTCAAAATCATTGGAATACACTGAGGTCTGATGTTAAAAATTAGAATCACAAATTTGCTTTGCTGTGGACAGTTAATTCCACAGAGTGAACCTTTTCCCTTGGTGTCTTCATCCTCAGATCTAGAAGTCAGTGGATCTCTAGACTAGACTAGATCACTTAAGAGAAGAAAACGAAAACGAGAGCAACATCTAGTTTTGGTTGCCATGAGGTAAAAAGGATGTTTACATTCTTGAAAGCATACAGAGAAGAGCAACAAAGTTGATTAGGAGATTGGAGGCTAAAACATATAAAGAATGGTTGCAGGTACTGGGTATGTCTATTTTAATGAAAAGAAGGACTAGGGGTAATATGACAGCGGTGTTCCAATATTAGAGGAGCTGCCACAAAGAAGAGGGGTCAACTTATTCTCCAAAGCATCAGGAATACAGGACAAGAAGCAATGAGTGGAAACTAATCAAGGAGAGAAGCAACCTAGAACTAACGAGAAATTTCCTGACAGTTAGAACAATCAGTGGAACAACTTGCCTTCAGAAGCTGTGAATGCTCCAACACTGGAAGCTTTTAAGAAGAGATTGGACAACTATTTGTCTGAAATTCCTGCCTGAGCAAGGGGTTTGACTAGAAGACCTTCAAGCTCCCTTCCAACTTTATTATTCTGTTCTGTTATTTTCCAATATAACACTCTACACATGTTAGTAGAATATAACAATTGGAACTTGTCATCAATTTCAGTTGGGTTCCAGCTGTATGTTAAATATGCATATGTACCAACAAAACTTCAGAAATGATTTTTATGATTTAGTTTAAAATATAGGACATGTCACATATTCTCAGTCTTCCAGAAAAAATTCATGCATTTTTTTTTCATTACAGAAACTGGGGAGGTTAACTACTGTTGCTTTAGAAACTTTCTAAAAGTCTTTAGCCATTTGAATTTTGCAACAATAGTTAGTATTAGACTACTCCCATCTTCTTTTAATTTTATCTTTAATTTTACCTACCTAGCACTAACTTTGTTACTTTTTACTACCTGGATATTGAGCTTCAGAGAATCTTGTTAAATCCGGGAAGGTGTAGATTTTCCAATGTCTTTAATAACTAATAAAACCGCATGATATTGCACGATACTAAACAGTAAGTATTCTCTCAAGAGCTATCTGGTTTTTCACATTGCTGTTCTACAACATAGCTGTGGCAACATTCGCCTGATCTTATCTAATCTTGGAAGCTAAGCAGAGCTGGGTCTGGCTAGTTGTTGGAGGAGACCCATCCTGAGAATCTAGGAGTTGTAGGTTACAAGTCAATAAATATCCTAGAAACAGACAGTGGGAAAGCCCTTCTATATTATTACCAAGATTTGTCTGTGAAGTCATTAGAAGAGTTGGACTTTAAGAAGACCATTAACTTAGTGAACATAGTTTAAGAGGTATTAATTGATATGCCAGTTTCTTTGGATTTATCTTCAAAGATTTAGATTAGCAATTATTTTATTCATGAATTTCTTGTTAGGTTTCATGGCTCTGAAAGAGAACTGTTTTGTATTTGTAATCATTTAGTACAGTAAAGACTGCACGTTGAATATCTGGCATGCGTGGGCTGATTCAGTTCTGAGATATAGATCAGCAGGGCTGTAAAACTCCTTCCAGAATGAGAAAAGCATTTGGCTTTTAAATGGTGTGTCACTCCAGAGAATAAGCAAGGCCATGCCAACAAGTTGGATGGACCAGAAACAAATTCAGTTTGACTTAATTTAATTAAATGGAGCTAATAATATACTGCATTTAATAATTTTCTTCTTCTGTTGCATTAAAAATTCTAATGCAGGTTCTGAGGTGCCAAATACATATTTTGAGGGTTGCATGTGGTCCTGGAAATTGGATTTAGGACAATTATAATATGTCTTTCATCCTGAAATCTCCTAATGTAGTTTTTAGGTCAATAAGGAGAAGCAATCTTTGTCTTTAGGTTTTGAATCTAACAATACATAGTACAAAAAATATGGAAATCTAGTACAAAAATATAGTTATTAAATGTCTTTAATAACTAAGAAAGCCATATGATACTGCATGATACTAAACATTCTTTCAAGAGCCATCTGGTTCTTCACATTGCTGTTCTACAGCATAGTAGTGGCAAACATGTGCCTGATCTTATCTAATCTTGGAAGCTAAGCAGAACTGGGTCTGGATAGTTCTTGGAGAAGACCCATCCTGAGAATCTAGGAGTTGTAGGTTACAAGTCAACATTATAAGGAAAGGAAAATAACAATAGATTCCAGAAAGGATTTTAACCTTCCCTTCAAGCAAACTGAAAGGGTGAGGTGACTAATTTTAGGAGAAATTAAACCTGGTGGAATTAGCTTCATAAGAAGGTTGATAGTGGGATTCTCTCTTTCATTCCCTCAACCATAGGATACTAATTAACCATAATCATCACTGGTGAGAAGCAAAATTTGATGCAGAAAGAGTGACACTATTCAATGCCTTCACACAGTCTACTAAGCTATGTTTTGCATAAACATTGAATAAACCAACATTAGCAGGGATTGGGAGCAGCAAAAAGATTTCAATTTAGAAAGGTGGTGCAACTGCAGAATTAAAATCTTGGATTCCCAATATGTGTTTTATTTTTGTTTCTTAACGGGCACTGGAATAATGTAATGCAAATGATGAAAATTATTCTTGCGGTAATGATTTCCTATATGTTGCATGATGTTTTTATTATTTCAACTTTTCTTTTTTTCTCTCTTTCTGTCCTTATGCTTTTCCCTTCCTTTATAATGTTTCTTTATTAATAGAATTATAAAACATTTATAAATACTACAATTAATTGAATGTTAATAAAGGGAGCTTTAGTTGGAACAGCTTATATTCTGCAATGATATCTTTAACCCTATAAAACAACGACCTCTTCCGGATCCTTGGGAAGGACTTGATAAGTGGATAAAAATGCCAAACCATCTGCCTGACTTGGGGGCCATTATTTATTAAATGCATATGCTGCTCGACTCCTAGCAACTTGGTGTGGATTATTGTTAAAAACATTTAAAAGCACCATACAAGAAAAACAAAATGAAGAAACAAAGATGGCTGAATAAACAAAACTGGGAATAAGAGAAAAGAAGAAAAGGGGTATCAATTACCTTCACCAAAGGCTTGAGTAAAAGACCAACATTTTTAAGACTCCTCCCCCCCCCGAAATCTCAGTAGAGTGGAAAGCGTCATTTGAATCCTGAGGGGAGCCTACAGTTAGCGGGAATAAAGCCATAAATCATAGTTTAGAAGCCACAGCAAATGACTTCACATTACATTAAACCAAAACCAAACAGACCATGATATCGCTTAGTGTAAATCGAGCTTGTCTCTTTTGTTTTTTTACTACCCCGTTTTTCAATGTGTTTTACAAACTATTTTTGGATGCAAGGATTAGATTTCCAGCAGTCCAGGGTCATTAGTCTTCTCTTCCCCCATCAACTGAAGCAGTGGTGGGATTCAAATGTTTTTTTACTACCGGTTCTGTGGGCGTGGCTTGGTGGGCGTTGCAGGGGAAGAATACTGTAAAATCTCCAGTCAGAGGTGGTATTTTCCGGTTCTCCGAACTACTCAAAATTTCCGCTACCGGTTCTCCAGAACTGGTCAGAACCTGAAGAATACCACCTCTGATCTGAAGGCAAAGCAGGATAGTAACCTGGGGGTGGGTGGGGGGAATTCCATGGTTAGAAAATAGGAAAATATCCAATGTTTTGTATTGCCAAAAATCCATAATTAGAGTTACCTCCTGCTCCAACAAGAGTTTCAGGATCTAGATTTATTTAGGGGAAGGGCATGTGATATCTTGGATCTTTTTTTTAATTTATTTTAATCGGGGTTTTTAGATTTTTATTGGGGCAGCCTATAATTTAATTCTTTTTAAACTATATTTATCTCTGTTTATATGTATTTTAGTTGGCTGTTCACCGCCCTGAGTCCTTCGGGAGAAGGGCGGTATATAAAATTCATGAAATAAATAAATAAATAAATAATTTTAAAGCTTGATTTCATAAACAGAGTCCAAGTTGTATTGAAAAATTACACATATCGTAAAAGTGGTGGAATGTGTAGCAGTACAAGAAGATTTGTACTGTCTCACAGAAATCCAGACTGTCTAGACTTCTGCTTCTCATAAAGAGGATAGATCTCACTCAGACTATTTGCTAGCATTCCTGCTTCAGGCAGGAACAGATCAAAACACTGAAACTATTTAGAGCGTGGCTTTCAAGTTCAACAGTGATTTAAAATCTCCTTCAAATGTAAGTTCTGTGTATATTTTCATTCTCTAATTTGTTTTTTTGTGTTTTAAATAAAACGTTTTAGCAGTATTTCAGCCATTTCTGAGATGACATCATTCCCATTTAAAACTTATGTAGCCAAAAGGCACCACCACTCCATGTAATGAACTCAGCAGAAAAACCTCATCCCATTTCTTTACCCTTTTTCTGTTGCCAGTATATATGATTTAGGTTGTTGAAAGGCTGTTGCTGGAAATGTTAAAAATGGCAAGAATGTATACATGGTAGCTTTGGGGTTTTCTAAAAACCAAGCCAGAGTTTAGTCATGAGTTCCCAAATCTTCTTTCCCTGGGATTGCTGGACGCAGCTAGGAGCTGAGTCACATCTGCAGCCTCATTTATACTAAATCAGCAATGGCCTTTGAACTTTTCCCAAAATATATGGGCGGGTGGGGAGAAGGGAGAGGGAGGGAGAGAGAGAGATTCTTAGGCTACCATTTTTTCCTCTTATTATGATCCGTATAGTCCCATGATTAGGGGTAGAATTAGGGCAATACATCAGGGCAAGACGGGTGGAGCTGAGTACTTATTGGCCAGATACCCTTCCTGATGCCTACATTGAGTTCACAGCAGATATTTTTTCTTCGCACCCTAAGAGAGAAACATCTGCTGCTAGTGTGTCTTCACCGCTAGGTGAAGTTATAAACTGCCAGCACAGTGACACAAACCAATTTGCTGTGCAATTTGCCATTCTCATAACATGATATAATTTCATCAGTAAAATTGATATACTTTAAATTTTATCTGACTATAATTCACAGCTTTATATATGAAGTCCCTGTGTGGTTATTTATGTCAACTTTAAAACGGAAGTTTTATCAAAATATTTGCCATTGTGAAAGTCAACATGAATAGCTATATGTATGATTTCTGACCCCCTTTTAGTATGCTCACAGGTGACAGGTTGTTTAGATTGGCTTTTCAAATATTTTTCTAATTAAAAAGGGACATGTGTGACATTCCCATTTAAGAAATTGGGCATGAGATTACTAAATTCTCACAAGAATCCAGATGATTATTTTAACATTTTGGAAGAAAGCTTGCAAGTGAGAGATTGTGAAAGAGGAATGGAAGGGACAGTAAACTCAAGAAACAGAAAGTGTATCCACGGATAATTTATTTCATAAATACATCTCAGCCCAAGTGGCAGAAATATGGGAAGAAACATTTCAAAGAGTTCAAATTAAACTGCATTTTCAAACTTGGCAACTTTAAGGTGACTTCAATTCCTAGAATCTATCTTCAAGTCATCAAATTTGAAAAACACTGAAATAAACCTTACCTTATTAAGTGGTGAATTCCTCTTACATTTTTCAAGGCTCTGTATTTATTCCCATACTTGCATTAGAAGTACATCATTTTGCTTCACATTTTTACTTCAAAGTGCTTTCTGTTTGCACAAATGGAGGGACTGCTAATGATGCTTTTAAGTACTACAGTGCCAATCTCCAATACATACAGACATACATTTCAATGAACGCAACCAACATCCTGGGCTTTAAGCTAACTTCAGTTAGAATAACTACCACTAGCTAACTAGAATTAGAGTAAACTCCAGTTCCAAGAATCAAACATAGTAAAACACTTGCTGTATAGCAGAGATGTCAAACTCTTGGCCCGTGGACCGGATGCGTCATGCACTGGCCATGCCCTCCCCCAGTTTAGCAAAGGGGAAAAAATTCACGATACGTCACATGATGTCATGATGATGTGAGTTTGACACCCTTGCTCTATAGTCTAAAAACATATACATTCACTCTTCAGTTATTATAATTGAAGATTATTCATTAGTTATAATCTCATCTAAGGCTATATATCTGTAGATCTACTTGGATATTTTATTTATTTTTATTTTAGTAGTAATAGTATTATTTGCTAACATACCAGCCAGGGAATACTTAATATTCCCTGTTAAGTTTTCCCTATTAAGTTTTGTAAAACTAACAGTGTAAAACCAAGATAATGGGCTCAGTTGTTGAAAACAAATTGATAAAGGATAATTTGTGACATACAAAACCCTGCCTTTTTCAGGTGGGCTGGCATTGATGTTGCTACTGATAAATTTTCTGAATCATTCTTCCATGGCAGGATGACACAGGAGAGATATTCTCTAAGGCATTGCAGAACCCAGCCATTTAAGGCATTATAGGACTTGAATCATGTCTGGGAAAACAATTGAGAATCAGTTCAACTATCTGCAGTAACTGTCTATGGAGATTCTCAGTCATTCAGATTATGGTCTCAAAGGTGCTTTTTCAAAAGGCAGCTGGACTTTCTTGGTGTTGCTTGAAGACATTTTGTTTCTCATCCAAGAAGCTTCTTCAGTATCTGCAGTAGCATGCAATAACCATGAGCAGAAGAGAACAAATAAACTAACATATTTGGTATTGCATTTTGGAGCATCTAGAAACTCTTCAAAGATTATGGTATGTAGACTATGTATTAAATAAACACACAGGAATATATTGACAGCTTGAGTTCAAAATATTTGAAATTAGAGAAGCGTGGAACAAATAAACCTTTGTATGTGTATCCTGTCATTTTGAGAGTTTATACCTTCATGCTAAACACAATCAAGTCATTTATGGAAGATGCCTGCTACTTTATACGTAGCATAACTTCTTCCACAGAATAGTCAATCAAAGGCATAGTAGAACATATAGAACAAATAGTAGAACAAAGGCAGAGAAACTAGCATTTCAGATATTGCTCAGCTGCAGTTCCAGAATCCCCAACTAAAATGGCCAGAGATGTGGGACAAAGCAAGAGTTGGGCAGACACAGATTTCCCAAATTAGTTTGCCAAATTCTGTAAACTTTTGGAAATATAATCCCTGTTAGTAGGGAGGCAGGGAACTTCCCAGCTGGTTCCATATACAGCTTTTAAAAAAGTAGTGATAAATATATTTCCTTCCCAGTCATATTGTTTCTTGAATACATTTTAATCTTAAGAAATTTAGGAAATGATATAGTATCTTAGCAAGTGGTATACCAAGTTCTTTTCTAAGACAGTTTAGATTTAACTGGTAATTTTGGGCACAGAAGGTGGAAGCAGATTTCTTTTGCTTTCCTTTTTGCACTGGACTAATTCATTCTTGGAATCTGTTTTTGCCTTTCCAAATTGTATTCAGGCAGGGGTGGGACTACTGGTTTGGTGATTTATGTTTCTCTGCACGCACGTGTTAAACATCATCAGCTTGCTGCCTGGACAGCTGAGGAGCGCTGCCCGCAAGTGCACAGAGTTTGAAAAAGCATTTTTTTCCCCCTGCTTTTTCAACTGCAGCTGTGCCGGGCAAATCAGCTGAGGTTGAAAAAGCAGGAAATAAAGGTCAGGTAAGAGCCCGGGCGGGCAGGTGGGCCAAAACACCAGCAGACACAGAACCGTTTCTGTTTCTGCTACTCTTCAGAGCTGGACAGGACCGGTCGAATCCCACCCCTGTATTCAGGCATATAGAATGGGAACAAAACAACAATGAACACTGAACAGTGTGTGTGTGTGTGTGTGTGTGTGTGTGTATGTATGTGTGTGTGTGAGAAAGAGAGAGAGAGTATAGAAAGAGAAGAGACAGTGAGTGTGTATGTGTGTGTGTGTGTATGTGCGTGTGTTTGCTTTTCCCCAATATATAGAGCAAATTTATGCATACAATGGAGTGAGTAGGAAGGTTGACGTGGTTGATTAAACTTTTAATTTGCTTGACTCTCAACAATTCTGAAATGCCCTCTCAAGTTCCTTAATGCATGCAACTTTCATTCAGAGATAAAACATTACGATAAAATCCCAAAGGTGCATTTTTCAAGAGTCAACTGGATGGCCTGGCTGACTGAAAATCTCCGTAGACGTTACAATAAAATCAATACAACATAAAGATAAAAGATGGCAAGCACAAAGCAAAGTGTCTCATTCAGCTTGGTCTTTATGGCTCTTCTAAAGAACAGAAAAGTGAGGGGCCATCTATAATTAAAGGGGAACCACATTCCCGAGGGCAAGTTCTGTTGGAGAGCAGAAACACTTATAGAATAGAATGCCTTTATTGTCATTGCACTCCACAAATACAATGAAATTTGAAAGTTACTCCAGTACAATGCCCCAAACATCACATCACAATCACACTGCAGAGTATTGTTCATGTTGGCTGTAAACCTTCCCCATGCAACGAGACTCAAGACACATATATCACCAAACACACACAGCAAACCAGAGAGCGAAAAGCCACAGCAAACGTGTGCGCCGCCATCTTGAAAGAATTCAAAGGGTTCCAATAGATGTTATTGTTCAATTGAAGAAACCCAAGGAGGACCAACCTTGCAAGATAAAATTGGGTATGGAGATACCAGGGGAGAAAAAGACTCCCTGAGTTAACCTGACCCCATGTCATGTAGGGCTTTATAGGTAACAACTATCACTAAATTACACCCAGAAGTAAACTGGCAACTAGTGCATTTCCTGAAGTTGAGGTATTAGCAATAGAAATAGCACTTAGACTTATATACTGCTTTACAATGCTTTACAGTCCTCTTTAAGGGGTGTATTTCCCCCATATTGCCCCCAACAATCTGGGTCCCCATTTTACCGACCTCAGAAGGGTGGAAGGCTGAGTCAACCTTGAGATTCAGACTGCCAAACTGCAGGCAGCTGGCAGTCAACAGAAGTAGCCTGCAGTACTGCACTCTAACCACTGTGCCACCATGGCTCATTACCTAGATATATTGCAGCATGCCCATTACTGCTTGTGCTGCCACATTTTGAACCAGTTGAAGCTTCCAGGTGATCTTCAAAGGCAGCCCGTAAAGATGACACTGTCAAGCTATGAGATGAATAGAGTATGTCTGAATACCAACACCACCCGCACGTCTAGAAATGGCATAACTGATACATCAGACGGAGTTGTTTAAAGGCTCTCTTAGTCACAATGAACACCTGCTTTCCTACTTGAAAACTGTGAGTCTAGAAAGACGTTGATTCCATAGCAACCTTGAAGTAGGAAGTGCTACACCACCCAAGGTCAAAGATGCAATAACTCCAAACTGGGGGGCTCCAAATACCCACAGCCACTCGGTTTTGGTAGGACTGTCTCAGAGACAGTTCCTCCTCATCCAAACCTGCACAGCCTCCAATGTTTTTAAATCTGGAAGAACAGGGCTACTTGCAGTTCAAAACATGTCTGCATAGCTTTTTGCAACCCGAGCATGCAAAATCCCAGCCCTTCAATGCCCTTCAAAGATTTATCTATAGAGCCAATAAAGCTCAGATGGACAATGATGGTGGGGATTGCTTTTTTAAGTTCGCCTCTTTGTCTTTTTTTTTTTTTTAGCCATTCCCTTAGCAAACGTCTATGGGTATTCTCAGTCATCCAGAAGGTGCTTTTTCAAAAGGCAACTGGACTTTGTTTTTCCTCGAAGGCGTTTCACTTCTCATCCAAGAAGCTTCTTCAATTCATTCAGTTCATTCTTCAGAAGGGAAGAAGCTTCTTGGATGAGAAGCAAAACGACTTCAAGGAAAAACAAACTCCAGTTGATTTTTTAAAAAGCACCTTTGGGACATTTACTTTGCAGTGTAGAAAATGAGTATGTGTCCCTGCCTTCCAGAAAACCATTGAGTATTCAGAAAACTTCCATTCTAGAAGCAATAACTTAATGAGAAAAGGTCTGTTGAGGGTAGAAAACAATTTCTATAGAAGAAACTGAAAGTTAAATTAGATAGCTTTGTTGCTAACTATTATTACAATATTTGCACCGGTGTATTATTTTATGGAAATAACCAGGAAAGTTGTATTTCATTCATATGGGAATGTATGTGTTATGATTAAAAGAATAATTACAGCTCATATGGACAAAAATACAGTTTTATTTCCACGGTGAGACTGACTACTTTCAGTTGTCATAGTTTCTCTGTGGGAAAGAAACAGCAAAGTACTTGTAAGGTTCCAATTTTTCCATTTATTTAGGATTGCTGTTCTGATGTTTCTTTAATTTAGCGGTAACACTGTTCTTGTTTGCTCTAAGGATGTTTCCACCCACACACACATTCCCAGGTGATACTTCAAAATGGGCAACACTTGTCTCTGGAAATATAAAAGAAAAACCTGAAAGCAGATTTATAGTGTGTCTACTATGTTTGTGGCTTTGTATTGCCTTGTAGAATCAAGTGTAGGCTGCTCAGAGTTTACATTCCCAGGCTGTAATTTAACACAGTTTCAAGGGTGCTTAATTTCCTTGAATATTGTAAGCATGAGTATGCTTACAATGTAGTCCTATACATATTTATTCAGAAGTAAGACCAGTGGAATCAAGAGAACTCGGATAGATCTGTTTAGAATTCCATCTTTGGTTAGGACTCAGTCCTTTGACTATGACATCAGCCTTTGGAAAAGACCAAGAAAAAAAAATCAAGGTCTTTTTAAAAAACTAACAAACAGAAAATAATAGATGAAAATAAAACTAAAGATAATAAATAAAACTATTATTGCTTCAGTATATTTTTCAGTGTTTAACTAGGGTGGATAAATAATGTGTTTTTTATTTTTGACCATTTCAAGTCACATTATTTAATGTTCTCATTTAGCATTGTTTTGTCTTTGATTTTTTTTTCTTTTGTATTTTGTATTTAACCTTTTTGAATAAAATTAAACTTTGGCAAAATAATAATAATAATAATAATAATATTATTATTATTATTATTATTATTATCCAATGTGGTCTGCTGATAGCTGTTTCAGTCAGCACATTTATTCTGATAGGTTGTGATTATGTTCCTTCACATAGGAAACTGTAGACTGTATTTGTCAAGTATTTCTAAGTGGAAGTAGAAATCTGCTCCTTTATATTAGTGATTGGTAGCCATGGCATATTCAATTAATAGAAAGAAAATTAATAGAAAAGTTCTTTGTTTATCTAGATTGCACCAAAACATTCATATCATGAATTGATTCAGAATTCACATTTTGAAATTTGGTTGCATTTTTATTCAAAGTAGATAGATAATTTAAGAATTAAATTCATATATGATATCACTGATTTCAATTCAGTACTTTTAATCAAAAAATGTCTCAAATGAACCAGTTTAAAAAAATTAAAACTAAAAATAAGAGAAGTTGGAAGCCTAGGCAGTTGACGACTTAGGACAATTGAGCCCAAAATTTCTGTTCCTAAGCAAGGCAGTTATTGAGTTTTGTCCCATTTTAGGACCTTTCTTGACACAGTTGTTAAGTGAATCACTGCAGTTGTTAAATGAATCTGGCTTCTCCATTGATTTTGCTTGTCTGAAGGTGATCACACGATCCCAAGACATTGCAGCTGTAATAAAAAAATGCCAGTTGCCAAGTGTCCATATTTTGGTCATGTGTCAGTGGAGATTTTGCAATTTATTTTCATAAATGCTACTTTAATAGTAGTACAAATAAAAACAACAATGGGTAGTCCCATCAACCCTTGGGGTTTAATATTCACTATTTTGGGGGATCCTGTTCTAGACATTACAAGTATAGGAGTTGGTCTAACATTGAAGGCATGGATGAAGTGCAAAAATATAGGTTTCTATATGACTTGCTTTTACAACACAATAAAAATGTATTTAAAGAACCTGCGACTCTCATTGAGGCTTCTGCTCTAGTTGACTGCTGGAGATAGGGGGGAAGTAGAAGAAGGAGAAGGAAAGAAAAGAAGAAAAAAAGGGGGGAAAATATTATTTTTGCATTTGGCATATGACCCCCACAAGTCATCCCAAAAGATCGTAATGCACAGCTCAGATGCCAGAGCTGAATGTGGGTAGTCAAAGCCTTTTAGGTAGTAGAACCATAGCTCCTATCCAAAAGTTTCCACCAAATTGTAATGTTTATGGAAACAAAGGGGAAAAAATAAATATATACCACAGAGAATAGTTTGATTAATGATTACTTAGTTGCTATTCTTTGCTTGGTCCTGCTTCCTCCTTAGATGCAGCTCCTGGCATGATATTCAGAATTAGATGCCAAATGTGACCTTCAGCTTAAAGAAAGTTTTGCTACCCTACCATAGCGAATATGAGCTTTATAAAAAAAATGAATTCCAATTCCTAGTATAATGCATATTTAGTTAAGCACTTAAAATAATTACTGTTAATGTTTTTGATGTAATTTTTCAGTCTGTTCAGGGGCCCAGATCACAGTGGAGTCATGCAATAAAATATTCTTAATTGTGATGCATTATATTATGATGAGAATAATTGAGCATTTTCAGTGTAGTGTGATAGATTTAATTAACCATTGCAAAAGATCAGAAATGCTTAGTTAGACAAACAACACTTGCTTAGACTGAAAAATAATCATTGAATGGGAAGGAAATGCCACCAGCAACTCAAGCATGCAAAACCCCAGTCCTCCAATGCTTTATCTGTACAGCCAATGATGGAGAAGACTTAACAAAAACTGGTACTTTTCCATAATGGGATTTGCACTGCAGGAAAGTAATACATTTTGGGGGGACATCTTGTAGCCATGTAAAAATAGCTGTTGTAAGAGATGGCCAGACTGAGCCCATGGGAGGGGTCAAGTATGTCATTGGTCTTGAGTACCTTCATGCCCACAAGAGATCTAACTCCAGCCCACCTTGAATTCCACTGGCTCTTATTTAAAGCCAACTTGTTTTGATTGTTAGTAGTTCAGGTTCAGGTAGCATGCAATAAACCTGTATTCTTTTGAACTGCCTGGGCTCTTGATTTCCTGCGCTTGGTAGCTAAGTTCTTGTAACCAAGCAGCAACAGCCCATTACTCTTGCCTTAACAAGATTCTAAATTATTCTCTGGCAGAACACGTGGCTTCATTCTCCCAGGCTTTATCCATTTTGAGTTCATTGCAGGGAATGGATTTAGAATAAAAACTTAGAGTGGAAACCGAGCATTATTATCTGAATAATGCCATGAGTCATACTCTATAGCTAATGTAGAATTAAGATGGTAACACACCTGCTTAGCGGGAAGCCACAAAGGGAAATGTTTCAGATGAAATACCTAAAAGAAGTTTCTGAAAATGTGAGGTTGACAACAGTGGAACCATTTTAATGAACTACAACTGTTTTATGGATGAAATGTGGACATTGGGTAGACACTGCAGGCTCTACCGTTGCTTTTTTATCCTGTGGGAAGACTGTTCATTGTAAACGGTTCGTGTATTCTGTCTTTGACCTCACAAAAGCCTCACATTCTGACTTTCATTTTGCAAGCGTTTTGTCAGCTCTCATCTGTTCCATTTGCATGGACAGTGTTTGGTGGTCCTAAGAATTGTAGTTTAGCAGCATCTGAAGGTGATTGTTCACTTTCTCTGTTTAAAGGAATTTGTTTAAAGGAATCTGTTTAAAGGAGTTTAAAGGTCCTGAAAGGGCAAAGCACAATTGATTCTTAACAAATGGATTCTTGTTCATGGTTTCGATTACCTTATTTGGTTATTTCCTATTCTGGTATCTCTCTTCAGCAATTCTTCCTCCCTACCCCAGGCTTGTGTTCCCAAGCCTATTTCTTGAATATTATCGACAGCTTTTTAATGTAGCTTGGATTTAAAATGGTGACATCAGACCCCTATCAAAAGTGTTACTCAAACTGCATCATTAGAGTTTAATGCCTCTTTTTTTCTTAGAAGTTTTAGGGAAGCCAATGGTAAAAGGGAAAAAAAAGAACCCAAGCAAGCTAATGTTTTGCCTCTGGCTTAATAGTTAACAAAACGCACACAAATTAATTTAAATTCTTTCCCCTGTCCAATTCATCTTTTTCTTTCCTCCAATTTCCATATATTATGTTATAGGGCTGTTTAAGCAATATCAATGCAGCCTATAAAGAAACAGCAGGCTGGTTATGAATATAATCTCTCCATTTTGTTTATTTTGAAAGTTATATAATTTGTTTTGCCACTCTGTCTTACATCATGTCAAAAGGGTTTGGCAGCAGTGAAGTAGTGAAGATATAAAACCCCTAATGTTAAATTAGGCAGCGTGGGGTATCTTTAAAACAGTAATATTGGTATTACAGGAAGTGACGAAACGGGCCTATTCGGCCTACAGAGGCTTTTTTCTGCTGGGAGGCAGAAAAAGGCCTCAAACCAGCTGAAAATCAGCTGAGAGGCACTTGTATGCGCAGTAAGATAAGTTTGCCTGAGGCTCACGTGCCGGCACAAATGGCTCTGCGTGCCATCCGTGGCACTTCTGCCATAGGTTCGCCATCACGGCAGTTGTGATTATGGTCATAAGTTAACCTGGGAGTCTCTGCTGGAGAAGTTCTCGGATGGTGAAACAAAGAACTACCACACATGAACATGAGGAGAATCCGGCCTTTGGTCTGGAGACCTTCTTCCCAGTCTCTTACCAGCAACTGTATTCCAAAGGTGGCACTTAGAAGGAGGAAAAAAATGATTCCACCCCACCCTCCAAAATAACCTGGTGGGACAGCAGATGCAGTAAATAGTGGAGAAATAAAAATCCTTTGCTGCTTTTACCCACACAGCATAGACTTCAACCCAAGTTCTCGCCTTCTTTTGTCATACATATCCAGAAGAATAAATTCTGCAACAGTTTCACATGACAGATTAGCTGTAATTTGACACTTTCTGTCCCTAGGAATTCAGCAAATGGCAAAGAAAAGAGTGGTAAAATGATGGATACCACAACTAAATGATGAAAACTGAAGATAATTTAGCAAAATGGTTTTCTATTTCTAGGGCAAGAAAAAGAACAGAACATTTCATAAGATTCCGATAAATGTTGGCTTAACTCTAGAAGTGGTATTCTGCATTTGGTTACAATATTATATTTGTACTGAAATCCTGGTATTGAAAAATAGAATAACATTGCCAGAAGACATGAAATACATCCATCAAGATGAAAACTAGAACCTATTTGAATTGCCACTTTCTGGTAGTGTGACAGTCAACATATAAATCCAAAGGAAGGATGTGTCAGAACCAAAGCTTGCAATATAAAAGGGCATAGGGAATATATATCGGTATGCTTGAAACTCTAATGAAGAAGTAGTTTGGGACCACATAGAACAATTTTAAGGATGCAAGGGCTGCAGTAGATAACTCAAGGATGAAAAAGAGGATAAATATGTTGTGTAGGGGTGAGCTTGGTTTTATTCTAGTCACCATAGTGTTTCCATGTCTCCACCCCTACACGGCTGGTGTGCTTTATATAATTTGGGTGTCTCCACCCCTTTTAAAAGGCTGGTGTGCTTTATATAATTTGGGATTTTTCTCCAGATAAAGGCCAGGCCAGATCTTCAAGAACAAAGGAAGAAAACTTTAGACCTGGGGTAGTCATACTCAAGGTCCGTGGCTTGGTTTTCAGCCAGGATGACCTCCTGCAGCCCTCTGTCAGTGAAAACGGAGCTCCCATTTTCATAAGTAGAAGACTGTAGGAGGCTATTGTGACACAAGTGACATTGGGCTGGCCACGCCCACCCCGGCCACGTTCTCCCTGCCCCCCCTGAGGTCAAACACAACCCTGATGTGACCCCTGTTTGACACCCCTGGTTTAGACAATGGCATTCACTTTAAGGTAAGACCATCCCTTGTTTGACTGAAGCATCAGAATGATTCACACTTTCTAACTTTTGCAAGCTGTGATGGCATTTTATCTGTGGAAGGTGGGTATTGAGCTTTCCTAACAGATCTCCACACATATCCCATTTGAAAATACCCTGAATAGACAGATAGACACACACGCTTATTAAGCCCGAGCTTTAATGCAGCGAAGAACAGTTTCCTATGCTCACATTGTCTTAATTCTTGGCAACAAAATAATCCATGAAATCTTGAGTTTCATCATTCTAAATCCTTGGCAACTGTGATGTGTGACATACGAAGCATGAAGTATTCTCTTCCCCTCCTTGATCCTTTCAAGAACTGAGACTAGGAATTGGGAGGCAGCTTTCTGTAAATGAAAATAGGAAGAAATACTGGAAACATATTGTTGCAGTTTGCTTTGCTTCCCTGGCACTCCCAGAAGGAGGTGAACAAAAGATCTTGCTAAAAGATTGCATCACAGATCTTCAGTTGGACGGTTTTTATTTTTTTGTTATGAATTTCCATTTCCCCTTATGTCTGGCTTCATATTCTTTGAGCACATTTCTTTGCCAGATTTGCTCCAGGGAAATATTCATTGTAACTGGCACTATACTTGAAATACATTCTCTTCTTACCGTTTCCCTTTGATGTGCTCTTTGCCTTCCACCCCATATCGGCATCAATAAATCTGCACAGAAATTTAGCTTCTGATAAAACTTTATAAGGCATTTGCAGGAAACCTGTATGGCAAGGCTGTCAAACTCATGGCTGCGGGGCCACCCTGGAAACAACAAAGGGCAGGCCCGCAGTGCCTCTGCCAATAAAAACGGAGCTCGGGAAGGCTGTGCATGGACCCTCCCGAGCTCCATTTTTGGCTGCCAGAGCCTCCTGCAGCCCTCTGTACAGCGAAAATGGAACTCAGGAGGGCCACACGCAAACTTCCTGAGCTTCATTTTTGCTGGCAGAGCGTTCGGGCCACCGTAGGTATGGTGATGAGTGATGTCAGGCTGGTCCACTCTGGCCACGGCCTCTGAGGTCAGACACAACCCTGATTTGGCCCTCGATGAAATCGAGTTTGGCACCCCTGCTCTATGGCTTAGCATAGAGTATATAAATCTGTAGGTGCAAATTTCATCTTAATTTTTTTCCCTTTCTTTTGGCAAGCCAGTGGTGCCTTCACTGGTTGGTTGTGCTTGGTTTCCTTGTCTGGGCTCAGAAGCTAAGCTGATTGGTGCATGGATGGGAGAACTCCAGGCAATGCCAGGAATGTCCCAAAATGTTGCCAAAGGAAGCAGGGACAAACTATTTCCATAATTTGGTGGGAAAACTACATAAACTTATCAAAGGAAGCCTTGCTATTGGTATCTTTAAAACTCCATTCAATTTCAAGGGCTGAGAATGGAGGGTTTTTGATTAATGAACAAGTTTTGCCCTTGCTTAGTTAATCACAAATCAAGGCATGGTTTATTACTTGCTTGCTTACTATTAATTTTGAACCAAGGGTAAACTGTTATTTGAGCTACTACAACCCGAAAGCATAAGTCTGGATGACCATGAGATAGCCACAGAGTTAATGCATTTTTTTACCATGATCTAGGGGTAGTCCAGTTTTTCCCCCCACCCAGATCTGGTATAACAGTTAGTCAGAGTTGGAAGGGACCTTGTAGGTCATCTAGGTCCAACTCCCTGCCCAAGCAGGATACCCTACATCCATGATGGCAAACCTATGGCATGCATGCTGGAAGTGGCACACAGAGCCATTTCTCCCGGCATGCGAGAGCTTGCCTGGAATAGCCCCACTGCGCATGCGTGCACACAGCCGCCGCCCAACAGCTGATTGTCGGGTATCTGGCGCAAATGCACAGGGGGTGCAGGGTGCGCAGGAGGCAGGTGCGCATGCGCAGAGACATGCAGCGCATGCTGAGGATTTCATGCACGTGCGCAGATGCATGGTGTGTGGAGGGGTGATCATGCGCACATGCGCAGCGTGCTGCAGGGGGATCGTGCGTGCATGTGCAGGGGGCGCAGCATGCATTGCCTTCTGGGTGTTGGCATGTGAGTGCCTGCACAATTATCGGCACGGGAACCAAAAACAATTTGCCACCACTGCCCTACACCATTTCTGACAAATGGCAGTCCAATCCCTTCTTGAAAATCTCAAGTGATGAAGCTCCGACAACTTCCAAGGGCAAGGTGTTCCATTGGTTGATTGTTCTCACTATCAGAAAGTTTCTCCTTATTTCCAGGTTAAATCTCTCCTTGTTCAGTCTCATCCATTATTCCTTGTCTGGCCTACAGGAGCTTTAGAAAATAGCTTGACCCCCTCCTCTCTGTGGCAGCCCCTCAAATATTGGAAGACTGCTATCGTAACTCACCTGGTCCTTCTCTTCACTAGACTAGCCAAGCCCAGTTCCTGCAACCGTTCTTCATATGTTTTAGTCTCCAGTCCCCTGCTATATAGTACAGCCACTTTGGCAGGACTTAATGAAAAGAAAGGACACCAACCAGAAGTTGTAGGACAGAGATCATCATTTTCACTTCTTTTGCAGCATTGGCCAAATCATTTGCCTGTCCAGGGCAGACAGCAAAATGTTTCAGCAAATGCTACAAATGTCTCAGTAAAGAAAAAAAAAAAAGAGTTTGCAAGAGCTATAATAATCTCATGCATAATGATAGGACAGTTGTTGGGAATGATGAGTGCCTTGTAGCAGATGCAATGAGAAGGGAAAATTGGATGTAGGAAGCGTGTGTGTTTCACAATAGGTGTTAAAGCTATATGCTTGGAGATCTTGCAGAAGACACTCGGGATCCCCCCCCAAAAAAAAGTTTTTCTACAATATTTGAGAAATCCTGAGTTTAAACTATAAATAAATAAATGCAGCTGCTGTTGGTGAAATCATGGCAGTGGATTCCACCCCCAATTATATTGAAGCATGAATGTTGTTTTACTGAAAAGAGAAGGGCAGAAAAAGTTTCCATAGTTAGTGGCAAATGATGTTGATTTATATCACTTCATAGTGACTTTGTTGTAGGCAATGCAGCTTGACAGTTGTCACATCATATTAACAGCAATGAATGGCAATTATCTTTTCTTTTACACTTCACCTCCTGCAGTCCTAAAGGCTGTTGGGTTATATAAAAAGTGCATTACTTTAGTCTTTTTCACAACTCTTATGAAAGGGAAATTCTTTAAACTCCAATTTTTAAAAACGGATAACCATTTTGCCCTAAAAATGAGAAAAAAATATTATTTTTGGATATTTTTGGGTGGGCTACCCCCCCCCCCAAAGAAAAGAAATAGTAGCTACTGTTTCTGCAGTTCTGTGTCAATGAGAAAAAGAAAGAAAACATGGGAAGAAGGGGAGGGGAGGGAGGGGAAGAAGGAAGGAAGGAAGGAAGGAAGGAAGGAAGGAAGGAAGGAAGGAAGGAAGGAAGGAAGGAAGGAAGGAAGGAAGGAAGGAAGGAAGGAAGGAAGGAAGGAAGGAAGGAAGATGTTATTTTTTGACCATACTGAAAATTAATTTTCTGCAATAAGGGTTGGGCCAAAGAAGTTAATTGCAGATCCATTAGGTAGCACTGATTAAGTATTTAATGGTAATGGTATTTCCAAAAAAATTGCTGATTTGTATATTTTTGAAAGACCCTAACCTTCTTGGGGTTAAAACAGAAACTAGAAATCATTTCAATTCAGTTAATGTCTATGCATTGAACTAGTACATACAGAGAAAGAGAGCTTACTCCTCCCCTTTGCACTATAGTTTAAATGAAAAAAAAATGACACTTTTCTTGTAATACTTCCTTAATATAGCACTTTGCATGGTTCTTTCATAAATATACACTTTTTTGGAATATGTTCTTCTAATGATTAGGATGTTTGCTGCATGGATTGTATAACTATATTTAGGGATGGGATTCAATTTTTTCAAACAACTGATTTGTGGGCGTGGCTTGGTGGCCATGTGACTGGGTGGGTGTGGCCAGATGGCCATGTGACTGGCAAACCAAATACAAGTGGTCCTCGCTTAATAGCCAGTTGCTTAGCAAGTGTTCTAGTTTATGACTGACCTCCCCAGAGCTACTTGACCTGTTTTTGGAGTTTTGACAGACAGACAGACAGACACACGCACACACAAACACACGCTCCCTTGTAATCCTGCTATTCTATGATTCTGTAAGGATCTCCTACTGGAACAGGGGATTGAACTAGAAGATGACCTCCAAGATCCTTTCCAGGCCAGCCCTAGATTGCTGTGCTGTTTCAAAGAGTCTGCTAAAGCCAGTTTGTGTCCTTCCTTCCTCTCCTTTTTTTCTCTCTCCCTCCCTTCCTCCTTCCATGTATCTATCTATCCATCCGTATATCTCATTCACTTTCTCCTCCCTCCCTCTCTTTTTCTTTCTTTCTTTCTTTCTTTCTTTCTTTCTTTCTTTCTTTCTTTCTTTCTTTCTTTCTTTCTTTCTTTCTTTCTTTCTTTCTTTCTTTCTCTTTCTTTCTGTCCCTTCCTTCCATCCCCACCTCTTTCATTGTCTATCCCTTTTCTTCCTTTCTCTTCCTTTCTCTCTCCCTTTTTTCTTTCTTTCCCTTTTCTCTTTCTTTTCCTTTTTATCTCTTCCTTCTCTCTTTCTCTCTTCCTCTCTCTCTTCCTCTCTCTTCCTTTCTCTCTTTCTCTTTCTCTCTCTCCTTCTCTTTCTCTCCCTCTCTCTCTTCCTGTCTCTCTCTCATTCCCTCTCTCTTTCCCTCTCTCTCTTTCTTTCTCTTTCTCATTCCCTCTCTTCCTCTCTCTTTCCCTCTCTCTCTCTCTTTCCCTCTCTCTCTCTCTTTCCCTCTCTCTTTCCCTCTCTCTCTCTCTTTCCCTCTCTCTCTCTTTCCCTCTCTCTTTCCTCTCTATCCCTTCCCTTCCTCCTTCCCTCTCTCCTCCTAAAGCTAGAAGACCCACCTGAAACACACACACACTTCCAATAAAGTACTCGCCCAGCAGTGTTGCTTGTTATGAGGCTCCCAGAGTCCCAGGGACCAGGCGCGATTGTCCGTTTATCCCTGGCCTCCCATTGCCTAAAAAAGCTGGCAGGCAAGGCTTCCAGATCCAACAAAGGGACCGGGGGTGGGACTTCCTCCCCTCCCTCTTTTGGGGAAAGGAAGGGGCTGGCTGGGAACTTCAAGAAAGATGTGCGCTGCAGCCTCGCCCACCCCACCAGCAGCTCTGGCCTAGGCAGCGGTTTGGGCTTTCCCGACTTCCTGAAAACTGACCTTCCTCCCACGGCTGGTGGCAGAGGGAAAGGAGAGCCAGCCATGGCAGAGCCATCACCAATCGGTTCCCCACCAGCCTGCATCTCGTCCCCTCCTCAGATTCTCCGCAGCTGTTGGGGCTCATGGCTTCCGGGGGGGTGCAGGAGGTGACCAGGAAGCATGAGGCTACACACCCCTATAGCCAGCTGCCCCTCCCTTGCCAGGCTGAGCGTTTTAGCCGAGTGCGGGAGGCAACCAGGAAGCATGAGGCTACGCCACCCGCATCACCCCTGGTAGAGGGAAGGGGCGGCAGGCAAAGGGAGATGCGGGCTCCCTGGTTGCCCTACACCCACCCTTAGCAGGCAAGGCCCAGCAGCTGTGGAGAATCCAAGCAGGAGGCAAGATGCAGGCTGGTGGAAACCCAAGTGATGACGGGTCAGCCCTGGCTTGCCTTCCTCTCTGTCACCAGCAAGCCAGGTAAGCTGGAGGTTGGGGACAGTGGGGGGAAAGTTTGCTAGGCTGCAAGTGCCGCATGCCGCAGTGCTGTTGGCTAAGCAAGCCAGACAACCAGGATGGTTGGGGGGGAAGCTTGCTGGTGGGGGGGGAAGCTTGCTAGGCCGCGAGTGCCGCATGGGAGCCATGGTGCAGGTAGCTAAGCAAGCCAGAGAGGAACGATTGGGGAGGAAGCTAGCTAGGCCACGAGCGCTGAGGGTAGTGGTGGCAAGAAGGTGGTGGCCTAGGCCGGCCTGGGAGTCGGGACTGAACCAGGGCGGGTGGCGGCAAGGGCGGCAGCAGTAGTGCGGTGGTGGCAGCCTAGGCTGGCCCAGGAGTCGGGACTCAACTGGGACTGACAGCAGCAGTGACACGTAGGTGACTGAGGCTTGCAGAGCCTCACTCACCTAGGGAGATCATGATGGCAGAAGGCAGACAGTAATGGCTGGCGGACAGGCGGGTGGGCGAAGACAGACTGCGCAGTCAGCTATTGTTGCACATGCGTGATAAGGACTGACTGGGCAGGGAGCAGAGAAGTGGGCAGATTAGGGCGAGGCCAGCCAGAGGCCAGATTTATCGGTTCTCTGAACTACCAAGAATTATAATAACCGGTTCTACCGAACTGGTCCGAACTGGTAAAATCCCACCCCTGACTATATGGTGAATGTTTGGTTTCCTATGTGAGCATGACCAAACCTGCATGGGAAACAAATTGATTCCTTTTCTGAGCAGTTGATGGAGAGTTGGGTACTTTCTATTTTGGCAAGTCACACTTCCCTCTTGCTGTGGTGTTGGATGAAGCACCAAGCAGTGCCTTTGTCTGATCAGCAGAAGCTTAGCCTGCCTTCCATATGGACCTGAAGCCGCATCTAGGAAATGTATTTGTTTATTAAACACATTTAGCTGTATATAGCCACCCATTTTACTGAACGTGACTCTGGGCAACATACAACCAACAGTTTAAACAATGTTAAAAACATTTTAAAAATAAATTAAAACAAAATCACAGGAAACGAAGCATTCATCTAAACACATCTGAATGCCTACCTAAGTTTGGCAGTGACATGCAACGGAAACAGCTTCTCTTCCGTGCTTAACTGAGAGAGAGATTTGCTGTTTTGTCAGACATAGTTGGAGGAGAGTCATCTTAGTCTAGAAGAAAGAAAGAAAGAAAGAAGGAAGGAAGGAAGGAAGGAAGGAAGGAAGGAAGGAAGGAAGGAAGGAAGGAAGGAAGGAAGGAAGGAAGGAAGGAAGGAAGGAAGGAAGGAAGGAAGGAAGGAAGGAAAGGAAGGAAGAAAGAAAGAAAGAGAAAGAAAGAAAGAAAGAAAGAAAGAAAGAAAGAAAGAAAGAAAGAAAGAAAGAAAGAAAGAAAGAAAGAAAGAAAGAAAGACTTACCGTATTCAGTAGGTGCCTGCAATATAATATTATTATTGGTCTGATCATTGTCAGCTATTTACCTCTCATAATAGGATCATTAAGTTTCCTGGAATTTTAGTCCTAATCATCCATGTAACAGAAATAGCAGGAAAAAACACAAAGCTGAATTACTGGGACACCAATATAAGAGTTATGAAAAATAGAATGGGGATTAAACTACAGTATATGAACTTGGTCACTATTACTTAGATCAATTATATTAATTTATTGGAATATCTGACACTAATATAAGGAGAGCTGATGAAACTTCTAGGGAATACACTTACTGGCTAAGCCATATTTAGTATATCTCCTTGTGTTTTTAAGAATGATGCAAACATATTGTTTGACATGCTTAATCCTTTTAAGGATTTCAAACTACTTACCAATCTTTGCTAGAGGATATCTATAAATCTAGCTCTTAGATTATCATAGACCCATGAACTGAATTTCAATTTGTTTTTATTCATTCAATTATTATTTCATTTATCAAATTTGTACATCGTCCATCTCACCTAAGTGACACTCAGGTGCTGAAAATTTTCCCAATTTTCATAGAAGAAACTCTAAGGATATATCCAAAGTCATTAAATTGTATTTAAAATAAATTATAGGATTCTCTTAAAAGTACATGCACTTTAAGTTAATTGCAATAGAAACTAGACATATTTACTGGGAGGTATGCTTTGCTGTATTAAAAAAAAAACTTTTCATCTGGCTTATGTGAATTCTAAAAGTACCATGGTTAACCAAATGTATAACTAAGTATAAGTTATAACTACATGTATAGAATACATATAGATGTATAACTAAGCATGTGATATTATATACCAATTGCCACACATACTATATAAATAGATTAGCAAGAGATTATCTGAAACCGCTACAACACTGAAAAGTCTACAAATCTGCACAATGCTGATATTGTAACTTTTATGGTGTTTCACAGATACTGAATCTTGAGAGAGAACCTTGAAAGAAAACAGTGTTTTATTGACCATAAATTATATCCCAGTAATGTAATTGCAAAACTGAACCAAATGCATTAATGATATGGTTATTATATTAACAATATTTTTTTCCTATATATACTCCTTTCTCCTCTTATTTTCCCCACAATAACAACCCTGTGAGGTGATTTGGGCTGAGAGAAAATGACTGGCCAGAGGTCACCCAGTCGGCTTTTATGCCCAAGGCAGGACTAGAACTCACCATCTCCTGGTTTCTAGCCTGGTGCCTTAACCTCTAGATGAAACCAAAAGGAACACATTTTCATGAATTCAGCCATCCAACATTTCATATATTATTAAATCTACTGGCACATGGTACGACGTGTGATGAGGTAATTCTGTTTAGCTGTTCTTATTTTTCCACCATTCAGTTTTGTTGGATGATCACCAGATGTTACATTTCAAAAGAGGGAAGAAAAACTTCCTTCTTTGTAGCATGCATCATTTTATAAATCTTCATGTGTCTTATTTCTTTTTCTAATCAACATGGTTCTTCCTCATCAGGCTTTCAGGGAATAGCTGTTGATATGCAAGCAACAGCTTATAGGAAAATGCTAATGATAAACAATTTGGTCTTATATAAATACACTATCTGCCTCTGTTTCTCTGTTACCAGAATTATTGGGTGAGTACTTGGAACATTATGGAAAACTGAATGAAATTCTATCTATGGAGATTCTCAGTCATCAGGTCATGGTTGTCCCATGCTTTTTCAAGAGGCAATTAGGACTTCCTGTTTCATTTCCAAGAAGCTTCTTCAGGTGAATGAAATTCTCTTTTTTAAAAAAAGTAGGCTTTGTTTTCAGTATTTTAAAAGATACTCATATATCAGGCTAATCCGAAGAATTCTTTAACTATATTTTGTTGACTAAATCAGACTTGACTGATTCATACACATACTAAACTATAAACATACTGAACTATAAACATTAGCTCAGTATTTGTAAACAGCAATGGATCATGCCTAGTATTTCCTAGTTGAACTATAATGATCTAATACATATCGATTTTACAGAAGACAATGTTGAAAAAAGCACTACGCAATCTAAAACCGTCTCTATCTATTGGACCGGATGGAATATGTGCCTATTTCTTAAAAAAGCTATCCACTGCCATAGCCGAACCTCTAAGTCTAATCTTTGAAAAATCCTTCAGGACCAGCTCCTTGCCAAACCTATGGTCACTGGCCACGATCATCCCCATCTTCAAAAAGGGAGACCCCAGCCTAGTTGAAAATTACAGACCAATCTCTTTATGCTGCATCACCTGTAAAGTCATGGAATCAATTATTAACCAATCCATTATCCTCCACTTAGAGACAAACAACCTACTCTCTAATAAACAATTTGGTTTCAGAAAAAAATATCCTGTAATCTGCAACTCTTACACTGCAAAAACATATGGACTACACAACTTGATCAGGGCAAAGCAATAGACTCAATTTACATAGACTTCTGTAAAGCCTTTGATTCAGTGGTACACAACAAACTACTCCTAAAACTAAAATCTTATGGTATCTCTGGACACCTGCATAACTGGATAGAGTCATTTTTGTCAAACAGGCAACAAATGGTCAAAATTGGGAGCGTCCTATCAAATTCTGTATCTGTCAACCATGGTGTCCCCCAAGGCAGTGTTCTAGAGTTCTCCACTCCACTCCTCTACTCATTGCAGAATACCTTGCAGAATACCAGACTTGAAATTCTAGACCTAGAAAAACCAAGAACTACGGCATCTTCAGTCCAATCTAAGTATCTTCATACTCTACATAAATGACCTCTGTGATCATATTAAGAACAACTGCATTCTCTTTGCCGATGATGTAAAACTATTCAGCACCACCGACAATACTACTACCCTTCAAAAAGACCTCGACTATGTATCAGAATGGTCAAACAAATGGCAATTTCAAATCTCAACAAATAAATGTTCTGCCTTAAATATTGGCAAAAAAAATCAGAAAATAAAATGCAAGCTGAATAGTCAAGACCTTGTTGATGATCCAAACTCTGTCAAGGACCTTGGAGTACTCATTAATTATCTAAGTGCTAGAGCCCACTGTAACTACATAGTCAAAAAGGCCTTAAGAGTTGTTAACCTAATCCTGGATAGCTTTTTCTCTGGTAATATCACACTATTTAACTAGAGCATACAAAAGATTTGCTAAACCAATACTTGAATAGCTCATCAGTCTGGAACCTGCATTACATATCTAATATTAATACAGTTGAGAAAGTCCAGAAATATTTCACAAGAAGAGTTCTCCACTCCTCTACTCGTTGCACAATACCTTATGCCACTAGACTTGAAATTCTAGACCTAGAAAAACCAAGAACTATGGCGCCTTCACTCCGATCTAAGTATAGTACATAAAATTATATATTGCAATGTCCTACTGTCAATGAATACTTCAGCTTCAACCATAACAAAAGAAGAGCACACAATAGATACAAACTAAAGGTAAACCGCACCAAACTTGATTGCAGGAAATACAACTTCAGCAACAGAGTGGTCAATGTCTGGAATACTCTACCTGACTATATGGTTTCTTCCCCAAACCCCAAAAACTTTAACCTTAGACTGTCTACTATTGACCTCACCCTTTTCCTAAGAGATCTGTAGGGGGCATGCATAAGCACACCAACATGCCTACTGTCCCTGTCCTATTGTTTCTTTTTTTTTATGTATCCATTTCATGTACTCATAACTATGTTTATACTAATACCTGTTATCTTATAATTACTTGACAAAATAAAATAAATAAATAAATAAAATAAACTGAGTCTTATAAATATCCATGACAGGATTCACAAATTGAGCTAAACCCAGAGCAAGCAAAGTTTGCTATGTAAACTAAGCCAGAGAATTAAAACAGACTATTTGGATCCTTGGATTTATGATACTCTCAGTTTAGAGTATTGAGAATATTTATCCTGCTGAGACTTTGATTTTTTTTATTAATGCTTCTATATACATATTTGAACACGTTGGTGGGTTTCTTTACATCATTGACTTTTATACTAATTTGTAAAATGTTGTGGACCTTCACTTGGGTCAAAAAATGAAATATTAATTCAATAAATACTATTTATGTATTTATGATAATTGTGATTAAGTTATGCAATATGTGAACACCTGATATAGAAGGTGGAACAGACCTAATGCTAAAGGAGGTGGGATTTGAACAAATACTTGCAAAGATGAAGCAGATTCTACCAAGTCATCAGTGTCTGTGGAGACACTGTCACAAGTGTCTGTGGAGATTGTCAGTCATCTAGGGCATAGTTGTGTCAAAGATTATTTTTCAAACTGTTTTTCCTTGTATACTGCATACTGCACATGTTAAAAAGAGGGCTGTGAAAATATTTACAGACCCTTCACATCCCGGACATAAACTGTTTCAACTCCTTCCCTCAAAACGACGCTATAGAGCACTGCACACAGAACAACTAGACACAAGAACAGTTTTCCCCCGAAAACCATCACTCTGCTAAACAAATAATTCCCTCAACACTGTTCAACTATTACAAAGTCTGCACTACTATTACTATTAATCTTCTCATCATTCCTTATCATCCATCCCCTCCCTTTTGTGACTGTATGACTAACTTTGTTGCTTGTATTCTTAAAATTTATATTGACGGTTTCCTAGTATGATTTGATTGCTTATTGTACCCCATGACTATCATTAAGTGCTGTACCTTATGATTCTTGACTCTTGACTAATGTATCTTTTCTTTTATGTATACTGAGAGTATTTGCACCAAGACAAATTCCTTGTGTGTCTAATCACACTTGGCCAATAAAGAATTCTATTGAAGAAGCAGAATGAAACATTTACTTCCTTCCTATCCTCACAAATGAACTGATGAAGAATATTAAAATAGCTTAAATTTAAAAAATAAACTAAATTTGAAATGATGTCTAACCTATTCTAAATATAAGACTATTTTATAATGTCTTATAAAAACAAAACTCAAGTACATATTAAATTAATTTTAATTATTAATTTTTATTGCTTTAACTGATAACAAGCTTAAAAGGATCAAGAAGCAGATCTCCAGAAAATTTCTGCTGCTTTATGCATTATGTTTCCTTTTTTTCTTCATATTATGACTGTATTTTATAGGGAATTTATAGATTTTCAGTAGCAAAATCTATTTCAACAGGTCTAACAAATCACTTATCCAGGAATGCAGTATAACCAGTTTTTGCAGTAAATGGACCTCAAAAAGCCAGGATAGAAAGGATAAAAGTGAAGATAGTTAAAAGCAGAAAATTCAAGCAAGGTAATGTTAGATTTGAATGTAATCTAGTAAAAGATATAGTAACTCATTCAGTGAGAAAATGAGCGTTTTTACATGGGGGCAAAAATTTCACTGATTTCAAGAACACTAAAATCCATATTACTTAATGTATATACTATGCATTCAAGTAAACAAGGAAATTAATATAGGAGTAGGGCTAGACTTCCCTAATTGGGGTCCTTCAAATGTATTGTCTACAGCTAGACAACCCTAGCCAACATGGTAGGCTTATAGCTAGCTATTAATTATGACAAGAAGAGGGTTCTAAAATAGCTTTGACTATTCATTCATACCACAATGCCAATGTCTATCAATCAGGAGTATTTGGTTTTTGGAAAATTAGTGACATAAAGTAATATGAATATTATATTTCTTCAGTTAAGTGACATAGAAGGAAAAGATATGTGTAATTCTCTCCTGAGAGGGAATTTATTGAACTTGTCATAATGTTTTGACATTTGTCGATTTTTTGTTACCTGAGGACAAAAGAACTTTCAAATTAGTGTCACATTTTGTTTTAGGTGAAACCTGTCAACATCTAAGTGCATACAGATCACTGCCTTCTATGTGAAAAATAATTCTTGTCTTAAAATTTTTTGCGCCTTGTGAACTCTATAATCTTTTTTTCAAAGTGATATCCAGAAATATTCTTGTCCATTCTGTCTCTCTTTCTCATTGGAAGTTCTGAAATCTATACCTTCCTAGGACTAATTTATTATCTACATTTTAGTGTGACAGTACTTGAAAAGAGAATGTCCATTCTGTCTATGTTATGGTTAGCCAGCAGCAGGTGCCAACGGCTGAGGAAAGCGAGGACTCAGATGAGGGGCCAGGACCATTAGGAAGTGGATTGCTGCTTTCAGAGATTGTGGGGGCTGGCAGCAGCGAAGAGGAAGTTACCGAGGAACCTGTGCCAAAAGCAGCTACAACAGCACAGCTGACTCGGGAGTAAGGCTGCAAGGTAATGACCCCTCCTTCAAGAAGATTAAAGCCAGCTGTGAAACGAACTTTCTTTGCAGAAGGCAAAGATGTTTTGAAATTCCAGCCTCATGGACATTCCAGTATCCTAAGTTTGTATTTAAAGATTCTTCTATTGCAAATTATTTCTTGTCTGCTATCAGATAACAGATAATCAGAGTTGGAAGGGACCTTATAGGTCATCTAGTCCAACCCCACACCCAAACGGGAAATCCATTTCTGACAAATGGCAGTCCAATCTCTTCTTGAAGGTCTCAAATGATGAAGCTCCCACAACGTCCGAGGGCAAGGCGTTCCATTGGTTGATTGTTCTCACTGTCAGAAAGTTTATTATTATTATTTCCAGGTTAAATCTCTCCTTGTTCAGTTTCCATCCAGTATTCCTTGTCTGGCCTACAGGTGCTTTAGAAAATAGCTTGACCACTTCCTCTAGGTGGCAGCCCCTCAAATATTAGAAGATTACTATCATGTCTCCTCTGGTCCTTCTCTTCATAGACTAGCCAAGCCCAGTTCCTGTAACTGTTCTTCATATGCCTTAGTCTCCAGTCCCCTAATCATCCTGGTTGCTCTTCTCTGTACTTTTTCTAGAGTCTCAACATCTTTTTTATAATGTGGTGAGCAAAACTGGATGCCGTACTCTAGGTGTGGTCTTACTAAGGCTTTATAGAGTTGTATTAGTACCTCACTTGATCTCGATTGTATCCCTCTGTTAATGCAACTTAGGATTGCATTAGCTTTTTTGGCTGCTGCTGCACACCGCTGGCTCATATTTAGGTGGTTGTCCACTAAGACTCCAAGATCCCTCCCACAGTTACTGCTATGGAGCCTGGTTTCACCCAGTCTATATGTGTACTTTTGGTTTTTCTTACCTAAGTATAGCACTTTACTTTTCTCTACATTGAATTTCATCTTGTTAGAAGGGCCCAGTGTTCTAGTCTGTCAAGATCCATCTGGATCTCGAGCCTATCTTCTTGGGTATTAGCTATTCCTGCCAGCTTAGTATCATCTGCAAATTTGGTAAGTTCCTCTTCTATTTCCTCATCTAAGTCGTTAATGAAGATATTGAAGAGTACTGGGCCTAAGACAGAACCTTGTGGCACCCCACTGCTTACTTCCTTCTGTATAGACTTAGACCCATTAAGGACTACTCGTTGAGTACGGTTTGTCAGCTAGTTGCGAGTCCATCTAGTGGTGGTGCTATCTATTCCACTTTTTTTTAGCTTACTAAGAAGTAGGTTGTGGTCTACTTTGTTGAATGCCTTGCTGAAATCTAAATATATTATGTCCACAGTATTTTGCTGGTCTACTAATTTAGTAATTTTGGCAGTCTCGCACAGTTTGTCAAGGCTTGTGCTTATCACAGCTAATTATTTTGCAGAAGCATTAAAAGGTTTCTGTTCCCTTTGGATTGTGTTTGATTTGTTGGAAAAGGGCGTGGGTCAGCACAGTCTATCACACCTTAAGAAAGGTGCTGGCTGTGGTGCAGAAATTGCCGTACAGAATAGTTAGACCATTGAAGCCTTGATGGAGGTAAAATCACAGAGTTTAAGATCATAACTGGGGAGAGGAAGCAAATCAAGAGAGAGACTGGCTTTACTGGTATAAAGCAGGGATCTCCAACCTTGGCCACTTTAAGACTTGTGGACTTCAACTGCCAGAATTCTGAGGAAGTCTGGGAGTTGAAGTCCACAAGTCTTAAAATGGCCAAGGTTGGAGACCCCTGGTATAAAGCATGATTGTCATGCCCCCGTCGGAATCTGAATCTGCAGGGGAAAATGAGATGGAACAAGAGCCGACAGAGATCAAGAGGGCGGCTCCATTGGCTTTGGAGGAAACTGGGGAAGGGCAAAGCCAGTCCAGGCAGAGCTTTTCAGGATTAGAAAGGCTTGTAAGCAGGGAGGAGCAGTAGAGATAGAGCTCAGGCAAAGAGCAAGGACTACACCCTCCTGACCCTAGAGCACAGAGAGAAGACAGAAGGCAAGATCAACGCAGACTGATCCAGCTACGAGGATGGAGAGTGCCTTGCCCCACCCTTCACAAGGCACACTTGGGCACTGAGATGTAAGAAGATGTCGATGGGAAGGGTATTTGTCGGGAACAAGCGTTGAATCTGTGAAGCCTTGTGTGCAATTGCCGATGCCTGGAGATTATTGTGCCCTGTCTTGTGGGGCTTCCCATTGTTGGAAATTGAGAGCGGTTCCCCTCTTCTAGGAAAACAGCCCCCACCCTTTGTCAAGTAGGGCTATTAAAATAGCTGGAACCAGCTTACTTTTCACAACAAAGGAAGGAGAAAATTACAGGCATGAGATACAGAGAAAAAACCATACAAGCTAGCTAAGATCCTTTCCCGTCGGAATCAAATAGATCGCAAGCTATAAAAAATTTCTGAAAAGCAAACCAAAAGGCATAACAGGAAACTCAAGATATTGCAACTTAACGCAACAAGCAGCTACTAAGAGATCCCAATCTCAAGACACAGGAACTCATCACAGGCACACAAATCAAAGACTTCAAGGGTTCACACCTACAAATCAAAGAACCTGAAGTGTATAAAAGAGAGGCTTTCTTACTCACTTATTAGATTAATCCTAGGAATGCTGTGAGATTTCTTACCTGCCTTCCTATTAATAAACTGATTCTGACTTTCAATGCAGCTTGACCAAATCATTCTGCATTTCTCCCAGCCGGGAAATTTGAATCTACAAAGGAAAGAACTTTGCCTATTCCTTAAAGGGCAAGGATTCTTTTTTCCTTTCCTCACCAGTTTGCCTGCTTCACTGGACTGCTGGCCCTAGTTATTGTTTGGCTAACCTTGCTTATTGGACTACTCACAACCAGAGGCTGCTGAAGGTGCATGTCAGAGCTTTGCTCCAGAACTTGCAGTAAACATGGGGACGTTTGGAGGCAAAGTTGGAGCAATAAAGGGGAGTTAGACCGGTTCTCTGGCTCTGTTGCTTTCATGCCACACCCTGGGTCATCACAATGATATAGAAAAAGGTAGATGCATTTTTATGAATGAGCAAATCCTGCATATAGTCACTTTGGGGAGAATGCTCTCAGTATAGACTCAAAACTCAGAATGATCCCACTGCTCCCATATTTCTCAGGATGTGGTGACAGTTAAACTCCCTTTAGAAAAGCATTCAATAAATAAATGGAGGCTATCAAGGTGGTTTTTGGTGGTAATGGCCCAATGTTATCTGCAGACTGAGAGGATCCAGGTCCTTTGACTCTCAACTTGGAACCATCGCCTTCCCTCTTCCTTATGAACTTGGATATTGTAATTTCATTGGAAAGTAATCCAAAACCACAAGGGTCCTGAGACTGGAGGAATCAGTTGGATTCATACAACATACATATATGCAATCAGTTTGTCTGCAGTTCAGTGCATTATGTGAACATAACCAGATGCTAGGTTTCCTAATAGCAGTGATGACTAAAGTCTGCATCATTTATCATGAACTGAATCACTGACTCCTGAATCAACAGCCTCAATACCCTGCTGTTGGGTTAATCTGTTGTAAAAAAAATAACAAAACAACAACAACAACCCCACAACTTTCTCTGTAGCTTAAGAATACAATTACTGTGTAGCAACTGTATTTTTCCAAGTATAGGTCATTGGTAAACAGCAGTTATACTGAGATGTCTTTCCATGCTACTTCAGATGAAAGAAAACGAGGCCTCTTAAATCATGTTTGAGCTATTGGTGATATTTTGAGCAAGGTTGATATAATTTACTTCCATATTCAGTGGTTCAGAAACAGAAACCAAAGAGCCTGACCTGTTTAGACTGAACCCATTCTGCATGGGTTTTGTAGAATTGCCAAAGCTCTCCACATCAGTGAGTTGAGGACTGGTGTTCAAAACTTGAGGGTTGATATTTCACTTTGTTCGGGACTTCCAATTCTGAAAACCTTTAAAAGGGAGAGTGGGAGCGACAGTCCATCAGGGATAGCTGTCAAGGAAATGAATCAAAGGAAATTATTTGTTTTGGCTTCTCGGTGATTTATATATTTCAGCATTATGTGTTCTGTCACTAAGGTTTTTTTTAAAAAAAAATCATAATGAAACTGTGGTTTTAAAAATCCAGCTGACTCCCAGGTGCTTTACTTTTTGGTTTGTGGTGACTCCAGCGAATTCATAAGAACTTGCAAATGATGAATTTAAAAAAAAGGTCATGGATATCAAGCCATCTTTGTCTTAAACTGAAATTATTCCATCCCCTCCTTCTAAGAACTCCAGAGAACCCTTACATTGAATGAAATTCAATATAGAGAAAAGTAAAGTCCTACACTTAGACAAGAAAAACCAAAAGTACATATATAGACTGGGTGAAACCAGGCTCAATAGCAGTAACTGTGAGAGGGATCTTGGAGTCTTAGTGGACCACCAGCTAAATATGAGCCAGCAGTGTACAGCAGCAGCCAAAACAGCTAATGCAATCCTAAGTTGTATTAACAGAGGGATACGATCAAGATCAAGGGAGGTACTAATACCACTCTAGAAAGCCTTAGTAAGACCACACCTAGAGTACTACATCCAATTTTGTTCACCACATTATAAAGAAGATGTTGAGACTCTAGAAAAACTACAGAGAAGAGCAACCAGGATGATTACGGGACTGGAGACTAAAACATACGAAGAACGATTACAGGAACTGGGCTTGGCTACTCTAGTGAAGAGAAGGACCAGGGGAAACATGATAGCGGTCTTCCAATATCTGAGGGGTTGCCACAGAGAGGAAAGGGTCAAGCTATTTTCTAAAGTGCCTGTAGGCCAGACAAGGAATACTGGATGGAAACTGAACAAGGAGAGATTTAACTTGGAAATATGAAGAAACTTTCTGACAGTGAGAACAATCAACCAATGGAACAGCTTGCCCTCGGAAGTTGTGGGAGTGCCATCACTTGAGACTTTCAAGACGAGATTGGACTGCCATTTTTCAGAAATGGTGTAAGGTCTCCCGTTTGGGTGGGGGGTTGGACTAGATGACCTATAAGGTCCCTTCCAACTGATTATCTGTTATCTGTTAACCCCAATTTATAGAGGTAGGGAAGGAAGGACCCTATGTTCCCATCAACACTGATAACCTTTTCATTTAACAACCCACCACAATCTGCCTTTTGATTTATTATTATTATTCCATTGTCTAATATTTCTATTTCTATGGTGATGTGTTTGGGGCCTGCTTAAATTAAGAGTGATGTCTAGGAAAAGAGACACCCATAGTGTACTGTATGCATTTTTCACATGGGTTTGACAGCCATTTTAATATGACTATTGAGTCTTTTTTACTTCTCATTTGTCTCCTAACAGAATGATTCAGCATTCAACCTTTTAACATAGGTGGAAGAGGGGTTTGGCTTTTTTGTGTCTTGGGAGTAAAATGTCTATTTCCTTCTGACCTCTCTAGAACTAAAAAGAAGAAGAGTACAAATGGGATATATAAAGGGACATACTATTTCTCTCTGTCCACTGGTGGTTAGAGAATATCCTCAGGCTTGCTATTTGGCTACATAGAATATAGATAATGAATTAGACCTGGGATGGTATAGATATCTATTTGTAGGCAAACACAATGGCATCTGTTGTGTCAAACTCTCTGGTTTGGCTGACCTAGTCTGTATACTTGCTCGTTATACCTTCAATTGTCTGGGGTTTTTTTTTTTCTCTTAAAGGATGACTTTTTTCCAGTTAGACTATTGCTTGGTCTTTAATCATTTATCACACAATGATATCAAAAGAAGCCTCCTTGTTTATGATGTGGTCTCTTTTCAATAAATTATTTCTCCCTCACACTCTCATCTCATTTCTGAAATACATAGCTGTATTTCTGGAAAAAAAAAACATTTGGCATTTTTATAAGTGCATGCAGTCCATTTAATCCTATTTTCAATATATGTGCTTGAAGTATGAGCAGATTCACCATTGTGCAAAATACACAGCACTATTTTCATGGTATAATTTGAACATTTAGACTGGGACCTATGGAGACTTTTAAAGAAATTTGGCAAATTTTTCTTGGTTACCTTCCTGAGAAAATGGCTATTAGAAACAGGAAAATCGAAGGAAGAATTTAAAGTATGAGGATGAATAGCCCTGGAAAAAAAAAAGGAACTGTAAACATAAAGCAGACAGTTGTCTTTTTATAAGTGTGAAAGTGTCACTTAATGAAAGTAATAAAGTACAAGTGTTTATGTTCCCTAGTGTTAGTAGTGCTAATATAAAGGAAGAATATAAAGTAGTGCTAATATAAAGGAGGAAGTGCTATCAATGGACATGTAGAATTTGAGGACGCCAGGGCAGCCCCCAAAGTAAGGTCCTTGGTGGTGCAGGCTGTTAATCATCTAGCACTTAGCTCAATTGCCTGCAATTAGTGCAGGCTCGAATCCCACCAGGCTCACGGTTGACTCAGCCTTCCATCCTCTCGGGGTAGGTAAGTTGAGGACCCAAGATTGTTGGGGGCAATAAGCTGACTTTGTAAAAATGCCGCTTGGGGGTGCCAAAAAGCCCTAGTAAAAGGCAGGCATATACAATGGAATGAAGGCTATTGCTGAGCACTTAGCATGGTGCTCCATAGACTGTAAGCCGCCCTGAGTCTCCGGAGAAGGGCGGCATATAAATGCAAGTAAAAATAAAAAAATTTAAAAAATAAAAAAGGTCACCCTCTTTACCTTATCTGATGTAGCATTCTTAGCCTAAATGTCATATAATAGTTTACATTACCTTTGTAATTCATTGCATTTCCTTGTAAGAGCATATAATTTGGTCTTTTCAGCATTTCTTTAACATGAGGTCCAGTGCTCTCTTAGATTTATGCATGCCAGTAGACCATATTTGTTTGCATTATCTACAAATCTTTTGGCCCTTTATTTGGTGGGCTTTTTTCCCATGACTTAATAGTGCTATAAACATCCCACATATGCAACCCCCAACTCAGTTTAGAAGATCCAGTATATTACACCAATTACTTCTTAACATCTGTAAGATAATATTCTTCATTTTTAGAGATGTTAACACAAGTTGTCCTTTTGTCCATGTGGTTATGCTTAACAGCTTCTATAACTGGTCTCTAAGAATTAACTATTTCCCCAGAGTTGCTAGGAATTCAAAACAATTATTTCTGATATGTATGGCCAATCTTTTTTGGGAAAGGAAGACAAAACATTCCCTATAAACAACAAAAGAGCAGAAAGTTCAAATCTGAAGCTTCAAATTTCAAAAGCATTATCCTATCTAAAACATTGAAAATATTTGTAAAATCAAATTTGCACAAAAATGTGTACATTTGGGGATATTGTACAAAATATATTTATAAGGGAAAACCATACATAAAAATTTAGAATAGAATAACAGAGTTGGAAGGGACCTTGGAAGTCTTCTAGTCCAACCCCCTGCCTAGGCAGGAAACCCCATACCATTGGAGCAAATGGTTGTCCAATATCATCGTAAAAACTTTCATTGTTGGAGCATTCACAGCTTCTGGAGGCAAGTTGTTCCACTGATTAATTGTTTTGTCAGGAAATTTCTCCTTAAATTCTAAGTTGCTTCTCTCCTTGATTAGTTTCCACCCATTGCTTCTTGTCCTGCCCTCAGGGGCTTTGGAGAATAGCTTGATTCCCTCTTCCTTGTGGCAGCCCCTGAGATATTGGAACACTGTTATCATGTCTCCCCTAGTCCTTCTTTTCATTAGACTAGACATACCCTGTTCCTGCAACCGTTTTTTATATGTTTTAGCCTCCAGTCCCACTAATCATCTTTGTTGCTCTTCTCTACACTCTTTCTAGAGTCTCAACATCTTTTTTACATCGTGGCGACCAAAACTGAATGCAGTATTCCAAGTGTGACCTTATCAAGGCATTATAAAAAGGGCCTGTCTTTCCCTGGAGCTGTTTTTCTTTCCTTGAGTAGAGAGGGAAAAAGTAGATGAACGAGCTGGAAGACAGAAAAGGTTTCCACCAGTTTGGGCTATGGCCCTCTCCATTGATAACTTTGTTGTGATGGGAGGAAAAAAAATCACTACCTCCTATTTTAGGTGCTTTTCTCAGTTGCTAAAGCATTCTGCCATTTTGTTTCTATAGTTCAATAGTTCAAAGCCTTTATTATCATTGTACATTATGTATACCACAAAATTGGGTTAGCCTCTACTGGTGCATACAAGAATATATTGAAAAGAATATGGGAAATAACTCTTATTCTTGGAAAATACCAAATATCATATTTAATAATTTACCTGAGGATGCATCTTTAGCAAGTAGAGCTTACAGGACAGGAAACAGAAGTATAGGAGAAATGGGAGGAAACATACACAAGAGGAGTTGTATTATATATGGAATCTCTTCCTGTACACACAGTTGCATGCTTCAGTAGGCATGGATTAATCCCTTGGCATTTTGTTGGTTTTCTCATTTCTTCATTCTGGCAAAATTTAACTATATATTGCATATATTTCATGGTTGTGTCTCCTTTTAATAACATAACTCATTTAAATTGCGCTGATTGAGAAAATGCATTTGGATTATATCATAATGGGATTAAATTTTCCATGTGGTGATGACAGATAAAGTAGTTGGAGAAGTGGGAAAATCAATCCACTTCATCTCTTGCACACATAAACATAGACACTACTAAACATTGAACCTTTTTTAACCTTTTTTGACAGAAATAATTGCTGCCCTATGCTATTCCATCAACAAGAGGCTGTCAATGTAATTAGAAATGCTAAGGCAACAATTTACAAAGTCAACATTTCTCGTAAGAGAAAAAGTTGTCCATCATAACAATCTATGTAGTACGATTCATAATATACATTCATATTTGATTGATCTTCCTTACTGAAACAGAATAGTTTCAAGTCCTCAGCTGTGATGCTGGAGTTTGTATAGAGAACTGGCTAGCTAAAAAATTAAAATTATGGATTTAGTCTGATCAAAAACCTGTGTTATAAGTGTTGCTCAGTAAAATAAGTAAGAGCAGGATTTTGTGTTTTATTTCACTCTACCACAGCCATGTGATAAGAGTTGAAATGATAAACTAGCAACCTAAACTAGGAAAATAGATATCAATTTTTCAGATGCTTTGGCAATTAATCAAAGTCTAAACAACTTTCAAAGCTATGACTATATCATGTCAGCACTGCAGTGCCTGTAGGCTGATAATTTCCAGTTTCCCAGAAATGTATTGATATACTTAACTAAATTACTTTTTAAATAATTAATTCTCAAAGGGAAACAATCTTACACAGGATTGTTTAAAACTATTGATCGTTTAGCATCTTGCGTGAAATCTTATGATGTTTGCTAAAGTTATTTTTGTGAACTGGCTAAGAAATATTTGCTGATATTTTATTTATTTATCAGTCACATTTAGAAATTGCCCATCTACCTCACAGAGGGACCCAGGCAAGAATACAGATAAAATGTTAAAAATATATAAAATGTTAAACACATAAAAACTAAATCTAAAAATCTAAAATAAGGCAAGAATAATTAAAAATGTGATATTGCAAGTCAACTAACTAGTCCCATGGTTGTGTCCAGCTCTATAATCCCCAAGCAAGATGGCAGAGCCAGGTCTTTTGATATTTTCTAAATAATGTAAGAGAGTTGGTGATACATATTTTATTGCCGTTGAGTGTCAAACTCCCAGCCCTTGGGCCGGATGTGTCATGTGCTTACCACACCTACGACCAGTTTAGGGAAGGGGAAGAATGTCTCAATACGTCACATAATGCTGCCATGACGATGTGAGTTTGACACAGCTGCCTTAGAAGTATATAGTGTTTATGAACAATTTGGGTAACAGGTACTCAGATAGACAAACTTCCAAATATAGTGCCTTTTATCTTGTTAGTTGTCATAAGATGAAGCCTAACCATTTTGTCCAAAAGTGTTCAGTCTCTACAGGACACTGACATCTGTCTTTTCCTATTGTATAGAATGTTTCAGTTGCTGTAATTTTTTTATTTATTTTGCTTTCTGGAGTTTCCTATTTTCCACATCACTTTTTAAATTGAATTTTCATGTAAGAACCTTTTCTTTTTCTTGCACAAAAGGGCATTTTGTGGTTTTAGGTTATTCCATTTCAAAGCGTTTTTAGGCATTGTTGAAAAAGAAATAAAATAGCTTCCCACCTAACTATTTTAAACTCATTTTCATCCTGGTCACACCTGTTCACTTTGCTTGCCAAGGCTGATAACATTTTCTTCCACTTGTAACACTTGAAACTGTAGCTGAAAATTAGGTCTTTTTTTTTCTCTTTTACCCTTGCTGCTCCCAAAAGAAATATGAATTTCAGAACCTCAGATCTACTGAAATTTGATAATATAAAATGTGAACCAGAATATGTCAGTCTTTGAAGTTTAGAAATGCCCAACAACTGTGTGTTTCTGTTTGACTATCCCACTCCCACTCCATGCATCTGAATGTCATAGAAATACATTTCTATAGGATAGAGAAGTCCTATCAATAGTTCTCAGGCTCTAGAAAGGGGTCTAGAAAAGGCTTGAGTACCAGGTTGGAGACCATAGAACAAGGGTCTTCAGACTTGGCAAGTTTAAGATTTGTGGATCAGAATTCTTGAGCTAACATAATTGGAGGAGGAATTCTGGGAGTGGAAGTCCACAAGTTTTAAAGCTGTCAAGTTTGAAGACTCCTACCATAGAAACGTATCCATAGACATTCAGTCCCCCATTCATCAAATTCATGTGTCCAACCATACATATGATTTATATACTGTACATTTATTTATTCATACACACACACACACACACACACACACACACACACACACACACACACACACACACACCATTTAAAAACAGAGAATGAGATGGAGATGCTACTTTGTGATCCTAATTCAGAACATTGGAGGTTTTACTGCTATCATCCCAGCAAGCCTGCTCAAGAGGAGTAATTTCTCCCATTACAATTGCTGCCATTACCACCACTAGGATAAACATAATCATATTTAATTATTATTACAATTAACTACAAACAGCAGGATGAAAAAGTAACAACAGGATGAAAAATTAACAACAATGGTGCATTGGAAGATCTGCAGGAAATACCATTCTCCTGCAAGGAAGAACTGGAAGGACCATAAAACAAAGGAATAGAAAATGAAGAAGCAAAAGTGCTCTGGCGCTTTAGAATTCAAACAGACAAGCATCTGCCACACAATACCTCAGACTTAATAACTGTCAATAAGAAAGATAAACAAAAGTCTGAATAATGGATGTTGCAATACCTGGAGAAAGCAGAATAGAGGACAAAGAAGAGCTGGAGAAAATCGCAAAATATAAACCCCTACAAATAGAAGTAGAACTGCAGCAAAAGAAAGCAAAGATTGTACCACAAATAAGAGGCACTTTTGGTGCAAGTCCAAATCATGCAGCACCATTGGCTTTGATAAAATCACCATCTGTCAATTACTAAAGGCAGCTTTACTTGAAACAGTTTACATTGCGTAACAATACCTTTAATATTATTAAACAACAACACCTGCCTATTCTAGGTCCTTGGATTTTATATGTGGACTTTATATGTGGATAAAAATGTCAGGTCCAATCTAAGCACCTGAGTGACTGTGCGGGTGTTAATTGCCTTGATAGCATTTCATCTAGTGAGTTTAGACTTGTTGGTAAGGGTAATGCATTTGAATAGAAAGAATAGAATAGAATACTTTATTGACCAAGTGTGATTGGACACACAAGCAATTTGTCTTGGTGTAAATACTCTCAGTATACATAAAGAAAAGATACATTCATTAAGAATCAAGAATCATAATGTACAACACTTAATGATAGTCATAGGGTACAATCAACAATCAAATAATACTAGGAAACAGTCAATATAAATCGTAAGGATACAAGGGACAAAGTTACAGTCCTATAATCACAAGTGGGAGGGGAATATGATGGCTATATATTGCAATATGATGGCTATATATATGGACAGTATTGAGAGCAATTCTTTTTCAGAAAGTGTTTTTCCATACAGCTTCAGATCATCCATGTAAGGAAGATGGGATATCCTGACAGATATTTTTGATATTTGATGACAATGGCCTAACTTCCTGTTGTTAACAGGAAAATCACTGCAATGACCAACAGTAGTGGTAACAGTGAGTCTTGTTGAAAGATTCCTCTCTTGATAGTCATTCCTCTCAGTCTATGGTTAACCAGCAATTGTGTCTTCCGTGATGCCATTGATCTTTGAACAAATCTTCTGATGTTTTCACTAATTGGATCCTGTTATTTCTAAGCACTTGATTATCCGGTTATTTTTTATTATTATTCATCGCAGTCAGCCAGATGTTCAGACTGGGTTTGGCATTTTTGTCTACCTATCGAGTCCTTACCAAGGACCTGGAATAGGCAAATCTGGATGTTTGATGGAGCTAAAGATATCGTCACAGGATGGAAGCTGTTCCAAGTAAAGCTGCCTTCTGCAATTGACCGATGGCAAATTTGTCAATGCCAGTGATGGTGTTCAAGTGGTGCTCCTGTTGTTTTGGGACTACACCCGAGGCGCCTACTACTATTGGTACTACCCTTGCTTGCCTTTGCCATAGTCATTCTATTTCTATTTGTAAGTCTTTGTATTTTGTTATCTTCTCCAGTCCTTTCTCTTTTATTCTGCTGTTTCCAGGCACTGCCATATCCACTATCCAGATTTTTTTGTCTTTCTTATCGACAGCTATTAAGTCCAGGGTATTACGTGGCAGATGCCTGTCTGTCTGGATTCTGAAGTTCCAGAGCAATTTAACTTTTTCATTTTCTGTGACTTTTTCTATTTTATGGTCCCAACAGTTCTTGCTTACAGGCAAATGATATTTCTTGCAGATCTTCCAATGCACCATTGTTGCTACTTTGTTGTTGTTGTTATTTATTATTATTATCCCCTTAGTCTCTCACAGGATGCCATCATATTATTGTGAAATTCTAGAGTTCTACAGAACACAGTTTGAAAAACATTGTTCTAGAATTCCTTCCTGAAGAAAGCAGTGGATTATTCTCCTTAATGGCATTCAAGACATTAGCCCTAAATATTTATCTGTATAAAATAACATTTCCATCCTTTAATGGAACTGTTTTAATAACATTAGTTTCACCTTCAGCCAACTTTAAAAGCATCCCTGCATCCCTTTCAAACTGTTACATGGTTGCTCTTTCCTTGGGACAGGCAAATAATGAGCACATCTGAGTTGTTCAAAAAGCCAAGAATTAGTCTTAGCCTTTGGGGGCTATATCCCAATGAGTAGATTTTATAAAATGTGTTGCCATTGAAATAAAAAGTGATAGGATCCATGAAGTAGGATAGCCTTGAATCCATGAGCATCCTTACCCAACTTGGATCAATACTAATACAAGGGGAGGGGAAATGACCCTTGGCAAAGGTCTCCTTGAAACTGAGACTTGCTTGTATCCCACCTGTGCATTTTCACAAGCCAAATTTTTTTTTACATAACAGAAAAGGCAAGAGTAGTGTATGTGATAGTACGTGCTTATTAATAACAAGAGAGGTCTTGTGTATTTCTGCTTTCTCTTTCTGCTTATGGCACTGGGTCCAATGATGAGAAATGATGTGTGGAGTATAATTCTCTGTTTGGTATCATGTTGCTTCTGTCATAATACATTCCTAGAGACCTTTGCAGACAGCTATTGTATTTTCTCATGAATAGCAGCAAGTGAACAGAAAGGTCCTTTGAGGTTCTTTAATAGACATCTATATTAGAAAATGGTAACCTTTTGTCACAGTAATCAATAAGTTCAAGTAGAACCCATATATAAAATGCAGACTCACTATTATTCCTGCACATTTCCTTTTGATTTCTTTCATGGCATGTATAATAAAAATTCAGCCAATGACTTGTACAATTGCTTCTATTTGTTTGGTATAATCTAGTTAGGTTTGGGCAGACAATAAACTATATATTTTCTCACATGAAAGCAACAGAAGTATTTTTACTAAGACACTGGTAGAAAAATGAGATACACAAAGAGGATGAGACAATATTTTTGTAATACATTTTTATTAACCAAGTCAGAAGATATAAAACACTTTTTACTATAATATTTTTGCTGCTGTTATACAATGTTGCCTTACACTCTAGGTATATGGTTGAGTAGCTTAGAGAAATTATGCAGACCAGTTAAGCATTCCTTACTACCAATGACCCAGTCCAATTTTCAATTTATCTAATGTGTCTCTCTCAGCACTTACAAATTTGATGAAGTTATCTGGAGGGAGGAAATAATATATTAACATAAATGATGTTATAATATTCCCACTATATTTATGGATTGCTGTGAGGAATACATTTTTCCTGTGAGAATTTTGTGCATACTGGTAATTAGCAGACAATTAATGATAAATGCAACTAATTAGATGCTGTTAACTGATAAATGAGTTCTAAAAATGATGATTAAAAATAGCGAGAATTTTAAATAAAGTCTAACTATTCAAGGCATTTTTTAAAACATGTAGCTTTTATAGGCAAGGAAAATAATTATGCTGGATCCTGCATCTTCATCACTCTCCACAGGGTAAAAAAAGTTGGCTAGCCTCTGTAGAAAATGCTTAAGAATACTAGCGAGCCAATTTGGTGTACTGGTTGAGGCAGCAGGCTACAAACAAAGAGACTAGTAGTCCAGCCTTAGCTTGGAATCAGCTGGGAGGCCTTGGTCTGGTCACCCACTCTCAGCAGTGAGCCAGCACGTGCAGCAGCAGCCAAAAAAGCTAATACAATCCTAAGTTGTCTTAACAGAAGGATACAATCAAGGTCAAGGGAAGTACTAATACCACTCTATAAAGCCTTAGTAAGACCACATCTAGAGTACTGCATCCAATTTTGTTCATCACATTATAAAAAAAGATGTTGAGACTCTAGAAAAAGTACAGAGAAGAGCAACCAGGATGATTAGGGGACTGGAGACTAAAACATATGAAGAATGCTTACAGGAACTGGGCTTGGCTAGTCTAGTAAAGACAAGGACCAGGGGGGACATGATACCAGTCTTCCAATATTTGAGGGGCTGCCACAGAGAGGAGGGGGTCAAGCTATTTTCTATTTTCTAGGCCAGACAAGTAATAATGGATGGAAACTGAACAAGGAGAGATTTAACCTGGAAATAAGGAGAGACTTTCTAACAGTGAGAACAATCAACCAGTGGAACAGCTTGCCCTCGGACGTTGTCGGAGCTTCATCACTTGAGACTTTCAAGAAGGGATTGGACTGCCATTTGTCAGAAATGGTGTAGGGTCTCCCGCTTGGGTGGGGGGGTTGACTATATGACCTACAAGGTCCCTTCCAACTCTGATTATCTGTTAATCTGTTATCTGTAAGCCCTAGGGACAGGGGTGGGATCCTACCGGCATAACAATTGGTTCACTTTGCGTTCATATGTGCCAAATGCATGCTGTGCATGCATGCACGCTACGCATGTGTGCACATTACTTACAAATTACCAGCTCCAGCAAGCATTCACTTGCTCCAGCTGATGAACGGTATTCAGCTGTGCCACATAAAGCAGCTGAGGAGGAAAAAGCATAGACTAAAGGACAGCCTAGACTCCCAGGTGGGTGGGTGGGACAAACAGACGACCAGAAGATCATGGTGGAGAATCGGTTTGGTGTCAGCTGCTCTTCGGAGTTACCGGTTCTATAGAATTGGGGCGAACTGGTAGCATCCCACCCCTGCCAAGCAATAGCAAACCACTTCTGAAATCTGAAGTCAAGCCTCTCCAGGCACTTGATAGGAATTAGCACCAATTTGAAGGCACACACGCATGCATGCATGCATGCACACACACACACACAGGATGTGGGCAGAGTTGTAAACAATGTGGAAAATCTCTATATACAAATTTTGTCTTTCATTGCCCTTCTTTATCCTTTGTCCAGGGAACACAATGCCTTAACCACAACACCAAACTGGCTCTCTACATTCAATGTAAGAGGACTCCCTCCCACTCCCTGCAAACTCAACTCTTCATAATATTGAAAGCATTGCAATCAATGACTCCGATGGCTGGCCTTCCTTCACAATATATGATGCATACAATGTAGGGATTGAACTCAGTGGTCTGAATTCAATGATTTTATGTCTCTCATAGAAGAGGGTCCAGGGATTAAAACTATTTTCAAGAAACATAATTGCACTCCAATTATTGTCTCTCTTGCACTATTCAGGAAGGTATCTTTGAAAACATGGGAACATCACTTACCTACAAACCAACGCCCAGAGATATTAACTTTCTGACTGAATTCCATGGTATTAGTTCTTCTGCAGTTGCATTATCTCAAATCCCTGTTGATCTGATCAGCCATATCTAAATTAATCCTTCTTCCCGTATCTGCTTTTTGGGTTCTGTAAAATGTTCTCCAAAGAGGTTGATAGCTATTTTTTAAAAAAATACTCATCTCATTTCCCATGCCCGCTTGTAAAAGGTGCTAAGAAAAAGCTCACTCAACTGCCAGACTCTTATCTTTGATGTCAGGCAAAGAAATGCCTGATATCCTTCTCTGCTGAAGTGTTTAGAATTTCAGTCTCAGAATCGCTGTTTTGAAATTTCTTTTTTGTTGATTCATAATATTGTTGAATACATTATGTATCTGCTCAGAGAAGATATTGGAATGGCAAAAATAATAAAGAAGTAAGAAAATAAATATATATTTCTGGCTTCCCTAGAGTTCTTCAAAGAGAAAATTCAATGATACTGAAAGATTCTGTGCAAAGTTTATGAGTTCACCTGCTGTATTTGTTACTGATATATCTAATTGTGCTCCTTAAAAGCTTTTACAGAATCCTCAGCACCACAGAATGGATCATTGATAGAAAAGCCATGGGACAATAAAATTACCTCTTAATGGAAAATCTGGAAAATTAACACATAGGAGCACTTTTATAGAACACCACAATTGTTCTACTCGTTGTTGAATGTCTCTTGATTTGCTTCAGCATGGAATATGGAAATCATTATACTTAGATCAGTCTTTCAACATTGGCAGCTTTTAGATGTATGGATTCTAATTCCAGGTTGGCTGTAGAATTCTGGAAGTTGCAGTCCACATATCTGAAACCTACCAAGATTGAGAAATGCTACTCTACAGGGATTGCCAATCAAAGCAGAGAGAGTTGCTGCTAGAAAGACAAGTGGCCTAACCTGAAAAATGCACTTTTTTCTCTTTTGTTTCTCAATCTGCTAGAACTGGCCCTCTCTTGGAAACAACATTTTGAAATCTGTAGGCACACATGTCTAATCCCACAGCAGACCACACCACTTTCTGATTCAAAATTGCCTACTGAGTAGTGTGACTCCTTTCCTAAGAACAAAATAATAATAATAATAATTCTCTATCAGGCAATACATATGCCACTTTGGTTGCCAGGGAACATCATGCTGTGTTAGTAAGGGAATCTTTCACTGTTGCTAAGAAGACATTGCTCCTCATTTAAATATATATTTTTTTTCCTATTCATTTATAAACTAACCTATAATTCATTGCAATACCTATGAGCATTTACTGACATCTGTGTTTGATGAAACAACTCAAGCAATTTGCACTTGTTCCAGATTATATACATAGCAGTTATTGCTTTGATTTTTCTCCCACTCATTACTTGGTGTTGAATAAGTGAGGTTGTTATGAAATGCTGAAATACTATAATTTTGGTTGAATTAAAGTTAACTTATTTGAAGGTAAATTAACCCCTTCCAACAGTATCATGCAAGACTCCAAATTGTCCTGGCCCACTCTGGGCCCTCAGTTTGTGTCAACCTTAAGCATTGATGTAAAGAGGTGAGTTGACAAGGGACAAAAAAGCACCAACTTCTGAATCAGTTTTATTTCTAAGAATGTCCTTTGATCCCAAAGAGGTATAATCTTAAAGAATGAAAGAATTGAAAAAATGTAAGTAGGTGATTGAGGACGATCTCCTCAGTTTGCCTTCTGGGAAATCAGAAATGGCATTGCATTTTCCTTTTTGTAAATGAGCAAGTTTCCACGCCAGCTACCTTCTTTCATCATCCATGACTTTCATTCAGAATGTCAAACTTGTAAGAACTGAGAGCCAGATTTTCTTAGAAAAGAGATGTCAGGTTTTTATAAACATCTGACAGTTGCCCATTTCAGGATCAAACACTTAGGGCAAAAGGTCTGTTGAGAAGGAAGTTGGATAAAGAAGCACTGGAAATAAAACTATGATGGTATTAAATGGGACTGCACTTTCATGTGACTGAGGAAAGTCGGTTGTTTTAAGTGGCTCCATCTTAATATGGAATAAATATTCTTATTTAACCTTGCCATTTCTTGAGTCTACACCAGAATTAAGCCAAACCAAGTCAAATATTTAGGAACTGCTTATGAGTTTTGTATAATTACCTAACTCAAATCTCGTGACTGAACAATACACAAAAGACAAACATCCAGAAATGTTTTTTCAAAAGAATACATAAAAACATATGAAGTCGTAAAGGCAATCTTACTGAATGTATATAACTAAGCTGTTCTTGTCAGTGATCTTCACAATATATACCCACTAACTCAAATATCGTAGAATCAAATCTTCAATATTAAAAGTAGTAAGTTGATGGATATCCTTTTGAAGTCCTTGGTTATAATTTCCCAATAGAACAAAACGATGGTCACAAAGCACATTCAATTACACTACTACAATGTTGATGTAATTGTGGTTCCCATTACCGGAATTACATCTGGTGAAAAAATAACTCTATATAAATATCCTTGGGATGAACTGTCTAATTCATTTTCAGATAAATATTTTTATTTCATTAGGTTGTACTAATCAGTGGACACCTGGACAGCTGGGATGTGGGTCAGGGAGCAATGGATGATGGTGGAGGAGCATTTATATCATGGGAAGCATTATCACTCATTAAGGATCTTGGTAAGTATCTATATAACAGTATAATGCTACAACATTTATGGCATTATTTTGCTTCTTAGATTTCCTTAACTTTATTTCGTGTAATACATTTTTCCAAAGTTTCCTTCTGGAAGTATCTATTTCTTTAGGAACTGTAGTGTTTTTAATTTTCAAATATAGCACTTTCTTATTTGTTCGATTTGTGGTTTAGGAAAATCCAAAGCATCTGTGAACATTGAAAGTCCTAATAAAAATAGTTCTGACAGTAGTGCAATTTTATTTGTTGAAAATAATTTAACAGACACGTGTTATTTGTTTCTAATCTTTTTTTTTTTCCCCAGTGCCTGGCCCATGGTAACACAACTTGTAACACCTTTGTTGACCATACGGATAGTCTGTCAATATAAAAAAATGTATTTGACTGTTTGTTAACAGCCAGGTTTGCACCCTATGTTTTCTTAAAGTAGTTTGATTAGACAGTTTTGGATGATAAATTAGGCTATGGATAAGTAACTAAACATTTTTATATGAGTTGGATTATAAAGGCTATAATACCTAATGCCCATAACATATAGAAATCTATTTCTGATCTAATAGACAATGAGTAGCAAATTAGTATTATTATTAGTATTACTGATTTAATGCAAAAAGTGCAAATTTGTGTCCCTATAATATCTGTTGTTTAGTAGTGAATTACTGCGGTGCAAAGGAAAGGGAAGACTGGAAACAAACTTGTCACATGGCTTACAAGTGTTAAAATACAATTGTTACAAATATGGTCACAGAAACTACTATGGTTAAACAGCAATTAAGGAATGAAATCTTTCGAGTTCTCTCACAAAATTTGCAACAGAATAAATAGCCTGGATTAGAATGAAACAAGAGACTATTTCAGTAAATGCACAAAATGAATGGAAGTATATTCTGGTCCCAAATCCTTTTGGTTCAAAACTCAGGGGATAACTAAATGGCCATTCAAAATGAAATATGACTGCTGGTATATGAATCTGGATATGCTTAGAGTGTTAAATATGAATCCTTGATGAAGCCTGACATATGAATTTGGTGACTATCCAAACAGGAAAAAGTAGTTTTTCATAGTACAAGGATATAATTAAATTTGTAATCTTTCTAGTTTTACATTCTCACCCTCCCATTTTTCTCCAATCAGCCTAGAAATATTTGTCCAACAAGATTATAGTGCTCCTTTATTAATTTTTCACTAGTTACAATGTTAGAAATATTTGCTACAGCAATTGAAGATTAGGTGTTTAAAATCAAAGTACCTACAAATAAATAACATTAATAGCTCAAAATGCATAAAAATCTATATTTGCACTAAACATTTTTGTTTTTAATATGCATAATATATCATATTCCTTTTATACTATGGCCAAATTAATAATTTGACAAAAGTCAAACTCACTGATACAGCGACTGATATTAATGATAATTGTGTATTAAGAAAATTTTGCTAGCATACAAGAAGAGGATGCAAGATGCTTTCAGTCTACAACCTCCATCTTGGGACTGACTCTTACATGAATTGAAGCATGTAACCAGATTTTAGCACTTGCTTGCATCTTTTGCTAGTATAATGTGTAGCCTGGTGAAGAGATGGAGAATTGCATTTTTGGTATTATAATGTGTAGCCTGGTGAAGAGATGGAGAATTGCATCCTTTTGTGGCATTTTGGTTGATAAAGATAGAATAATTACAGGATTCATGCTCCTCTTATCTTACTCATACCTTAATACAGGGGTGGGATTTAAATTTGTTAACAACCGGTTCTGTGGGTGTGTCTTAGGTGGTGATGGCTTAGTGGTCATGTGACTGGGAGGACATGGCTTGGTGGTCATGTTATTGGCTGGGTGTGGCCAACTCAATATCACTCACATCGAGGCACACATCTCCTCGGCTGGCCTCTCATAACTGTGGGCATGTTGCAACAGTCTTAAGTGTGAAAAATAGTCATAAGTCACTTTTTTCAGTGCCATTGTAGCTTTGAATGGTCACTCCACACAAGCACAGTACCAGCAAAGAAGGGGAAAAAACTCCAGAGACGTTCCTGAGACAGGAAGTCTAGTCCTGCCAAGAATGTAATAAGGGTTAACAGAGAGGCAGTTTCTGTAAGCAACACCAGAATGTTTCCTTCCTGCCTTCCTTACAGGATTAGGCCAGTAATTTCTTCTAACAACCGGTTCTCCAAACTGCTTAGAATGTTAACCGGTTCTAGCGAATAAGTGCGAACTGGTAGAATCCCACCCCTGCCTTAATACTGATGCAAACAGAAAGTAAAACATGTCCAAAATCTGTTATTAGCATGTTATAAAGCTTCCACCAATAGCCAAGACAAAAAGTTAAGAGCTGATAATTTATGGATAGAAGAGAATGTTTATAGCTCAGGATTGAACTGGGATGGCGTTAATCATCTCTGAGTTTGATTGTTTATTTTGAAGACATTTCATTACCAGACTAGAAAACATTATTACTGATAGTAAGGAATCTAGCATGCACTCACCGAACAGTTTGTTATACCAGTTGAATCGCACCCCTGTAATATTACAGTGTAATACATATTACAGTAACAGAGAGTTTAAAGTGCCAGATAAAAAAAGAAAAAAGGGAAGAAAAGAATAATGAAACAGAAAAAACATACACTGCTCAAAAAAATAAAGGGATAACAAAAAGAAGACGTCCTAGATCTGAATGAATGAAATATTCTTATTAAATACTTTGTTCATTACATAGTTGAATGTGCTGATAACAAAATCACACAAAAATTATCAATGGAAATCAAATTTAGCAACCCATGGAGGTCTGGATTTGGAGTTACACTCAAAATTAAAGTGGAAAAAAACACTACAGGCTGATCCAACTTTGATGTAATGTCCTTAAAACAAGTCAAAATGAGGCTCAGTAGTGTGTGTGGCCTCCACGTGCCTGTATGACCTCCTTACAATGCCTGGGCATGCACCTGATGAGGTGGCGGATGGTCTCCTGAAGGATCTCCTCCCACACCTGGACTAAAGCATCCCCCAACTCCTGGACAGTCTGTGGTGCAACGTGGTGTTGGTGGATGGAGTGAGACATGATGTCCCAGATGTGCTCAATTGGATTCAGGTCTGGGGAACAGGCGGTCCAGTCCATAGCATCAATGCCTTCGTCTTGCAGGAACTGCTGACACATCCAGTCACATGAGGGCTAGCATTGTCTTGCATTAGGAGGAACCCAGGGCCAACCGCACCAGCATATGGTCTCACAAGGGGTCTGAGGATCTCATCTCAGTACCTAATGGCAGTCAGGCTATCTCTGGCAAGCACATGGAGGGCTGTGCGGCCCCCTAAAGAAATGCCACCCCACACCATTATTAACCCACTGCCAAACCGGTCATACTGGAGGATGTTGCAGGTAGCAGAACGTTCTCCACAGCGTCTCCAGACCCTGTCATGTCTGTCACATGTGCTCAGTGTGAACCTGCTTTCATCTATGAAGAACACAGGGCGCCAGTGGCGAATTTGCCAATCTTGGTGTTCTCTGGCAAATGCCAAATGTCCTGCACGGTGTTGGGTTGTAAGCACAACCCCCACCTGTGGACGTTGGGCCCTCATACCACCCTCATGGAGTCTGTTTCTGACCGTTTGAGCAGCCACATGCATATCTGTGGCCCGCTGGAAATCATTTTGCAGGGCTCTGGCAGTGCTCCTCCTGTTTCTTCCTGCACAAAGGCAGAGATAGCGGTCCTGATGCTCCACATCTCCTAATGTACTGGCCTGTCTCCTGGTAGCGCCTCCATGTTCTGGACACTACACTGACAGACACAGCAAACCTTCTTGCCACAGCTCGCATTGATGTGCCATATTGGATGAGCTGCACTACCTGAGCCACTTGTGTGGGTTGTAGACTCCGTCTCATGCTACCACTAGAGTGAAAGCACCGCCAGCATTCAAAAGTGACCAAATGATCAGCCAGAAAGCATAGGAACTGAGACGTAGTCTGTGGTAACCACCTGCAGAACCACTCCTTTATTGGGGATGTCTTGCTAACTGCCTATGCTTTTCACCTGTTGTCTATTCCATTTGCACAACAGCGTGTGCAATTGATTGTCAATCAGTGTTGCTACCTAAGTGGACAGTTTGATTTCACAGAAGTGTGATTGACTTGAAGTTACATTGTGTTGTTTAAGTGTTCCCTTTATTTTTTTGAGCAGTGTATAAAGAAGTGACTTCCAATCTTCAGTACAAGTATAAAGTTTGTAGATCTTCATCACCTATGAGGTTACAGACGGATATCTTTTCTTCCCATAAACCACTTTATTTACAAATAGATCCATAAGATATCAACTTTTCAATCCCAGTGTTAACAAAAAGTCCTTAAAGGTCATTAAAAGTCCTTAAAAGCTTGCCAGAATAAGACAAAAACTTGTCTTATTTTATCTTTGATCAAATAAACCAATTTTGTACTTGTTCCTTTTCCACTGAGTAGCTTAATCTTTAGTTCATTCAAATATTGACATAGAATTGGATCACTCTTCAGTTTTTCTTTTTTCCACTGCATAGGCTTCTTTGAGGTTTTGACAAAATTGTTTTTGTAAATTTAATAAAAATATATTATGTAGGTCGTTCTCTTAGTTTATCATTACCATTTCTCCTTTAATTTTTAAAACCCCAGCCACTTTCTTTGGTATATCCAGTAAAGAGTTCTTATCTGGGTAATTTGCATAGCCTATCAGTTGTATTTCTAATTTAAACATCTCTGTCTTGATCCAAAAGTGATCACACTTTTTGATACTGTTAGGAATCTGTCCGCCAATTAATTGGGTTGGCAGTATATAAACCAACAATGTATGTTTGTAGCTTTAAGACAAAATCACTGTATTGATTGGTTGATTGTATTGCAGGTTGCCATAAGAGGGAGCTAGAGGGATCATAACTTGCTCTCTCTCTGACATTCTGTATCTCTGACATTCTGTTGCTATCTCTGTTGTATTTATGCTGTGCTATCTTTGTTTACTGTAAATGACAAAGGCAACAGGTAAGAAGACTTTGTAATTGGATATTCTTTGGACTGTTAAACGTATATGACCTGGACCGTTTATTGGACTATGCTCTTTCTTAAAGTAAAATTTAACTCAATTTAGTTTAGTTATCTATGTATGGCTGACTAATTATTCATAAATACTCTCATTACCGTTTCCATGTGCATATCCTTGTTACTAAAGGGTTATTCTGTACATATCATAACAGATACAGTAATTTTGATTTCACTATTTCTGCATCAAGCAATAGTTGCTTGAATTGAGTCATTTTAACCCTTTTTTCTGCCAAACAAACTTTCCATCTCTACTGTCTCTTTGCCCTTTGGAAAGTAGTCTCTCCATTCTGTGAATCCAGACTACATTTAACTACAATTTATAAGTTTCTTGGTTCAAAATCTCAAATTCTCTAAGTTCTTACACTTATAGTTAATTTTTCTTTACTTCAGAAAGGAAGATAGACTCATCTTTTCAAACTTGTTGTTCCTAAGTTCTCCAAAACTTTTAGTATAGTTAGTTAAGCAACTTCCAAAACTGATTAGAATCACACCATGTCCCCCTGGAGGGCAGAAGACATGACAATCTGAGGAACAATCTCATTCTCCTCCATATTAAGAAGATATATATAATAATTCGGCCCAGAAAGTAGCCAAGATGTGTAAGGAAGTGAAATTTCCTGCTTGGGTTTAAAAAAGGAAAGGAAATCATAAAAGTCTGTAATTTGATTTTGAGATAATTGTGATTTATTTTTCTTTATTCTTCATTCAAGCCACATGTCTTATGCTGCATAAGCATAAGAACACAATAAACACAGATGCATGTCCATTTAAATTTTCAACAGAATATCTCATAGGTGGTCAAAAGGAATTAATTCATCATCTGTGGGTACCCTGACTATTGCAGAAAAAAGTTTTAATTATTGTGTATTTTTATTTATCATGGATGAAATGTCAAGGCCAAATCATTCCATAGTACATCATTGGAACCATCTTAGAGATTCTTGCAAACTTAGTTTTATTGTGTTCGTGTTGTTCTTTGTTTGGAAAACTGTTCTAAACCTTTCACATTTCACTTACTCACACGGGCACCCAGGTGGGAAGTGTTCTTTTTTTAAAAAAAAGTCATAGTTAGGCTGAATGCCACCTGCACAAAAATCAAAGGAATAAGGCCATGTTTTTTTTATATATAAAAAAAATCAGATTCAAACCACATTCCTCAGCCAGATGGGTATTCCTTTTCCCTCTACTACTCTGGCTTTCAACAGAAGTTGTAAGAAACCATATTTTGAGTCTAGGTTGAAGTTCTAATTCCTTAATTACAGAGGTCATTTTACCTCAGGACTGACAGTTCTGGCTGCAAAGAGCATTCATCTTCAGAAGATACTTTCTTGGCAGCAAGGTGAGGGGATACATATCACAGTGCATCTTTAATGGAAACCAAATAGAAAATGGATACAAAATGAGGGGACCATATTTGCTTAATTATTTAACTTCCAGAAGTGTTTTTCTTGCCTTTACCACAACCTATGAAAGGTTGTGCTGTGCTATTTTTCTTACAGCACTAGATGTAACCCAGCACTACATGCATTAAGATTCTTCTGCTCCAAGCATGAAGTGAATGAGAGAGGCAGCTTCAATGCCATTCATTGATGAGCTATTTGAGTTCTCATGTTGTCTTTTCTAAATTAGTGGCCTCAAACTATAGAAAGGCTGCTGAGAGTCAACATAGTGGAGAAGATGTTTACTAGAATAGAAGGGAAGAAGTTCCTGCTAGGGGCATATCATATCTGCAGTATAATATTTTTATAGACGAAGCTCAAGAGGGGGAAAAAACAGTTTCAATTTCTGATTTTGTGAATGTGGCCACCTTGGTTTCTCAAATTTGTGAATACAAAAGTTTGCACTATGATTGTCATGAATTTTGACACACATATCTCAATGTAGGCAGATCAATCAATCCAGTCAGAATAGAGCTGGAAGGGACCTTGGAAGTCTTCTAGTCCAGCTCCCTGCTATATACTCCCCTATACCATTTCAGACAAGTGACTGTCCAGTCTCTTCTTAAAAACTCCAGAGATTAAGCATCCACAACTTCTGAAGGCAAACTGCTCCACTGGTTAATTGACTTGACTTTTTTTTTTCCTAGGGAGTTCAATAATGATATATTGTCACTATATAATATATAGTTGAGTATAGATTCTGCACTCCTGGTGAACATGTCATGTGTATTCTGGTGTTGAAGGAATTGTGATTTTTTTCATTCACCTGTTTTAACTCTACCAGATGGCTCTTTGCATTCAGAAGCAGCCATTGCCATCATTGTTTATCTCTCTCTTTGTGTGTGTTTGTAATTATATGAAAATTGAGTTTGAGAGAGAATGTTATGTGAGGCATCAAAATAGATGAAGTTGGTGTCACAGAGAGGAAGAGAAAATTATATTAAAAGTATCAGTCAAATATAAATGTCTATATTTAACTCAAAAAGCACAGGAACATAATGACAATGGCAGAGCGGATGTAGTTTAAAGGTTAAAAAAGTGTTATTCCATTGTCAAAATAAGGATAAAGGAAACATGGTTTTGGTTTTTTTTTTGCTGCTCTAGACAAACTTGCAGTATGTCTATGGGTCTTAAGCAAACCAGGCTAAGAAGAAAGAAGAGTAAATTTGAGCATTTTATGAAGAAATAAATTTACGTAGAATAATGGCAGTTAATTTGTTAGCCGCCTTCTCAGGGTAGACGCAAGAAGAAATGTCAAAGCCAACAGAATTGGTGTTGCTAATTATTCAGGCGGATGAACAACTCAAAAATCAGGGAATCAGGGAACAGAGGCAAAAACGCAACCAAACAAAAATACCTCCCCCCCATTCTATCACTCTTTGCCTTCAAGAACTTACTTATAGGAGGTAGGGCTACCATATCTAGGGCTGCAACAATCCTGATCATCATTAGGTGGCAGCAAATGGAGTTTTGTACGGTGTTGAATGACATGATAGTCCTGTGACTCCAGGTGTGGCAGTGTGAGGATTTCAATGAGGGCAAGAGAGAGTACTAAACAGGACAGCACATTTGTCATAAGGAAGGCAGTTGTATAGTTGAAAACTGAATAATAGCCAGTTGCATCATTTAGTTGCCTATCATCTCTACAGCATTTTTATCAAATGCTTGATAAAAAATGCTTTGAGGAGTTATCTAGTCAGAAGTAAATACTTAGGCAAGATTTACTTTTTTCCCAATTTGATGTTAGGTTTCAACTGCTAAGATTTATATGATTTGGACAGAGCATCCCATGATAGCTAGGGAGTCAAAATCAAATCCACTTGGAGGGCAAAGGCTGGACTACGGAGTAGAAATTCTTAACCATCACCAGGAGTCAAACTAGACTTGAAGGCATCATTTTCTTCATTTTTCTTTTTCAATAGCCAATTGTCAAGCTGAGAGTTCAAAAGTTTAATCTTATCTTCTCTGTTGACATCTTTGTCTTAAAAACGTTCTCCATAGCACCTTCACATATTGTTATTTTTTTCTCTCAAAGAGCACAGCTATTGTCTCACCACCAATTACTCTGAAGTGTACTTCTAACCTTTTCCAGGCTTATGCCTGTTCCTGTCTATTAATCTTTAATTGACTGATTACTTTTCTGAAGGGAAGATGTCCAGGATTAAAAATCTTGAGCTTGTCTCTTGGCATATCTCTTTTGTCTTTTCCCTTTATATGTCATGTCCTTTCTGAGATTTATCTTTGAAATTATAACTAGAACTTATTTAATCAAGTGCCTTCAGCCTGCAGGAATTTTATTTATCCAATTTTTTATTCATTTATTTAATAAACACATCTACATGTGGCTGCCCTTGAAGAGCATTCGGAAACTTCAACTGGTACAAAATGCAACTGCATGGGTAGTAAATGGTACCACGTACATAGTACATGTGAGCAACACTGGTTGCTGGTGTGTTTCCAAGAGCAGTTCAAGGTCACCTTAAGTGCTGCATGCCTTGGGATTGGTTTACTTGAGAGGACTGCCTTTTTGCAAGAGTCTCTACCTGTCCAGTTTGATCCAGCAGATTGGACACATTGCACAGAGCATGGACTGGTGGAAACAAGAAGATGGGCCTTCTCTGCTGTAGCTCCTGCTTCGTGGAACATTCTCCCTCTCAGATTAGAATAGCCCCAATTTTGCTGGCATTTCATAAGAGTTTGAAAAAATTAGCTATATACCTGGGCCTCGGGTCAGAATGGCTTTACTGTTAGTTGGTTAATTATCTTGGCTGCATTTCTAGATGTTTTACTGTTATTGTTTTTAATTGTTTTATAGTTTTAGAACTGTAAGCTGCCCAGTTGGTACAAAAATGGGTGGCTATAGAAATTGAATATAAATGAAGGAATGAATAAATGAATGAATAACCCCAGCCATTTCATATACATGATTCTGGGTGGCTAACTGTTTAAAAACAGAATCAAACATAGTGAAAACCCAACAAGTTTAAAAACCAGAAGAATAACATAAAATGAAACAGCACCTGAAAATCTTAGTTAACACAACCAAGACCAATAAATGTGTTCATTAATGCTATCAGGGCCATCCTTATTCATGCTTGTCACTGATGTCTTCTATCGTTTTAAAAAGAAACAACCGAAATCTAATAGATTCTTCCTCCATGATGTTAAAAAAGAAGGTATTTTCTCCTCATTTGAAATAGCAGAACATTTTTCATAATCCTTTCTTCATACCTTCCACTAAGAAGCCTATTCAAACTACATATTCAGAAGTCTTCTTGCTTATTTATTATCTCTATATACTCAAACCAAAAATAATTTATTTGAAAACTGATCCCTTTGTTTCCCAGTTTTGACTAATGCCTCCCAAAATAACCCCCTCCTCTCTTCTTCCTAGCTAAGCCTTGAGAAATGGTTGTCTTCCTTTCTGGTAAATACAACATTCTACTTTACAGTGTAAATTTAGAAAGTTGAATTAAATTGTTAGAAAGAGAGGATTTGGTTGGGGTATTTCCATAGACCCAATGAATTATCACAATAATATTTTTGTTTCTGAATATTGTGGGAAAACTTTTATTTATTTATTGCATTCCTTGCATGCATTTATTCTTGTATCTGACACATGAGGCAAAGGCTGTTGTAATAAAATATGTGACTAAATGTGTAGCTACTGGGCTTTATTTTCTGTATACAAGTTATAGATAGACTGGGGCATTGCCATGAGATGATCTTTAAAAGGTGTCAAATACATTTCCAGTCAGACTGTTAAATACTAGCGGCATTCGGGGAATTTCTTATGTCTTGTGAACTCAGATTGCTCCTTTCACCATCAATACCATCCCCAAATGTAAATTACAGGAGAAACTACCAAAAGTAAATAAGCAATCCTCATGAAACATGTCATATGCATCCTAGCTATATTCTACTTCAACTCTTTTAAATGGATTTAAAAGAAATCATGGCTCTATAATGAAACAAAGTAAGAACTTCAAAGAAGCTGAACCAATTGCATTTGTTAATCTTCTTAGTCTAAGATTCATATACACTTTACTCTTTACATACTCGTCGTATGTATAGCTCATACCTCTGTTTCAATGCCAGCCGACAAAGGGGAGAATTTCGTGAGTTTTGAAAAATCATGTCTAGTCAATATATATTTTTTATATTCAGAGAAGAATTTGCTTCTTATTTCTATTGCCCAACAAGTTCCGCTCAATATACTTGTCCATAATTGATTTTGGATTATGAACGTTCATCTTGGTTTATCAAATATCTCTTTAGAATTTGTATGTTTTTGATACTTACTTTATGTTACAAGCTATACTTAAGGAAACCATAACTTAGTACACAATGCAAACCCAATTATTGCTGCCTATGAAATATGGATTCATTTTACTTGTGTTTCTCCTCTCGGGTAAATTTTTCTCCATGCATAGTAACTATTGAAAGGGTAAAAGAATTTAATATAATACCTCACTTGAGCTGAATCTAATATAGATGGATTTAGATGTATTAGGTGGCTTTCAAATGGCTTATATTTAATTTTAAGGTTATTCCTTCATAAATATCATTAAAACACAGATGGCCTTGCCTTGTCTTTTGCAGTTAAAGAGCACGATAGGAAGACTTAAAAACCTTTCAACATTGAGTTTCAAAAATCTATAGATTCTCTTTCCTGAATCTAGATTGGAAGAAATGGGATCACCAGTTTGTCACACAAAATCCCATCGAGAATGCAAACAAACACACTTCCTGGGGTTCCATATCCTTCCTCTTTTATTGCCACAGTTTGCAAACTTTATTCTGGGTGATGTTGATAGGCAACAGCACAAGCACACCCTTTCCTCTTGGTGCAGGAGCACATGGGAGAAAAACAGAATTTTTGGCAGGCTGCCATAGAGGCAGCAAACAGCAGACACTGGGATGGACGCAACAGGTGCTTTTTTGAACTGTTTTAGAAGGCTTTCTTTGTTTTGGGATCCTATGATTAGTTCACCATTTGTGAACTGGGAAGAGCAAGAGTGCTAAACCATACCCTTCCTGGGAGTTATTTATCTTTTCCTCCTCCCCAGACCATTTTCTCCAGCTAAAACCTAAACGCAAACAGATTATTTCTACACAATTGGAACAGACTGACATTGTTAACAAATTGGTTGCCTTTGTGCGCAGCTTAAGCCTGAAAGCAAGGAAGATCTCCACCCTAGTATCACCTAGCCTTCACACACATCCTTAATGCAGACCACCTGCAGACCATTGGATCACATTCTACAATGATGGGGAGTTGCCATAAGTCGTTAGTTCAGAAATTCTGAAAGATATAATCTGAAAAATGATGAGGAGAAAAAAAAATCAGAATGGAATAGCAGTGCTAGGAATGCAGAAATCCTGTGCAGAAGTAGGCTGTGGAAAAAGAAGAAAGCAGATAGAAGTGTAAAAAGATGTTTGTGTGCGTGCTTAAATGGGGAGAGAAAGAAAAGGGGAAAAAATTAGTTGGATTGTAAAGCAAAATGGGATGGGGCAGGGGTGGGGATTTCAGAAAGAGTGTAGAAAAAGGAAAAAAGGAGAAACAAAAAGATTGGCAGGAGATGCATTTAAAATAAATGTTTTACTTTCCATGATAGGCAAAATGTTATTTTTCTCCTAATACACTAAGTCAGGCTTCTTAGGATACTAAAAATGGGAAAGAAGCTTTCAGGGCTGAAATGAGAAAGATGTTTGCTTATTTTCTACCTAATAACAGGACTCCGGCCCAAAAGAACTCTGCGCTTGGTGCTTTGGACTGGAGAAGAACAAGGGGGAATCGGAGCTGAACAATACTACAAGCTACATAAAGTAAGCAACTTGATGGGACAATGTGTTTAATTCTTTGGATTCATTGTTTTTTACATCGATGTGTTATAATTTTTATTATATGCCACCAAGAGTCATGTTTTTCATGAGACGGGCAGCCATATAAATACGAATAAAATGAATATTATTTCATTTAATTAGCAGTCTTCTTGAAATTCTCATTTGCAAGCAGTAGAGTTGGAAGGGGAAAAAAATCAAGCAGACCAGTGGTGGGATTCAATTTTTTTTTACTACCGGTTCTGTGGGCGTGGCTTGGTGGGCGTGGCAGGGGAAGGATACTGTAAAATCTCTAATCAGAAGTGGTATTTGCTGGTTCTCTGAACTACTCAAAATTTCCGCTACCGGTTCTCCAAAACTGGTCAGATCCTGCTGAATATCACCTCTGAAGCACACATAACTATATTATGGTTCAAATTTGGAAATTTTGCTCATATTTTCAGAGAAAATACACTACAATATAGAGAATAATCTGCTAGAGTTAATATTGTTCTAACCTCTGATGAACTTTATCAGGTTGTCTGCAAGTCAATATACAGTAGAACCTCTGGTCACTAACGCTTCTGACCATGACCAAATCGGGTTCTGACCAAGAAATTCACATAAAATTTTTTGGGCGATTTCCCCTTCTGTGCCATTTTTTTTTGTAAAGTGCCAAATTTCCAAAATTAGGTTCAGGTCATGACCAAATTGAATTGTGATCAAAGTTATGGAACAAATTATGGTTGTGACCAGAGGTTCTACTACATGTTCTGGTGTAACACTGCACACTGAATTTTAAACTAACTACACAGACTGGATTTTACAACATGCTAGAGTAAACCGTCATTAGCTAGTCTCCGTGTGTTGTTAACATCAAGTTGATAAATCTGGATTGGTACTGAAATATCAAAATCTACCTCAATCTGGAATAAAAAGGAGCTGTTTATGGTAGACTTCCAAATTACAATTTGCATTAAATTTTACTTAGTTCCCAATGCACTCCTTCGCTGCAATCATATTAATAAAACATAATTCATCCAGTTGTCCTCATTTTTCTACTTTCCCTGAGAATCTCCCTATTAACTCAAACAATAGTCTTCAAAGATGAAGTAACAACTAAATCTGCAATTCTCAATGTTGCTCCCAGGCTGCATATATGCCCTTCCTCAGTACTCCAGCTTCTTGCTCCACTTCACTTTTTACACCTTGAGCAAAAATAATTGAAATAAATGGAAAAATGTTGTAGTATGTATCTCTAGCACCAACAAGTTTCCAAAAGTACACCAAATGGATATTGTAATTTTCCTTTGAAAATACAGATAAAAGTCCAGTGCTTTGGAAGTTTGCTTTCCTAATAGAAGACAAAAAAAGATAAAGAAGGGAATAACACCATGAGGTTCTGCTAAAGGGGTGGCAGGTAATATTCTCGGTACAGAATGCTTTGCAGCTGCTTACATTCTTTCTGATTATCATTCTCAGTTGGCAAGATCCCTTCACCAGCCACTTTGCAAGAAATATTTGTTCTTTAAACTTCAGGTGTGCTCATCAGTACAAAAGAGTAATTCTCTATATAGAATCCTCTTCTAGATCTTAGTTTGTCAGTCACAATGTAATATTCAACAATATTTACACCTCTCCCACATTCATTTTGAGGATTTGAACTATAATCCAGATGAAAATCCTGTCCCCCTTGGCTACAATACTTAGAGGGAAAACATGTCCAGTACTACTATTCGGTGTTCTAGTACTGTTTACTGGTATAGATTTTCTCTGAGGAATAACCTTGCACTTAGCTTGCCCAAGGTACTAAATAAAACAGCAGGCTCTTCACTAGTTATTTAATTTAAATTTTTAAAGAATATATCAATAACCAAATGGTTAAAATAAATATTTGTTTTGGTTCTTAACTTGCTAATTTAGATTCATGCTTGCAAAGAGAAAAATAACCTTATTAGGGTCCATACTTTACATGACCTGCCTGGAAAATTAAAAAGGGTTTTCTGTTGTGCCTGAATGTTTTGGTTATTATCAGCGCTTTCCACAAATAACTAAGTTCTTGTGATTTGTGAATGGAAAAAGGCATGAGTAAACATGTTATATATTTCACTTATGTTAAAAGTACATTTTCCGATATGTTGGATTGAACTCAATACAGTTTTTATGAAAGGTTTAGGATTTAATATCTTTAAAGCGCTCCATGGCTCGGGACCAGGATATTTGCGAGACCGCCTCCTGCCACCATCGGCTTCCCACCGACCGGTACGCTCCCATAGAGTTGGTCTCCTCGGGGTGCCGCCAGCTGGACGGCTGGCGACCCCGAGGGCGCGGGCCTTCTCATTGGGAGCACCCCCTCTCTGGAATGAATTACCCCCGGAGGTAAGAGCCGCCCCTGATCTCATGGCCTTCCGTCGGTTACTCAAAACGCACTTATTTTGGCAGGCCGGACTGGCCTAGGGGTTTTTTAAATTTTAACCTGGTTTTAATCTCTTTTAATACTCGTTTATATTTTAATTAGAGCCACATTATATTCAGTGTTTTAAATTTTAATATTATTATGTTGTGTCTTGTATTTGTGCTCTGTATATGTATTTTTATTGGCTGTTCACCGCCCCGAGTCCCTTTGGGGAGAGGGGGGTGGTATATAAATCGAATTAATAAATAAATAAATAATGTGCATTTTATCTGTAGAAAATTAGGCATATTCTTAACATCACTAATATTTTAATGATGTATTTCTAAAATTTAAAAATGAGCTACAAGAACCATGGAATGATATGTGATCCTTGTGGCATTTATTCATAACTATCTCTTCAAAGCATGATATGACATGAGGGATAACTTAATAGAATTGTCTCAGAGCTAAAATATGATTATTTTATAAACATTTCATAGCTTAATTTGATTTTAATTATTTTCAATACTTACTTAAACATGAAGGAAATAAACATTCGGCACAAGTGTCTTTATGTTTAATTGATGGTTGCAAAATGCTTGTGATTCTAAGGCTCAGACAAAACTATTTGTTGTTTCTAATAAGCACAAATACTCAAACAGACAAGCACACACATACACATTTTATTTGTTAAAAAGTGCATTTGGAAAGCTTTGTCCTCGTTCTGAAATTACTTCATTTGCATTCAGTAACATTTCTTAGGCGAAGAGAAATGAACCTCTGGCCCTGTAGATTACTGGAATTGAATTTCTGTCAACTCCAACCAGTATGGTTACAATCCAGTTGATGAGATTTGTAGTCCAGTAACATCAGAAGGGGCACAACTTCATAACACAGACCCAATTTGGTCAAATCTGATTGGCTTTATAACATTAAAATGATATTTCATTCACTGTTTTGAAGGAATCCAATAAATGCATTCATGGAAAGATGGAAGAGAAAATTGCATCTAATGCCTCTCTCTCAAAACACCAAGCACCAAGCCCATAGCACACCTACTTTACATTTTTTTTAAATGGTTACTTACCTTGCCATGACCCAAAGGGCCACAAAAAGTATGTTCTCTATCCAGTGATGCCACCTCAATAGTTGTCTCTGGTGGCATGCAGAGGCTAATATTTTTTAACAGTTAAAAACAATTAAGTATGGATGAACCCTCTACATCAGGCTCCCCAATCCTCAGGCCATGGACTGGTATTGGTCCATGGCTGGTTAGGAACTGGACAGCATAGTGAGAGGTGAGCAGTGAGTGGGCAGTGGGATCTAGATTGCATGCTCTTCCTCCGGTTCATGAAAAAATTGTCTTCCATGAAACCTTGGTAGCAAAGAGTCATGTGTGACCAATAGTTGAAGAGGAAAAGATTGAGCATGCTCCTGGCCTTTCTCTTCTCCAAATTCTCCCTACACCAATAGCCCCTTTTCTCTGCAACAACATAAAGATGCTAGGGTTTATTATATTCGTTTGTATATAATATTTATTTTGCCCTACACAGCTATTGAATTTTTCCCTTGCCATCACTTTCTAGTAGACTAATTTTTCCTTGCTTGCCAAAGAGTTTGTATTTCTGGGCTGCTTCTAATCTTATTTATTGAAAATTTGACAGGAAAATGTTATAAATAGTTCCAGTTTATATTCTAAGTATGAAAAGAATTGCCTAAATAATAGAGCGGGCTAGGAAAGAGGCCTTGGGCATCACTAAATCAAATCTGAATGCTGCAAACATGCAATGGAAAGGGGGAGAAAGCTGCTCTGGGGGAGAAGGGAAAGAAATGAACAAGGAAAAAATGTACTTTTGGAGGAATACTTCAATCTTTCCTTAGATACCAAATTTGATCTGTTATAATTATGATATATTTTGCCATATATCTACAAGCAAGAAAGTCTAATAAGCACTCTGTGGCAAACACACACACACACACAGACAGATTAATGTTGTAAATAATCCGTTTGCATTAAAAAAACTTCTTAACTTTTTACAGTTCATATTTCTGAGAAATGGATTCCCAGAACAGAATACATCTTGTAACTGGTAATTACTTGAATTGCAGAGGCATATGATCCATCATTTAAACTTGAAATCTTTACATTTTAAAGGTTATTTTAAAAAAATGATTGGATTGCTCATTAAATGCAGAGTACAAAACTGAACATAACTGATTCTTTTCTCTTAAAAGAGTAATGATTAGCAAGACATAGATGTTATGACAAAGCATCAATAATAAGGTAGCCTGGATCTTCCTTTACAAAGTCCAGTCCTCTCTCTATTCTGTCTTGCTTGTGTGTATATGTCTATCCCCTCAAATAAATAGTACTGTAATTAATTAATATTAGACAATTTGTGACCCATTGATCATCCTTTGAGAGAAAGGTACTACAATCTAATGTGAACAGTATGAACACTAAATTTTAGGCTGACCATGTTTTTTTTTTTAACCCCAGTTCTTGACAGTTCCAAGATAGTCTAGAAGAGTATATATTATAAATAGAAAAATAATTGTAATGGCAAACAAGCTTCAATAATAATAGGACAATATTTACTTATTTAAACAGATGGACTAAACAGTGGGAGCCAATGTGACTTCTAACTTCCTTCTGGCTTTCACATTGACTTTGCTTTCAGGGAGCATTGGAAATCATGATCAAGTGACCATAGAAATGCTGCATCAGTCTCAACTTTGCAAATAAAACTGGTGTGAACTTTATAGAAATTTCAACTCCACAGAAGTAATGGGTCCCTGATGTTTTCCACGTTCTTTAAGATTTTAGGTCATTTAAAAAAGTATAATATACTGTTTGTCCTAGCTTCATTGTCTTTAGTAGTAGTATATTTAGTAGTATATAGATAGATTGGCTAAATGTCCGGATCTCATCCATATTGATATGTGATAATTCAGAGGCCATGGCAAATGTTACAAAATCTTTTATCTTTTAAAAATAGCCATAAAATATAATATGTATCAAATAGATGGATAAATAATTCAGACAAGTTTATTAATGCTACCACACCTGCCATTGACCAGTGCATCTCAAGAATCCAAATACTTTTTTTTAGGCTTTAGACCAAATTGGTCTTGGCTTTTCCAAGTGAGGAATTTTCTTGGTTTTTAGTCATTGCCTTCCATGTATGATTTTTTTTTCATTGCAGATGTCTAAATGAATCTATTCATTCAAACAAATCAATGTCAATAATAGTAATTTTACATATTTTGATTTCATTGGATACATTTTGACTGTAATATAGAAATTAGATTTTTCTTGAGTCTACCATTGGTAGATTATCTTCTGATTTTCTTCTGCATATAAATAACAATTCACTAGATGTTCCTATGATCTGAGAAAGTCAATGACCAAGATGTCAATGCAGCTTAATTAGGATTCTATTCATGACAATAGCAAAGTTCGGAAGAAAATAATAGCATTTTGAAACATGGCAGCTTTGTCAGCATTTCCATAGAATTGATGGGCACAATCCCAACACATATATTTCTGCTGCTACTGCTGCTGCTACTGCTACTGTTACTAGTAGTAGTAGAACAGATAATATTTGTGTATTGTTCTTCCTTAGCAGTATGCAAAAATACTGGAATGAAACAATCTTCAGCAGAAACGGTCTTCCAATATTTGAGGGGCTGCCACAGGGAGGAAGGGGTCAAGCTATTTTCTAAAGTGCCTATAGTCCAGACAAGGAATAATGGATGGAAATTGAACAAGGAGAGATTTAACCTGGGAATAAGGAGAAACTTTCTGACAGAGAGAACAATCAACCAATGGAACAGCTTGCCCTCGGAAGTTGTGGGAGCGCAATCACTTGAGACTTTCAAGAAGAGATTGGATTGCTATTTGTCAGAAATGGTGCAGGGTCTCCTGCTTGGGCGGGGGGTTGGACTAGATGACCTACAAGGTCCCTTCCAACTCTGATTATCTGTTATCTGAAACAGTTTTGATTAAAGAAATCAATAATGAAACGAGACAGTGAAAAACAATGTACAACAAATAAAATTCATTTAAAAGGCCATCTGCAATTCAATGATGCAATCTTGCATATTGGATCCTCATAATCAGCTATATTGAAACTCCTGATCCCTTTTTCCTACTCAAAGTTCTCAAAGAAAAATAGCTGAAGAGAAAGAGTAGCTAAAAAAAGACCAGTTGTCATTTTGAACTCCATTGCTGGAATCTAAGGGAATATTGAAAATGGCTCTCTAATGGTTTTTACTAGTTGGAGGGACTAACCAAGCCTGTCCCTGGATCAGGCTGCTTTTAGATGTTAATCCTGGAAGCAACCTCAACTGAGTTTCTCAAATCCTCCATTTGAGAATGTTCACTCATATTCCCCCTCAAGTGTCTTCACATATGTTATTCTGTGCCTCAGCAGATTTTAAGGTTTAAGGCCAGGGTCATAAAAAGGGAGTTAGACAATGTGAGGTAATCAATCAGAATTGAGGCTCCAAACCATTTAGAGCTTTGAAAATCATTCTGAAACACTCTGAACTCAAATGAAAAATGTATTGCAAGTTATTGTAAATCCTTTCTCTAAGGAGTTAGGTCTGGAATTTAGCCTAGTGAGCCAGCATGATGTGCAATGAACACTTAATTCAGGTATTAAGGAAAAGCGTCCGGGTGTGTAATATCATAGTCATTTTTTTACAAATAGATTGGCCAGATCTGGCAAGCCGCTCTTTGTCTTCTGCCTTAGTTTACAGGGTGTTACCTTCAACTTGCTGACCTATACTTGTTTTCCTATTGATTTTGGAGCTCTGACAGAGAGAATATTCCTGCAGCTTCAGATCTGGTTGTGGTGTTCATCCCTCAGTCCTGTCAATTGACTTTTGGGAAATTGTACACCCATCAATCCAATTTGGTTGACAAATTTTTCCCATTCTGTTGACATCTCCAGTGGGGAAGCATTCACTGCACATTGTAGTTAGAGCCTAGTGCTCAGATTATTCCCTGACAAAAGTGATTACCTCAGTGGACTGATATTTTAATGAGCCTGCATATTTGAATGAGACTTCCAATATGAGAAGAGATGGAAGAAACAGCTGAGCCCTCATTTAATCTATGCCTCAGATAGTCAATCTTGACTTAAATTACTTAAGAGACCACAGTTTGATCTGAACTTATTTTGACATCAGTAGTTACCTTTTTGCTGTCCGGAGGGAACTGAAGAGAGATAGACAGAGACAAAGACATATATGTCTTTTTATCTCCAGGATAAAATCGCTCAGATTCGGAACGATTTGGACTCCGACTGGTCCTCTCCAGACGAGAGGGCGGGATCAGATATCGGTGAGGTCAACTGGGTTGAGTTCGACTCTGTTACCAAAGAACACGTTGACAGAATACTGGGGGGACTGAATGCTACCACTTGTTTATTAGACCCGTGTCCCTCCTGGCTGGTTCTAGCCACTCGGGAGGTAACACGAGGCTGGTTCCAAGGCATTATAAACGCTTCCTTGAGAGAGGGGTTTCTACCCACTGCTTTGAAAGAAGCGGTGGTTCGTCCCCTCCTCAAGAAACCGTCCTTGGACCCAGCATTACTATCCAATTATCGTCCTGTCTCCAACCTTCGCTTTGTAGCGAAGGTTATAGAGACCGTGGTGGCACGTCAGTTCCCGCAGTACCTGGATGAAGCAAATTATCTTGACCCCCTCCAATCGGGCTTCAGGCCCGGGCACAGCACTGAGACGGCGTTGGTCGCGTTGATGGATAATCTTTGGAGGGCAAGGGACAGAGGCCATTCCTCTGTTCTGGTCCTCCTCGATTTATCGGCGGCTTTTGATACTGTCGACCACAGTATCCTGTTGCATCGGTTGGAGGGGCTAGGGATTGGAGGCACCGTGCTTCAATGGTTCTCCTCCTTCCTCTCTGACCGTTCGCAATTTGTGTTGACAGGGGGACAGAGATCGACCCCGAGACCCCTACTCTGTGGGGTGCCTCAGGGGTCGGTGCTCTCTCCCCTGCTGTTCAACATTTATATGAAGCCGCTAGGTAATATCATCCGTGGCTTTGGAGTGGAATTCCACCAGTACGCTGATGATACTCAGCTGTACATCTCCACTCCAGACCACCCCAATGAAGCCGTCGAGGTGATGACCCGGTGCCTGGAGGCCGTACGAAATTGGATGGGTCAAAACAGACTCCGTCTCAACCCGACCAAAACCGAGTGGCTGTGGTTTCCTGCCCCCAGATTCAGTCAGCTTATTCCATCGCTGACCATAGGAGGAGAGACACTATCCCCTGTGGAAAGGGCACGCAACTTGGGTGTACTCCTGGATGTGCGACTGTCTTTGGAAGACCATATTGCAGCCGCCACCAGGAGTGCTTTTTATCAGATTCGTCTGATCTACCAATTGCGACCCTTCCTGGATCTGGGCGCACTTCGCACAGTCACCTCTGCTCTCGTCATCTCCCGTTTGGACTACTGTAATGCTCTCTACATGGGGCTCCCCTTGAAGACTCTCCGTAGGCTACAGTTAGTTCAGAATGCCGCCGCGCGGATGATCATCAGGCGCCCCTCGGGACGCCCACATAACATCTCTTCTCCGCCGGCTGCACTGGCTTCCTGTGGCCTTCCGGATTCGATTCAAGGTGGTACTAATAGTATTCAAAGTGCTCCATGGCTCGGGACCTGGATACTTACGGGACCGCCTTCTGCCACCAACAACCTCCCGCCGCCCAGTACGCTCCCACAGAGTCGCCATGCTCGGGGTCCCACCACTAAATCACTGCCGACTGGCAGCCCCGAGACTACGTGCTTTCTCTGTGGGAGCCCCATCCCTCTGGAATTGTCTCCCCTCGGAGACACGAGCCATGTCGGATATCCTCACCTTCCGGCGCGCAGTCAAGACCTTGTTGTTCAAGCAGGCCGGTCTAGCCAATTGAATCATTCGGGTTAAATTAAATTTTAGATAATCTTTCTGTTGGGTGTTGTTCTTAACCATTTTAGATTTTTATTTATTTCATCTCCGTTACCTGTACTGTTTTCGTTGTTGAATGTGCACCGCCCCGAGTCCCTTTTTGGGAGAGGGAGCGGTATAGAAGCATGAACAAATAAATAATAAATAAATAAATGTCCACATGTGTACTTTGATGAGATTTAATAGTGAACTATTTTGTATGTACAACACATTTTCCAGATGCCCTAGGAAAATAATCCAGGGTTCTATCACTCAGGGAAATTCTAAGTGATCACCCAGAAATCAGCAGCAAATAAGAAAAGCAACAAAAACCCTCAAGACAATCAAGAGTTACTGAATCCCATGGAAGTTAAATTGGGTACACCAACAATCTTTCTTCTCTTTCAGAACTATTTATAGGCAGAAGGCAAACAGCCAGGCATGTACAAAATTATAAATTATATCTGCATTGTTTTTATAATGAAATATATATTAATAATCTTTTCTGCAACAAAACCTGCTTGTTCCCAAATGAAAGTATCTGTTAGAACAGTAGCCACAAGCTCGACTTTAACCCTGCAGTCATTATAAGTCATTATTTGAGTTGGAGATGCAAACTGTAAGTAATTTATTTTTTAAAAAAAGACTTGAGCACTAAAATATTCCATTGTTTTGGTTTTTTGTTTGTTGTTCTATCACAGGGATATTTTTTTCTTTGCAGCACAAGGGTAATGTTCTGACCGAGGCTTCCTGAGATTGTAATTAAGCACACGCTTAATCCAAACAATCCCTCGAGATAAGCACCCACCTTTCTCTCCTTTGAATTGCTGCCAACAACTAAAGCGCCAAATTAAATGTAAAAAACCAACTGAAGTACAAAGTCCACACAGAGCTTCAGGGTTTAATCTGAACGGAGTGAACGACTTTGCTTCCTGCAAAGGTTTCCCCACCTTTGCACTTCCTTTATACCTTAGGGGAAGGGCAATAACCTCCAAGCCTTACTCCCGAGTCACCCCTTTTGTCTTAGCTGCTCTTGCTTTCTAGCAGCTCTGCACACTTGTGCACTGGGAACAGGCTCCCCTTGTTCCTCTGCCTCGCTGCTGCCAGACTCTGGAGCTCCGGAGGCAGCACCCCACTCCCAGATGGTCCTGGCCCCATCTCTGCATCAGATACAGGACCCTCGTCCAAGTCCTCCCCAGACTCCCGGACTGGTCCCCATTCTTCCCCACTGTCTGATTCTGCTGCTGTCTGCACAGGCTGCCGGCGAACCACAACAGGTAATATTTAGACTATGAATAGAATAACAGGGAAACATTTCAACACAACGTGGCCAGAACAAAAACTAAAATAGATTCAGTTTAATTCCAGCATTTTATTTATTTATTTATTTATTTATTAATTACATTTATATACCGCCCTTCTCCCTAGGGACTCAGGGCGGTGAACAGCTCGTCTAAAAACCCCACAAATACAAAAGTTAAAAAGTAATTAAATATTTGAATCAGCTGCAGACTAAAATTAGGAAACCCCCCCCCTACCCTTAAAACCCAATTTAAAGTTAAAAATGGAGATCAAATTTAAAATCATTATCTCAGCCCAGGCCGGCCTGCTCAAAGAGCCAAGTCTTTAACGCGCGCCTGAAGGCCCTCAGGTCCGTGCCGGTACGAAGTTCCGGTGGCAGAGTATTCCAGAGGGCGGGGGCACCCACAGAGAAGGCCCTACCCCTTGGCGCCGCCAGACGACACATAGCGGCCGACGGCACCCGGAGCAGACCCTCCCTGTGGGAACGCACCGGCCTGTTGGAGAACGTTGGCAGAATGCGGTCCTGAAGGTAACCTGGTCCCATGCCATGGGTCGCCCTAAAGGTCAAAACTAGAACCTTAAAGCGAACCCGGAGAGCCATCGGCAACCAATGCAGCTCGCGCAGGAGAGGCGTCACATGGGCGCTACGCGACGCCCCCATAATCACCCTCGCGGCTGCATTTTGCACCAACTGGAGTCTCCGGATGCTCCCCGCAGGGAGCCCCATGTAGAGGGCATTACAATAGTCCAGGCGAGAGGTGACAAGGGCCTGAGTGACCGTGCGCAAGGCGTCCCGATCCAGGAAGGGCCGCAACCGGTAGATCCGACGGATCTGATGAAACGCCCCCCTGGAGACGGCCGCGATGTGATGTTCAAGCGACAGCCGTACATCCAGGAGGACTCCCAGGTTGCGAGCCCTCTCTGTGGGGGGCAGAACCTCCCCCCCAATAGCCAGCGAAGGTGTCAGCTGGCTATATCGGGGCGCCGGAAACCACAGCCACTCGGTCTTGGATGGGTTGAGCCGAAGCCTGTTCCCGCCCATCCAGTCCCGCACGGCCTCCAGGCACCTAGACATAGTCCCCACGGCATCGTTGGGGTGGTCCGGAGTGGAGATGTACAGCTGGGTGTCATCTGCATACAGATGACACCTCACTCCAAGACCACGGATGATCTCGCCCAGCGGCTTCATATAAATGTTGAACAGGAGGGGAGAAAGGACCGACCCCTGAGGCACCCCACAAACCAGGGGCCTAGAGGTGGACCTCTCCCCCCCCGCCAACACGAATTGCGAACGGTCAGAGAGGAAGGAGGAGAACCATCGGAGGACGGTTCCACCAATCCCCAACCCCTCCAACCGTCGCAATAAGATACTATGGTCGATAGTATCAAAAGCCGCCGAGAGATCTAATAGGACCAGGACAGAGGAGAACCCTCTGTCACTAGCCCTCCAGAGATCATCAACCAACGCGACCAATGCCGTCTCAGTGCTATGTCCAGGCCTGAAGCCCGATTGGAACGGATCGAGGTAAGTTGCTTCCTCCAGGTACTGGGGGAGCTGACGTGCCACCACACTCTCAACAACCTTCGCCACGAAGGGAAGGTTGGAGACTGGACGATAGTTGTTTAAAATAGCTGGGTCCAGGGAAGGCTTCTTGAGGAGGGGGCGCACCACCGCCGCCTTCAGGGCGGTAGGGAGCAACCCCTCTCTCAAAGAAGCGTTGACAATCCCCTGGAGCCAGCCTCGTGTCGTCTCCCTGGCGGCCGAAACCAACCAGGAAGGACACGGGTCCAATAAACAGGTGGTGGCATTCAGACCCCCCAGCAACCTGTCCACACCCTCAGCGGTCACAGGATCGAACTCCCCCCAGATAACACTCTCAAGACCTGCCCCGGACACCTCCCCCGGGACCACCCAATTGGAGTCGAGCCCTTCCCGAATCTGAGCGATTTTATCATGCAGAAATCGGGAAAACTCCTCCGCTCTACCCTGCAAGAGGTCATCCCGCGCTCTCGGTTCAAATAGAGAGCGGGTCACTCTAAACAGGGCGGCAGGCCGATTTTCTGCTGATGCAATAAGGGCGGAGAAATACGAAGATTTCGCCGCCCCTATCGCCACAAGGTAAGTCTTAATATGAGATCTCACCTGTGTTCGGTCAGACTCAGAACGGCTCGCCCTCCAAATGCCCTCAAGACGTCTTTTTCGGCACTTCATCTCCCGTAGCTCCTCCGTATACCACGGAGCCAAATGGGATCTGTGCCGAGTCAGAGGTCGCATAGGCACAACTCGCTCTAGGGCCCCGGCGGCCGACCCCTCCCAGATGGCCACCAGGTCTCCAGGCGAGCTGAGAGCCAGAGATTCAGGAAATGGCCCAAGCTCCCTCTGGAACCGATCCGGATCCATTAGGCGCCTGGGGCGGAACCATCTAAGTGGCTCCGCCTCCCTGCGGTGGGGGGTAGCGGAACAGAAATCCAGCCTAAGGAGGGAATGATCTGTCCATGACAAGGGCGTAATAACTAAATCCCCCCAATTACAGTCATTCAACCACTGCCCAGAGACAAAAATCAGGTCCAGCATGTGACCTCCCATGTGAGTGGGGGCAGAAACTAACTGGGTCAGGTCCATGGCCGTCATGGAAGCCAAGAACTCCCGGACCAACCCCGAGGTTTCACCGAGCGATGGCAGGTTGAAATCCCCCATGACTAAGAGCCTTGGGGTCTCAACCGCCAGCCCGGCTATTACCTCTAGGAGTCCGGGTAGGGCCGATGAGACGTGGCAGGGAGCCAGGTACGTCAACAAAAGACCCATCTGAACCCCTTGCCCCCACTTCACAAAAAGAGATTCACAGCCAGCCGTCTGAGGGACAGTGGCCTCCCTAGGACAAAGGACTTCCTTTATAAGCACCGCCACCCCACCGCCCCTTCCCTGAGCCCTAGGCTGGTGAAATGCAAGGAAACCTGGTGGGCACATCTCAACCAGAGGGACACCTCCCTCTGGGCCCAACCAGGTTTCGGTGACACCTACCAGGTCCGCGGCCTCCTCCTGAGCCAACTCCCAGATCAGGGGAGCCTTATTAACCACGGACCTGGCATTGCACAACAGCAGCCGGGTATTCAGGGCCTGAGATTCCGGACAACCAGGACTGCAGGATGGGTAGGGAGGGTCGGAGCGCGCTACCGCTTGTAAACATCGGGAGCGCGATCCCCTAACCGGATATGGCCCTCCACCCCTAGCATACCTACCTCTCCCAGTTACCGTGCCGATAAAACTGGCCCCCGGCTGCCCACCCCCTGTCTGCCACCCCGACACGGGGACCCCCGAGGCCCCACAGGCGCGCTCGCCGGCCCGGCTGCCCCCAATTCCATGCGGGCTGTCTCCCCCGCCCGCCCTGGACTTTTCCCCCTTAAAAAATCCCATTAAAAATTTTTCAAGCCCGAATTTACCACGCCCTCCCCGGTTTCCCCGACCCCACCATCGCTCCGGATCCCAGGATCCCTCATTGCGGAAGGTCTTAGAGAGCTTCGAGGGCCACCTAAGGGAGAGGGGGGCATCCCTCAAGGCCCAAAGCTCTGTCCTCGGGTACTTCCGTGGACCCGGCCGCCCCATCTCGGCAGTCCCAGAGTGTCCGCGACGTCTGCCGTCCTCCGGCCATGGAAAATGGAATCCAGTCCAGCTGGGATATATTCTGCCTCCCCCCGGTCATCCCACCTCTGCCACCGGTGAGACCCCCGGGGGGGAAAGAGTCACAGGCAGAGCCGGTCCCCCCCCAGGCCCACCACCTCTGCCACCGGTGGGGGCCCCAGGGAAGGAAGGGACACCACAGCTCCACCTAAGCGGCCCACGGGGGCATCGGCACCATCGCTCCCCAGCCGAGCCCTTCCGTGGATCTCCCAGCCGCCGCGTCGTCTTCGGGGCTATCGAAAATGCCCCAGGTCCGCTCCAGGGCCGCCCTGACCGCCGCCGGCCCATATCAAAGCCGGCCGGGGCCGCCCATGACCGCCGCGGCCCGAAGGAGGCCGCTGAGCCCACACTGGGGCCACCGACGTAGAAGACACCAAGAGCGCCGTCACGACGAGTCCGGAGGCCGCGGCTGCCACCACCGCCGCCGCCGAACACCCATCCGCAGCCCCCTCGCTCAGCCGACCGCCGGGAAGGGCCGCCGCCGCCGAGCACCCGTCCATCGCCGCCGGGCGCCCGTCCGCAGCCGCCCCGCTCCGCCGACCGCTGGAGGAGGCCTCCGCAATCGACCCAAGGCCGCCGGGGCCGCCGTGACCACGCCGCCCTCCACATCGGTCCCGCGGCTCCAGCCGACCCCCGACCAGCTTCCAGATGTCCCGGCTGGTCTCCCTCGATCCTCCCCCGCCTCTGCCACCGGCGGGGGGGCCCAGGGGACAGGGGGGGTCGCCGCTGAGGCCGTCCAGGCCGGAGAGGGCCGCGGCGGAGCTCCGCGTCGCACGCACCGGATCCATCGCCACAAATCCACCGGGGCCGCTCCACACCACTCCCAAGGCCTCCGAGGCCGCTCAGAAACCGCTCCGGGGCCGCCGCACCTGGAACGCGGCCTCCGACGCCACTCCGAGGCCACTCCGAGGCCAACGAGGCCACCCCGAGGCCGCTCCGAGGCCGCCAGGACTGCCGCGGCAACGCTGTCTCTCCTCTCGGCCCCGCGGCTCCGGCGAGCTGGAAAACCGCTCCGGGGCCGCTGCATCCAGAACGGGGCCTCCGAAGCCCCTCCGAGGCCGCTCCGAGGCCGCCAAGGCCAGCAAGACCGTCCCGAGGCCACTCCGAGGCCGCCAGGGCCGCCGCGCCAACGCCGTCGCTCCCATCGGCTCCCTTAGCTCCGGCGAGCCCCCAACCAGCTCTCGTTGGAAACCGCTGGTCTCCCCGGGCCCTCCCCCACCTCTGCCACCGGCGAGGGGGGCCAGGGGGCATGGGGACCCGCACCGAAGAGCACCCGGGCCGGAGAGAACTCCGGCGAAAGCAGCCGTCCGCCATCTTCCCCGGAAGATGAAAGCCAAATTATTTATTAATTGCCAAAATTATACTAAATTAATTCAATGCTATCATCCAGCCTGGAGGGCCTGTTGTTGCTATCCATATCTGACTCATGTTGAATTATTGCCATTAAAAAAGTGTCCTTGTGAGATTTTTTACAGTGTAGTTCACTTGTGCTTTCCCTAACCCTTTCCATTTATCCTGATTTATGGGACCATATGGTTGGGTTAAGTTCAATGCACTTAGTATGATTATGCGATTATATTTAATCAGTTTCCCTGCATTAAAAATTTCAGTTAGGTGACAACCTTTGAAAAAGTTCTGGATATCTCACCAAAGGCGAGACTGCATGTGACTTTAATGACTTCAATTGTATCACTCTTCTCTAACAAGTCCAAAATCAAGAGCAGAGGTGGTATTCAGCAGGTTCTGACCAGTTCTGGAGAACCAGTAGCGAAAATTTTGAGTAGTTCAGAGAACTGGCAAATACCACCTCTGACTGGCCCTGCTCCTATCTATTCTCTGCCTCCCGAGTCCCAGCTGATTGACTGGGTCTTCTTTTGTTGCCTGTACAGGAGAAAGGAGCTGGAAATCAGGATAGTGGGGTGGGGAGGGAATGGGATTTTGCAGTATCCTTTCCCTGGAGTGGGATGGGAATGGGGATTTTACAGTATCCTTCCCCTACCACGCCCACCAAGCCACGCCACACCCACCAAGTCATGCCCACAGAACTGGCACTAAAATTTTTTGAATCCCACCACTGATCCAGAGATTGAAAAGAATGGAATGGTACAGCAGAAATGTTGAATAGACAAGTTAATGATGTGCTTTACCACTTAAATGATTCACAAGGTCATCTATAGCAAGATCCTGTAAGACCATGCACTCAGTGTACCATTGCTGATCAGAGATCTGAGCTCACGTCAAACAATTATACTTTCCAGTAGCTACAGGTAAGAGCCATTGATGGTGCAGTGGTTAGAATGCAGTACTGGCAGGCTACTTCTGCTGACTGCTGGCTGCCAGCAGTTTGGCAGTTCAAGTCTAACTGTCTCAAGGTTGACTTAGCCTTCCGGACAGGTGGAGAGGTATATAGCCATATCATATATTAAATGGTGCTTCCCATTCTGGATTTGATATTAGAAAGATGTGAGCCATCTTTCTACCCTTACAGGAAAGGGTAACAACTGAGGAACGTGCTGTTGTTACCAGCATCTAACATCCACCATTGTAAAGGATTCTCTTTCCTTCTGAATACACTGAGATCCAAGAAGCTATTAGTTGCTTCTCCTGTCATTGGAGACACAAGATTTGCTTAATTCTGATACCAATACTTTTGTTTCACTTACACTCTGATGTTTCACCTGGTGCTTCATATACAGGTGGTCCTCAACCTACAATAGTTAATTTAGTGACCATCCAAAGTCACAACAACACTGGAAAAAAGGGACTTATGCCATTTTTTTCACACTGGAGGGCTGTTGCAGCATCCCCAGGGTCACGTGAGCAAAATTGGCCACTGACTCATACTTATGACCATGGCAGGGTCTGAGGTCATGTGACCACCTTTTGCCAAGCAAAATCAATGGGAGAAGCCAGATTCACTTAACAACCGTGTCACTAACTTATCAACTGCACTGATTCATTTAACAATCGTGGCAAGAACTATCGTAAAATGGGGCAAAACTAACTTAACAACAGAAATGTTGGGCTCGATTGTAATGGTAAGTCAAGGACTAACTGTATATTCCTTTTACCTGGTCTCAGACTAGCCAGCTGCTCTTAGTTCATTTACTCTGAAAGCATTTGCTTTGAAGCCATATATTATACATTATTCATTAAAAGAACTTAATAAGAACTTAATAAGATTCCAATTCTCAGCTTGTCATGCTGCTATTTGTATGCATAGTTCACTCTTAAAAATGAGCCTACTCTTGACTATTGCCTCTTGGGGGTGGGGGGGAATGCATCTTTGGAACCACCATGACCTGGATGACTGAGAATCTCCATAGACATTCTCCTTCACACATACACATACAATATTTACCCATAAAGGCTATATAATATTACCTACAATCAAGGTCACAGCTGTCAGGAAAAATATCTAATTGCCAAACTGACATGTTGAGGCATCATCATAGCTTTCAATGGGAATTTAGATGCAGGAAGAACAACATTGGGATGGCATGTAACTTTCCCTTTCCTACCAACTCTTAATTTTTGCAGACCAGCCACCATATGCCCACAGCTATGTACAGAGAATCCTGGGGGATGGAGGGGTTGAGCAATGTACTTTTCCCCTTTCTACATGGAATGGATAAGGACAAACACTCTGGAATGGAGATATTTTAAGTAGGAAATCTGACCAGACTGAATAGAGCAGGCTACCAGTCCTGAATAAGCCACATGCCTTCTGAAGAACCTAGTTTGCAATTTAGAGATTTATCTCAGCGAGTGCTAACTGGGGAGATATAGATTGCAGCAGTGAAGGAATGCTTTTTACCAGCATAGTATGATAGACCATTTGGTATGCCATTGTCGCTGAAGGATTATGGCAGTTGAAATTTAAAACTTTTGAAAGGCAGCTGGTTGGGAAAGGCTGCCATAATGAGCTAAAAATCTCCTTATGCTATTAAGTGAAACATAAGCTGGATGACTGAGAATTCATCCAGAGCCAAGACCGATATATGGCTGTGGCAATGCCAATTGTGTCTCTTCTTTTTTGCAACTAAACATAGATGTTTCAAGATCAAAAGGAAAAATGAAACTCCTAAATCCAAACTTCCAAATTTCCCCTAAGGGCATCCTAGAAATTAATCAGCACTCCCATAGTGGAAGTATTCAGTTTACTAATAATTACTTGCTACTTAATATCATTTTGAAACCAATCTAATGTTTGCATAGAACCTAGAAAAAGCATGCAGTAAGCAGTAATTTATATCCCAGCATTTGTTTAATAAATGAAGATACATACCATTTTATTTATCACTTGAAAAGGCATAAATTTATTGACCTAGTTTATGTTTATTTTATCCAGTATAATAATTTCCTAAGGAAAAATCACTATTTATCTCCAAAACTAGAGACTGGGATTTTAAATGCTCTCACAAGCTAGGACTCTAAAGTACAATGTAATCTAGTCTGTAAACAAGGATCATAAACAACATTGAAAGAATTTCATGGTTTAGTCATGTAATTAAAAATTGTAGTTTATCAAAACAATATGCAGTAGATAATTTTCCTGTCTAATCTCATCCCAGGAAGTAAATTGACCACTGCCAAATTGCCCTTTCAACATCATCTGTATTTGAATAGAAATTCACTGTGTTTCTCAGGTAAACATTTCCAACTTTGATATGGTTATGGAATCAGATGAAGGAACGTTTACGCCCACTGGCCTGGCTTTCACCGGCAGCCTCAAGGCTCGTTGTATCATGAAGGAAATCATGAAACATCTGAAGCTTCTCAACATTACCAATGTTTTTGAAGATGGTGGAGGAACAGACATTAATTATTGGATTCATGAAGGAATACCAGGTGAGAGTATGGAATGAATTTTACTAGGAGGGCAGAGGTGGTATTAAGCAGGTTCTGACCAGTTCTGGAGAACCGGTAGCGGAAATTTTGAGTAGTTCAGAGAACCGGTAAATACCGGTGACTGGAGATTTTACAGTATCCTTCCCCTGCCATACCCACCAAGCCACACCCACAGAACTGGTAGTAAATTTTTTTGAATCCCACCACTGTAGGAGGGGCATAATTGTGTTCCCTTTCTTAGGTGATACCTTTTTGTAGAGATTAATATTGCAGAGCTCTTTCTCTTGAACAACTCTTTAGCAGAAATTAAATGTGTGAACATATGTCAGGATTAACTACAGAAGCCTGACTACATAATGTACATTTGAAGGACTTTAAAAAAAAAAAACCCACACATTTCAGATGATACTTGGACAATATGTTTCCAATCTTCTTTTAAGCTTTAGGATTTAACTTAATCTTCCCTTCAGTGAGGAAGTAAAAATAACATCCCACATAAAGAACATCCCTTCTAAAGGACGCAAAAGGCGCAAACCAAAAATAGCAAAGGCTGTCTTTTTTTTTGTTTCTTCACTTGTTCATATGGCTGCAGATGAGGACAAGCATGTGGGGAAATTTATGGTGTAATCTATCCTAGTTCATATATAATACTACATCAAATGCTTTATCTGTTAATACCCAGCTGTGGGATGAATGGTGGCAAGCAACATAGAAAGATTTCCTACAAATTTGCAATCTCAGGTTTACCTTGGTGTTATCTAATCCTGTTGAGGAATTCTAAATGTTCTGTTTTTTTCCCTTTCTCTTTCCCTTTCATTCTCTGTCTCCTCCAAACTCCCAGAACTCTTTTTTTATACAGTACCTGCATTTTTTATTTCCCGTACAGCAAAGATTGAACACTATAAGATTTGCAAAGGCTGTAATTCTAGCATTAGGAAGACCCATTGACAGACAACTGCCTTCAAACAAATAGATAATAATTCAGAAGAAGCCTCCCCATCCTCCTTCCAGCTAGTTTTTAACTGGCAGTCACTCTAATGGGGTATTATCTATGCAGCCCCATCAGATAGAACAAACTAGGACATTAACTCCACAGGAAGGCTAAAACTATTGTTATTGAAAATGGCTATAATAACAAAACCTTGCAAGTCTCGTGGTGCTATATCTTTTCCTCCTTCTTCCCCCCACCCCCCGCCCATATACTTCAGTGACCTATAAAGGTGTCTGCCTGAGCTGCTTCTAAATGCTATGTTATTCTGGAATTTTAAAAAATATTTCAGTCCTTTTGTTTAGATAGCAGGTAGAAGTTCCTATAGGGCTGCTTTGTTAAAACCAGTTTTGTTGTTCTATAGAATAGAATAGAATAGAATAGAATAGAATAGAATAGAATAGAATAGAATAGAATAGAATAGAATAGAATAGAATAGAATAGAATAGAATTCTTTATTGGCCAAGTGTGATTGGATACATAAGGAATTTGTCTTGGTGCATGTGCTCTCAGTGTACATAAAAGAAAAGATACATTCGTCAAGAGTCAAGAATTATAAGGTACAACACTTAATAATAGTCATAGAGTTCAATAAGCAATCAAATCATGCTAAGAAACAGTCAATAAAATCGTTAGGATACAAGCAACAAAGTTACAATCATACAGTCATAGGTGGGAGGAAATGGGTAAAAGGAAGGATGGGACAATTAATAGTAATAGTAATGTAGACTTAGTAAATAGTTTGACAATGTTTAGGGAATTATTTGTTTAGCAGAGTGATGGCATTTGGGAAAAAGCTGTTCTTGTGTCTAGTTGTTCTGGTATGCAGTGCTCTATAGCATCGTTTTGAGGGAAGGAGTTGAAACAGTTTGTGTCTGGGATGTAAGGAGTCTGTAAATATTTTCACAGCCCTCTTTTTGACTCGTGCAGTATACAGGTCCTCGATTGAAGGCAGGTGGGTGGTAATTGTTTTTCCTGCAGTCCTAATTATCCTCTGAAGTCTGTGTCTGTCCTGTTGGGTTGCAGAACCAAACCAGACAGTTATAGAGGTGCAGATGACAGACTCAATAATTCCTCTGTAGAATTATTGTATATGTATATGTAGTGCAGGGCTGGCACTGCAAGGTGGCCTAATTGGATAATTTGGAAAGTAGTATATAAAGCCATTTAGTTTTTCTTTTCATTTTCTCCTCAGTCAAGGTGCTGCTTCTCTTTGTGCCTCTCTTAGTGGCATTCCTCTGTACCCTGCCATCTGCATAAAGGAAGAGGCCATCCATCCAGAAGAGATAACAGAGTTGGAAGGGACCTTGGAGGTCTTCTAGTCCAACCCCCTGCTCAGGCAGGAAGCCCTATACCATTTCAGACAAATGATTGTCCAATCTCTTCTTAAAATCTTCCAGTGTTGGAGCATTTACAACTTCTGGAGGCAAGTTGTTCCACTGATCATTTTGTCAGGAAATTTCTCCTTGGTTCTAGGTTGCTTTTTTCCTTAATTAGTTTCCATTCATTGCTCCACTTATTCACCATATGGGGATGAGAAAAGCTATATTTTTCTCTAGCAGATTGAGATGATAGGTGATCCAACAGGGAGAAGGGCATGCTGAGGTCACACCTTGCGAGCTTTAACTCCAAATAAAAATGTGAGATTTATTATTCAATTGACTGTAAAAGGTTGTGTCTTGATTACGCTTCTGTTCATCTGCACTGTATGATAAAAAGTGGATTGAATTATTTCCAAATCTGATCCAGTTATAAACAGTATAAAACATGAACAGAGCTGTTAAGCAATGCATCTCTCCATTTTTCCATGAAGAATGAAAAACATTTTTAGTGTCCTGATTCTAAGTAGGACTGTACTGCTGTTTGTTAAACAAGAAGATGTCAGGAGGTACAAACTGTGCACTGGTTGCCAATGAAGTCTCAGATTAAAAGCACAGACTTTAGAAAGTTCTGATTATCACCTCTTATCCACCTGTTTCAAGATCCATAGCACGTTTTTTTGGGAGATGACTAATTCCAGTTTTGTCTAGTGCCAGCCTTCCCTCTGCATCTGGAAAAAGGCCATTAAATTGTTTAATCTGATAAAAAAAAACATAGTATGCTTTATACAGTATTAGAAAAGATAGCCAGATCCCTTGATGTTTCTATATCTACAAATATCAGAATCCTGCAAGGAATAGTTTCCCCCCGATGGTCTATGGAAGCAAAAGCTGGATTTTGATAAGCAGAATTGAAAAAATATTGACAGGCAGCAGCCAAAAAAGCTAATACAATCCTTGGTTGTATAAACAGAGGCATAGAATCAAAATAATGTGAAGTAATAGTACCTCTTTATAAAGCTTTAGTACAGCCACATTGGGATATTGCAACCAGTTTTGGTCACCATGTTACAAAAAAGATGTTGAGATTTTGGGAAAAGTACAAAGCAACTAAAGCCTGGAGAGAAAAATATACAGTATAAAGAACGATTGCAGGATTTGGGTCTAGATAAAGTCTAGAGAAAAGAAGAATTGGGGGGACATGATAGCAGTATTCCAGTATTTGAGAGGCTGCCATAAAGAGGATGGGATCAACTTATTTTCCAAAGCGCCAGAGGGCAGGAGGACAAAGAACAATAGATGGAACTAATCAAGGAGAGAAGCAATGTGGAATTAAAAAGAAACTTCCTAACAGTGAGAACAATTAATCAGTGGAACAGCTTGCCTTCAGAAGTTGTAGATGAAGGTTTTTAAGAACAGACTGGACAGTCACTTGTCTGAAATGGTATAGAGTCTATTCTGATTGATGGATCAAACTTTGGGTTGGAGAAGGCTCCTAAGAATACCATGGATAGCCAAGGAAAAAAAAGTGCTACTGTCAACTACAAATCAACTAAATTTCTTAGTTGAGGCACAAATTATGAAGCTCAAATTATCATATTTTGACATATTATGCAAAGACCTAGACCTCTGGAGAAGTTTATTATGCTGGAAAAAATGGAGGGAAAGAGAAGAGGACAAGGTAGTTGGGCTCAATTACAGTTGTGATGGATTATTGTTCTCTGCTGAAAAGCCTGAAGAATAATTATAATTATTATTAATAATAATCGGGAACACACCATTATGGGGATAAATAGCTATGTGGTCACTAAGAACCGGCATCAACTTGATGGCAATTTATAGTCAATGTTTTACAATGATACAGATAATGGAAATGACCATTATCATTAAGATTAGTCTTCTCTTGCAATAAATCTGCAAACTGCAGTTCTGAATTCCACAAAATCCCATGCTGTACAATGAATACCTTTGTCATGAGTCAGGAGCCACCAAAACAATAGGCCATGTGCTTCTTTACTGTCAATCATACCAAGATCTGTGAGATAAATTTATTACAGTATTACTAGTTGAATGCCCAGACCATGATTCTTCTTTTTATCTCAATAGGTTTCTAGTTGATTAGAATGCATCACACTTGTGTCAGAAGCACTGAGGTGCTTTCTGAGCTGAAAGAATTAGCTGGTGACAACACTGTTGCCCGGGGATGCCCAGTTGAGAGCTTCTTTCAAGTCCCTGTTAAGTACTCCCCAAAGTAGTACCACTATTCACATTTGCATGCTTTCGAACTGCTAGATCGGCAGGAGCTGGAGCGAATGGGGGAGCTCATTCTGTCACACAGTAGCACTCGGGTTTCAAACATCGCCTTGCTGATTGTCAACCCAGCATTCTAACCATGTGAGCCACTGTGCTCCTCACTGATCAGAATGATGCACACCCCTATAATTTCACCAGGTTTTGTTTAATAGCCAGCAAGATTCAATAGAGACTTTATTAGAAACAATTTAACTTAATTAAACTTCTTCCAAGTTTAGTAATAACAATAACTGTTAACCCTCTTTCTTAACTGTTCCTGGCTTTATTTATGAAGCTTTATTTAAGCTTCTTAGATGAAGCTTAGCTTTAGTAGTCTCAATGTTCAAAATGATTTACCTGAACTACAAAAGTTTCAGTTGTGCTGACAGTGTTTGATTTATTTTTATTGCATTTTGTTTTATTTATTTCATTTTTATCTTATGCTTTACATTAAGTAAGTCTGGTCAATGAGCAAAATAAAATGTTTTGAGCTTTGACAATTGTGACCATTTTTTTTACCTAGGTGAAACCTAAAAAGAATTATTGCAGGCAGCACACCCGTAGTGTATGCTGTGATTGTTCAATCATTTCACAGATTGTTTTGCAGCTTTTCCTTCAATTCTTGCAATCCATGGTGCCATCCTAATGGCATACTTAAATCTTTTCTCCTCTCCACTAACAGCAGCCATCTGGCATTACTTTCCAATAAAAATCAAATAATGAAAAGTTATTATGAAAAGTTGGTGCCATGGAAAGATTTGTTTTGACTGTGTCAGGTGTGCTACAGCTGAAAAGGTGTCACTCATAAGTTGAAAGGGAAATAAGCAGTTGAAACTCGAAAAATGAAAATATTGTATATATTCACCAATCATAACAAGAAGATGTAAAACTGAAGAGCAAGCACAAAAATCAAATGCAACTATTTGAGGTAAAGTGGCAAGACTAACAAAGGAGTCAAGATACAATGCAGATTTTTGCGTCTTTATTCAACATTGGAGATGTGACATTCTCTCGAAGAATCAGTTTAGCTCTGAAGTCTTCAAACTTGGCAACTTTAAGACTTGTGGACTTCAACTCCCAGTTGGCTGGAGAATTCTGGGAGTTGAAGTCCACAAGTCTTAAAGTTGCCAGGTTTGGAGACCTTTGGTTTAGCTAATTCCCTAAGGAAAATTTATAACAGTTATATACAGCTCTTGCTTGATATTATAGAAATACTGGAAAAGATGAAATATCATACTTTTTTTCCCAGAAAACATTCCAGTTTGGTTCCATTATATTCATCCTGACCAGTTATAAGCATTTATGAAAACATACATTGGACTTTAAATATAAGGGGTAGAATTACATAGAATTCTATACAATTTGGCCTCGTTCGTTTTCAAAACTGCACAAGGAAAACAAAATCTCCTAACAGTGACATCCATCGGTGCAGTGAACAGTGATTTCATGGAATGAAAGAGCTCGCCTTCTTCAAAAAGTTTGTGTTGCTGGTGTCATCTTCTAAAGAAACGGTCTTGGTATCCTGGACCAATTTGTATACTATTCACCTATGAGAAGGCTGGAGGCCAAAGGATTCTTTCTTGCAGAATTTCATTTTAACATATTCTTGACCAAGGGTCTTCAAACTTGGCAAGTTTATGACTTGTGGACTTCAACTCCCAGAATTCCTGAACTAACATGACTGGAGGAGGAATTCTGGGAGTTGAAGTCCACAAGGCTTAAAGCTGTCAAGTGTAAAGACCCCTGTCCTTGACATTCATTCTCCACTTTGAGGCAAATTATGTTTGTATGTTCAGCCATTTGGTAAGGAAACACCCACACACAAATCCAACCTAGAACTAAGGAGAAATTTCCTGACAGTTAGAACAATTAATCAGTGGAATGGTGCTCTGACCTGGAGGTTTTAAAGAAGAGATTGAACAGCCATTTGTCTGGTATGGTATAGAGTTTCCTGCCTGAGCAGGGGTTTGGATTAGAAGGCCTCCAAGATCCTGGCCAACTCTGTAATTCTGTATTCTGTTTCAGATTGTGTGGATCACCTTAATTCAGACATTCAGACTGAAAAATGCATTTTGATTCCAGTTTAAAATAGAGACTTCCTTCTGCTCATTTTCCAGAACATCAGATTTTCCAAAACATCAAATCACCACCTAGTTAACTAGTGAATGAACCATGTCAGATTTTTGCGGATGATTTTGTGAGAGGTTACAGTACTTGAAATTTGAATTGCAGGGTAGGAAAAGAAAAGAATTGCTCTTGTCATGTCTGCTTTTCTCATCACCACTCCCAAAATTGCTTCAACCCGCCCCCCCACCAAAATAAGCTATTCCCTATTTCCTGTTCATCCTTGTTTGAATGGATATGTATGTCATTTTGTTATATGAAAGCTTAAAGTCATACAGTCTTGGCTGAATGATGGGTGTTTTTATCACAGCAATATAATACACTACATGTATTTTAAAAAAAACCACCCCACAAAAATAGATTCAAAGTCAGACAGATTTGTACTCATGGCAAAATACTAATCGGAAGTTGGGGGAACACAGGATGGTAATTTTTTAACTTATTTATTTAAGCAAATTTGTTTTGGCTGCTCACTCCAGAAGATTAGGTGACTTACAAAATCAAATGAAGAATTACAAACAGTTTTTAAAAGACATTGAACAATGTCTTGAAATGATAGTCCAGGCTAAAAAAAAACAAAAAACATACCAATAAAAAGATTATACAAAACACAATAGGGTTCCACAGACACAAAACCTTCAGGCCTAGGAACATAGCACCTTCTATGTGCCGCCTGGTGACCCCGAGGAATAGGGCCTTCTCTGTGGGGCACCCGCCCTTTGGAACGGGATGCCCCCGGGGCTACGAACGACCACTGACCTGAGGGCATTCAGACGTAAAAAAAAAAAAAAAAACATACCAATAAAAAGATTATACAAAACACAATAGGGTTCCACAGACACAAAACCTTCAGGCCTAGGAACACAGCACCTTCTATGTGCTGCCTGGTGACCCCAAGGAATAGGCCTTCTCTGTGGGGGTACCCGCCCTTTGGAACGGGATGCCCCCGGAGCTACGAATGACCACTGACCTGAGGGCATTCAGACGTGACCTGAAGACCTGGCTCTTTGAGCAGGCCGGCCTGAGCTGACTCAAATGGGATTTTTAAATGGGGTTTTAGATTAGTTGGGGTGGAGTACGAAAGTTTTAATTTATTTTAATCGGGGGTTTTAGATTTTTATTGGGGCAGCCTATAATTTAATTCTTTTTTAACCATATTTATCTCTGTTTGTATGCATTTTAGTTGGCTGTTCACCGCCCTAAGTCCTTCGGGAGAAGGGCGGTATATAAAAATTATGAAATAAAATAAAAAATAGCTAAGTATGAAGGGCCTTCCAGACCTCAGCAGAGTGGATGCCAAATGTATCTTGGGGGTTGGGGAATATGCTGCTCCAAACTGAGAAACACAATTTTGTATCTATATATATAAAAGCGAAATACCACTCACGCATCATCACAAAATCTCCAGAACTATTAAACCTACAAACTTGAAATTTGGCATGTCTGTTCCTCTTGGCTTCTAGGTGCTCACTAAGAAAGGATTTTTCGAAATGACCATCAGAGCATTAGTATTTCCTATATTATTATTAACATGCTCTGATGCTAAGGAGTTCTACTGCCCCTCCCCACCTGAAAAGAAATCTGTTCCAAATGCAAAACACAAGCAGAGGAATTTCAGTTTTAGTTTCACAGCACCAAGCAGCTTTAGTACAGAACACTTGAGCTAAGCCATGCCCAGGCTCCTTGCTGTCTCCTTCTTGCTCATACAGAAAATATTGTTTTAGTTTCCAAAGAGCCCTCAACTCTCTCACACACTGACAGGAGACTAACCAGATGAATACCAATGGATGCTGGTTAGGCAGAGGCAGAATTTTTCCCCTTACTTTCCTCCCCAAAAAGTAAGCCCGACCACATAGTTTCATAGCGAAGATGGGTATCGAGCTAGTAGGTATCAAGCTAGTAGGTACATAAACCACTCTTTCAACTTTTCCAGTCATCCTATGACCTGGACACATTTTTCTCTACTTAGAAAATCAAGTGATTTCAGGATAGGTAGGTAACCTTTAATGTACAGTGCTTACAGGACTTCCTCCTAGCGTCATCCATTGTTCCTGAAATATGTCTCTGTGTGTGTGTGTGTCTGACAGGATTTCAGATACAAGAATCATTGGGTAAGGAGATAAATGACAAAGGGAGAAAAAAAAACCGAGTGCTGTCTCAGAAGTTGCCACTTCAGATTCCCAAGAACCTGATATGAATGGAGGTTTCATGGATAGATCTCCTGGTCTATCTCTAGTTGATGGATGCCATACAATCATTGGGTGAAGGGAAGGCCTTTGCAAAAGGAAGGGAGAGTTAAGAGAAAAAATTTCAAAGAGGCACTCTGGCCAAGATATTCTGGCTGAATGAGCTACCAGTTTAAATCAGACTTGGTGGGAAACAAGCAGGTATCGTTGCGAAAAGGAAGTGTGCCAAATTTAATCCAAACAAAGCTATAGTAGTACATCAACAGAATTTACTTAAAACTAAATAAAATTGCTTACAGTAAATACACGGAGTCATGTTCAACAGCCCACGTCTTTTTTGAAGAGCTGAAGAACTCTTATAATCAGGCAATCTTTTACACATATAGATACATGAAACTACAAAAATGCTGTTCTTAATTTAAGTTAAATAATCTACAGTATGTACATATGGGTGGTCTTTTCCTGTCTACCAAATGCAAACCAAATGTAGTGAAACTCCCCCCCCCCCCCCCCCAAAAAAAAAAAAATCAATTAAATCTGATGTCTTTTGATTTGGATAGATTGTGAGTCCCATAAGAAAGAACTTCATTAGCCGGAAGTGCTCCTCAATCAATTTCCATCAATTTTTCTTTCATTTCTGAACTTCAATTGCATAAAAAATATATTTACTACTCCACATGTATTCTAACCCACAGGCTTTTCTCAGTGCTTGAGTTGAGAACACATTGTGTATGGAGCTGGAAAGGAATCTGACTTGCTTGATGCTCTTCGGTAGGAAATACATGCCAGAATTTCAAGTAGACAAACATTCTAATATTCTCAGCAAATAATCAAGACAGTAGGTGCAAAACAACAACAACAATAATAACAATAATGTAAAATAAATTCTGAAGTGCAGTGTAACTTGATGAAAGAGCAGGATCCTCTGTAAGATTATAGGATGGATGGAGGGATGGACCCACTCTTATTACACAATCTATTTCATGAAACGATTGTTTTATTATTTTATATTCTTTAGTTCGGTTGAAATGCAATGAAACTAAAAAAATCTTCATAGCACTGAGAACAGACTTCAGCATAGCCCTAATTAAGCTTTCATACCTGTCAACATTCCCATGTAGACCAGACAGGAAATACAACAAGATGTGGCAATTCTTCTTTATCGTAAGGCTACATTAACAAAATCTTGCAAGTCTGAAATTACAAATCTCCTGCTTTCTTTACATCTGGAGAACTTGCTTGTGTAGGTCCTTTCTGAGCCTCTTTCTCCACCATAGTATAGTTGCGGACTATGGCCTTTCTTATCTGACCATTCCCTGGGCAACATCTTTTCCACCATCTCCAAGGAACTTACTAATACTTAACTAAGTGAGAGACAACACTCTTGCCTAATTTTCAGCTGCTTGTTTTGGAGGTAATTCTTCACAGTGCATTCATGGTGCTTTTAGTAATCCACAGAGACAGCATGAGCTCAAAAATTCAAAATAAGTTCAGTGGTTTATTTAGTTAGCAAGCAGTGATACCATTACAAAGAGCAAGACAAAACCCTTTCAAATTTAACAAATCAGAAATTGTTCTCATATTTTTGAGTACAAGAATTCTTTTTCTTTTCTTTTTTATTCATTCATTCATTTTTAATTATACTCCATTTTTATTATGTTGATAAATAACTCAAAGAGGTAAGCATGTGTAATATTCCTTCCTCATCCTATTTTCCCCATAACAACAACCCTGTGAAATGGGTTGGGCTGAAGTAGATAACTAGCCTAAAGTCACCCAGTTGGCTTTCATGTCTAAGGCAGGACTAGAACTTACTGTCTCTTGATTTCTAGCCTGATGCCTTAATCACTATATCAAGCTAGCTCTAACTAATGTAGTATGCGGTACCTAGACCATCCAAATAGAACCTGAAAATTACAGAAGCAGAGAAGATTATTTATGAATCAATTGTTAACAGGCATAAGTTACATATGAATGATTATTTATTTGTTTGTATATTATGAATGGTCTTTTTTGATGTTCCAGTCATTGGTCTCTAAGAGGCATGCATCAACAATAATGAAAGATTATCATCTTCCATTTAAACTATAAAATTTTAGATACAAGTATATATGTATAAGAAGCTCTCTCATATATAATATACTTTTATTATTTTGCAATCTTTTTTTTCTTCTCATTTTCTTTTCATATTATATTTAATTAAATAAATAAAAATGGTTAGAAAAAAGACACAGATAAAGGGAGAAAGGGAGATTCAGCAGTATTGCTGGTATTGGTACATGTTTAATTATGTCACAGGTGGACTGTGACATAGTGGATTGATACAGTTTATGTCTATTCAGAACTCTGGTGAGTACAACCATCTAGCTCCTTAATAATACAATGGCTGGGTTACATAATGTGTTACCTAATATCAGGCTTGGTGATTGGTCAGTTCTCTTCAGCCCACCTGAAAGGACTTTAGAAGTTTCCAGGGCTATTGATAGGTCTCTCCTGATAAAAACCTGGTTCTTTTTCTAAGAAGGTGCTGACACTGCTTGAGCTATTTATCAATCTGGTTCATTTCCACCCCAGGCAATAGAGGTTGTTTGCAGCCCTATTTCCATATCTGATCAGGTTAAACTGTGTCATTAACTGCACCAGTAGTTTATATAGTCACAAGTTCCTTGCTGTATGGTAGCTATTGCAGATATGTCACAAATCAGATAAACAATTTACAAATAACTATAACCAACATGAAGTTTGAACCAGTAGTTTGATCCTTGATATTATTTACCTGTAGCCAAACAATAACCAATGCATAGAATATTCAATAGTACTCCTGAAGTCATGCTATACAAATACAACTATTCTATATAGGACAAACTACTGAAGGCACATTAATGGGATGCACAGTAAATGTCTGTTCTCCAGAAATTCATTAAAAACATTAATTTAGTCTCCTGGCAGTTCATGGTCTTCTGAATGGCACTTCTGCCCATACGGGAAGCAGAAAATAGGTTTTGCAAATCCTTTGAAAGAATTCGTTTGGAGCTGTAGGGTTCTGTTTGGGTAGCCAGATAGGTACAGGATATAGAGTTGCTTTTGATTTGAGCAACTTTACGAATCTAATAAATAAAATAGCTTCATGGAAACGTTTTCCCAGACAAAGTGGTTATGTGTGCAGATGCTTTCTGAAGCCACCATAAAAATTTCTATGGTGGCTTTTTTTTAAAAAAAATAGTTTTAAGTAGTTTAAAAAAAAAAAAAGACATGGGTTCTTTGAGGATTCTAGAAAAGATGTTTTAAGGATGTTTCCCTTCCTATTACCTATTATAAAAAACAGAATCAAATCAGTGGTGGGATTCAAATTTTTTTACTACCAGTTCTGTGGGCGTGGCTTGGTGGGCATGGCAGGGGAAGAAGGTGGTATTTCCGGTTCTCCAAAGTACTCAAAATTTCTGCTACTGATTCTCCAGAACTGGTCAGAACCTGCTGAATACCATCTCTGAATCAAATCCTGGTGAGTGACCAAGAGTAGAAGTATACCATTTCTACCCATTCCTCTTTTTATTTTGAGACTGGAAAAACTGTGACAAGATACAAGCATAAAGCTCTACTCTACTCTAAATCTACCTGGGGATTCCGGAGCATCCCTAAGATTGCAGGTCTTTGGTATGAAGCCATGCCATGGAGAAGCCAATAATACTGAAGGTGAGCAGTTCATTGTAGCAAGAATGAGGTTATTAATGCTGAGCAACTCCCTTTTCCACAAGGGAACTTCTGTAGTATAAAGGCACAATAGCTCTATGACCTTCCATTCACCCTTTCCACTCAGGCAATATCTCCTTTCAGTCTAATCCATTTTAAATTGCTACATTCACTGGAAGAGAAGAGAAGTCATAATTTCCTCTCTCAAAATGACAAGTACTAGTAACAGAATAAAAGGAAGGTTGTCTAGAACAATTTATTACCACTTCTCACAGGGACATTTATTTATTACATTTTTATCTTATCCTTACTCACCATCACACCAAATTCTGAAAAGCAGCCCCTGGAGACAGAACTCACTTTAGACAGTGATTTACACAACCCTAATCCTGTAAAGATCTAGGAAATCTCTCCAGTTGGTTTTCCCAATAGAACTCACTGAAACCTATCCCAGAGGTGGATAAATTTTAGTCTTTCAAATGTGGCTAAATTATTTTACTTATGTATTCGTTTAGTCCAGCGATCTGCAACCTTAAATACTCAATGAGCCATTTGGACCTGTTTCCCATAGAAAAGAAAACGCCACAAAACCTGCATGGGCATGCCAACTCAATGTCACTCCCACCCAGTCACATGACCCCACCCGCCACAACTACCCAAATTTTGTGGCTCCCGGTGTTTTCTGTGGGAAATCAAGCTCTCTCTCTCTCCCTCTCTCCCTTCCTCCCTCTCATTTCTGTTTTTTGTGTTTTACCTTCTCAAGCCAGGCGAGGAGTGACTGGGAGGGGAGGGTGAGGGGCCAGTGGTGGGATCACCCAGCAGAGGGCCCTAAAAAGCCGCATGCGGCTCCAGAGCCACAAGTTGCTGACATCCGATTTAGTCCTTCATTCAGTTTAGATTCCAGGTGACTTCGGGCAACTTACATTAAAAATTAGGTACATTTAAAATGTCTATATCAAATTTAGAAGATAAACTCTAAATAATAATAATACAACCTACAGGGACTCATCCACTATACCCCAAGACCTGGGTGAATTTTCAAACTTTTCAATGTCTTTCTGAATATCATTACATCTTAGCATCCTCACCTGAAAGGGTAAGAGGAGAATGTCAGCAACAATTGAAAAATAATCACAGCATCCCACTACTGAACAGCCAGAATTGTTGTTTACTACAAAGACTAAATAAGGATTCCTGGTGAAAAGAATGTAGTATTAGTTCTCTGGATCCTTCTATCAGAGACTTCCAAGCAGTGATTTAATATTGGTCCTTTGCATCTCCTCTGTTGAATGATGTCTCTTTATATCTCTTATTCATCAACATCTTACAGGTGGTAGTCTACCACTTAGACTATCATTCCAAAATCAAGTAGGGTGTAGTCATTAAGATGATGGGACTAGGTCTGGAAAGATTTGGCTATAGGCCTACCCTCAACCACAGAAACAGTGGAGAAGTTCTCTGTATTAAGGACTTGTCTTCATACATATGGATAGGTGTCCAGCTATAAGTGATCTGAACCCTTTGTGTTAAAAAATATTTTACATTTTCATCCTGAATCTTTCAAGACATGAGCTAGATCATGAAGCAGATGTAATTTTAATCACAGGAGTACAGTAAATGACCAACAGGTCCTGGCAGCTTTACAGGGCCCAAATAACTAAATATACATTTATGATTCTTGCATCATAGGGTTGACTATCGGACTATTACTCCATTAAACCTACTAAATATTTTTATCTTGCTTCTGTAAAGCATGGAGGATTGGAGCTATCTGTACTTTTTGGGTTCCATATAAAATTTTTCCTCTTTACTATATAACCCTGAACTATGTCCCATACTCATGTTTGCTTGAAAGAGCAAATATTTATCCTGAAACCACAGTTTAATAGAAAAGTTCTAATTTCAAGAATCCAATTTCCACATTACTTTTTACTGCCTTTGATATGTGTTTGGGATTTAAACTTGGTGAAAATGCTGGAATTTTGTAGTCCTGAAATACAAAGTATTTTGTATTTGTGGTGTGTATTTCAATAGCTTGCAGTCTGTACTGCTTTCCACAACAGCTTCCACAAGGTCTTGTGTGTGTCTCTGTGTATGTGTGTTTTTGTGTGTAAAAACAACTTACATTAACCAGAAATTAACCACTTTCATCTGGATAAGTTGTCCAATTTCATTTTCTGCAACACTAATAGAGCTTCACTTCCTATTTCTAAATGAACTCAGCCTTACAGGTTATGGGAAGAATCATTAATGTTTTTCCCAGACACTGCTGAATAATCAACATTGTCATTTTTAGACTTTACTGACTTACTAACCAACTCTGGAAAAATTTAAACTTGTGTGAATTCTGGTCATCCTTTAAACAAATCTGACATTTCTTTCATTATGAGCCAAATAAACAGCCGTAACACACTAATTGTTACTATTTATACATGGAAATATTTATGACTAATAAATGAAGAGAATCTGCTTCTGTTCTATTAGTAGTTACCTTTGAAACTAGAGAACATAATGTATGCAGTTTTTGTAACTGCTTTTCAGAAGTGGTGTGCCTCCTTCCTAGGTCTGAAAGAAAATGACTGGCCCAAGGTCAATCCAGCTGGTTTTGGGCTAAGATGGCACTCATTGTCTCTCAGTTTCTTTGACTTAACCACTATACAAAACTAGTTCTCAGCCTTCGCATAATCAGCACTGCTGATGTTACCTAGTTGGGTGATGAAACATCTGCAAACAAAATACGAACTCCGACAACACCAAGGACTCCACAATTCAACCCTGTCCTACACAAGTTCTATCAGCATTTTTAATATTTTTCTGGGCTATGCTTGTCTTCTCTGGATTTAGTTTGCCCTTCTTATAGATTTCTTTTTATTATCCATTTGGCAGTGATTGGGATATTGTACCGGATAAAAGAAGACTGTGATATGATCCAACATAGATCTTCTTATGTTCTAATGAAAAGGAGAATGAGAAAGGAGGAGAAGACAAAATAGCCCTAGACTCAACAGTACCAGTGGTACTCCTAACCGTAATATTATAATTTAGGGATAAAATAAATTGTATTCATGGGATCCAAGCGGTGACCATCATCTCACACCCTTTCATACTGTATATAACTTCCACATGGTTTTAACTAGTAATGCATGACTGAATCGCTTATGTTATCCTTATTAGGAATAAACTGGCTGACCAAAAATTTTAACTCACATTTCCCAGCCTACATCCAGACTTCTTTCATTCTCAACTTCCCACCACAAACTGAAAGTCAAAATTCTGGAAGCAGAATTTGGGGACTTAATTTCTGGAAGTACTACAGAAAGGTTGGCATCTTTTCTTTAGCATTTCATCAGCTTCCGTGAGCCACACAAACTTCCCTAAACCACCCAGATGACAAGGGTTTGCACATCTTCCAACTCTGTTAATCTGTATCTGTCAAACTATATGCTATGGAACAGCTTTAATTGCCTTAGAAAAGTAAGAAAAATGCTAAATCTGTTTAATGCACACATAAAACAAGCAAACAAACATATCTTGTTTTCATTAGAAGAATATATATTAAATTGTTTTGTTTGTGTATATCTGTGAACATAACTTTTGAAAATTTGAAATTCACATGAGCTTTGGGGAATGAAGTAAGTTCTCTGGAAGCTTCCAGGATCTGCCTACTCTCAGGAAGTGTTTTCTTCTTTCTTTTGATAGGCCCCTGTAGCTTATTTGAGACTGCTCCAGGTCATACTACCTGTTTGTTCTTGAAGCAGCTTCAAAGGATGCTTATGTGTAGCCCTCAAAAATGACACTAAATTGTCCCCATTCTTTCATGATTTTGGGGGGGGTTCCAGAGGCCCTGCAAGAGCTTGGCCCTCTCATGCAAACTTCTACAGGCTCTGGAGGCCACCCAAAAGCACCCCAATTCTCTTGCAAACTCCACAGTCTCCAAAAATTGTGAGACAACAGGGCATGCTATTTATTTATTTATTTATTTATTTATTTATTTATTTATTTATTTATTTATTTATTTATTTATTTATTTATTTATTTATTTATTTATTTATTTATTTATTTATTTATTAAACTTATAGTTATTGTCAGGTATGATGAACATTGGCAAGTCACCCAAAATGTCATAGCATGTCACCTTTGACAAGTGTGTCAGCTCATTATCATTGAGGTAGGAAAATATACAGCCATAGTTGGCATTATTTTCACCCCAAGCTGAAGGAAATGCACTTCTTGAAAGTAGCACTACTATAAGGAAGAAGAAGGAAGATATTTACATACTCTCGTGTTAAGAAACTTTTTTCTGCTCCACCACCCACATCTGGTCTTCATATCTCAATCTCAGCTATGAGTTGTGTCATTCCTCAACAGTAGATGCAAGAACTATATACACAGACTGAGTTACAAAGGCCCAAGGTGGATGGTGAGGATAACGTAACTGCCCTCCAGAAAGTGTCTCCAGGTTAGCAGGGCCCACAGGACAACATAGGCTTCCTTCTCCCATACTGCCCACCTCTGTTCAGTCTCAGTCAGTTTTTTGGAGGTGTAAGCTCAGGGCTGTAAACTGCCCTCTGTATTCTTCTGAAGGAGAACTTCTGCAACGGCCACATCACTGGCGTCAACTTGGATTATGAAGGGCTGTTCTGGATTAGGGTTCTGGGTGTGGTTGTATCTGCAGCCTTTTCTATCCACTGCTATGCTAGGGTCAAACATGTATTGAATAGTAGCATCAAAATTTTTCCACAGCATCTTGAATCCTTTAAAAAGTACCTATTTGAAATCCACTAGAGAAGTAGGGGAGAATAGTGACTAGGTATAACTTCCTTTTATGATTTTATTTTGTTGTGGTCCATACATGATTTGCTTAATTTACTAGCCTTCCTTAGGGGGATAGATAGAATTCTGCCATGAATTATCTTGTAAAAAATTGTGATATTTCTGTTCTACTGGATTTTAAAGACAGTTGCTAGCAACAGAGAAAAACCAGCAAACGTTTATCTTTCGTGAGAAAAACCCCAGAAACTAACAATTGCAACTGATTGATTTGATTATTCTGTTGCCCTTAATCTGCCAAATTGTCAGTGAACCAATTTAACACACATTTGTCTTTAGTCAAGTACAATTATGTAAAGTAGGCTGCAAGAAATTAGTAATTGTCACGTAGCAAATTTCGACATTTAGTTTTGACCGTCTTTGCTGGGACTTGCTGAGTAAACAGAACATTAGCAAACAAAAACAACCTGTAAAAGAAGAACGAATAGATGGAAGGATATTCAAAAGACTCACATGTTCATGAAGTCTTCTCTGTGACAAAATGCTCCATCTATTGGTTTATTGCTGTGACATTATGTACTGGATCCCTTCCAACTTTGCATTCTCTCAAATAGATTCTATAAAATGCTGAGGTCCAGACTTTTTCTAAAAGGAAATGCAGTCTTTTATTCCACAGAACGGAATAAAATTGTGACAACAGGGCATTTTTGCTCTATTTTGGAGAAAAATGAGTTTTAAACCAGAAGGAGTTCCAACTAGGTGGAACCAGGATCTACGTAGCCCTGGTTTGATGCTGCTGTTTTGTTGTTGTTGTTGTTATTTTGTTGTTCATTGAATAGAATAGAGTAACAGAGTTGGAAGGGACTCTGCCAATCCAACATCCAATCCAACCCCCTACCCAGGCAGGAAACCTTGGTTGTCTAAACTCCTCTTAAAAACTTCCAGTGTTGGAGCATTTACAATTTCTGGAGGCAAGTTGTTCCACTGATTAATGGTTTAGTCAGGAAGTTTCTCCTTAGTTCTAGGTCGCTTCTCTCCTTGATTAGTTTCCACCCATTGCTTCTTGTCCTATCCTTAGGTGTTTGGAGAATAGCTTAATTCCCTCTTCAATTGCCTGGTCAGCCAGTTGCTTAAACTGGATTTGTCACTTTATCCACCCAGTCACCTAAGAAAAACAAATATTATTGTGATATGATATTATAGATATTGTTGCAGGGTGTGAACTGTTCTAAGTAAAGCCATCTTTTGCAATTGACTGGTGGTGAATTTGTCAATGTTGAGGATGTTCAAGTGATGTGCAGTTATTTTGGGATTGCACCAGGGGTGGTATTCAGCAGGTTCTGACCAGTTCTGGAGAACTGGTAGCAGAAATTTTGAGTAGTTCGGATAACCGGCAAATACCACCTCTGACTGGAGATTTTACAGTATCCTTCCCCTGCCATGCCCACCAAGCCACGCCCATAGAACCGGTAGTAAAAAAAAATGGAATTCCACCACTGGATTGCACCCAAGGCATCTATTATTGTTGGCATCGTTTTTGCTTTCTTTTGCCACAGTTGTTCCATTTCTGCTTGCAAATCTTTATATCTTTTGTGATTTCTCCTGTTCTTCCTCTTCTGGCAGTCTCCAGGGTCTGCCACATCAACTATCCAACTTTTTTCTGTCTTCTGAGAGTTAAGTCTAGGGCACTATGTAGCAGGCGCCAACAACATTATAAAAGAAAAAAGCTGAAAAGTAATAAAACATGTGTAAAACAAAATGAAAACATACTTAAAGACATATGTTAATAAACTGAAACGTGATTCATTACATTCATCAGTAGCTGATTTATATAATCAGTTCTGCAAATTACTGAGAAGTTTACCCATTTGTTTGCCTTTCCATGCCAAACAGAAAGTCTTTCGACTATAAGCCCATTTTTTTGTCCAGAAGTCAACTTCCATATAAGCATCTGAAAATACTAAATCTCAAATTAATTTTGCTTCCATAATTGTGTCTTAATGAAATGAAACAATATATTTAAATATAGCAATAACTTCGCTGAATCTTCAACAACATAAATGCAGTGAGGTCATTTTTACGGTGTTATTTCTTCTTGAAAGATATAATTTAAAATTTCATTATTTTTTTTAATCTTCTGTTTTATTTAAGTAAAACTTGCATGTCTTACTAGACCTGCTTAATTTTGCAAGCTAAATAGGTTCTGGCCTAATTAATTTTCAACTGAGATACCAAGAATTTCAGGATTTTTAGGGTAGATTGGTAAATTGAGCATCTCAAGGCAACAGTACTTGAATATTGTTGACCAAAAAAAGCCTACAATAATGTCTCCCTGAATTCTCCAGGAATTAATATACTTTAGCTAAATAGAGTTAAAACAGAAGGAAACTTTCAAGATGTTAGGAAATTTTAGGGACTGCATCTGGATTGTAAAAGGAGAGAGATGGACAAAAGTTCTCATCTGCAAATATGCTGCTAATGCATATGGCAGCTGAATATGGCAGCTTCAAAGGACTAAGTTACTTAAAATAAATTTTAGAAGTAGCATGTGAATCAAGACGAACAAGACTGGGAGGCAGAGAAATGTCAAATCCCTGGAATTCTGACCAAAGTTTTGGCACTTTGACTAAACATCAAAGTGTTCAACATAAATTATAAATAATAAGAACCAAATCATACCCACAGTGAATGGCCAATAGAACATTGTGTGCAAAAGAAATGAAACATCAATTGATCAAAGACAGCAAAGTAGATTGAATGGCATGCAGTTGGCATTCTGACTGGTGGAGAATTATGTATCCCTCAGCTGATGATATCATTTGTACTAGGCATTAGACTTGGCCATGTGTAACTATATTGCCTATACCCGTGATGGCGAACCTATGGCATGCATACCACAGGTGGCACGCAGACCCATTTGTGCCAGCACGCGAACTTACCTCACTGCGCATGTGCACGCCTCACAGCTGATTTTCGGCCAGTTTGAAGCCTTTTTCAGCCTCCCAAAGGCTTGAAGAAAGCTTCTGCAGGCTTCTACAATTTTTGTAGGCCGAAATCTAGCCCCGTTTCGTCACTTCTGGTATTTTTGGAAAAACAGGAAGTGACAAAACAGGGCTACATTTCGGTCTACAAAGCTTATAGAAGCCTGCAGAAGCCTTCCTCAAGCCTCTGGGAGGCCAAAAAAGGCCTCAAACCAGCTAAAAATCAACTGTGAGCTGCAGTGCAGGTAAGAGGGTGGGGGGTGGGGATTGTGCACTCATGCATAGGGGGCATGAGAGGGGGGCACGCATTGCCTTCTGGGTACTGGCATGCGAGTGCGAGCATGCATGCGGGCACACAATTTTTGGCACAGGAGCCCAAAAAGGTTAGCCACCACTGGCCTATACCAATTCACCTCTTTCACCTTGATGCAGTAACTGGGACTGTGGAAGATTTATTGGGAGCTGAAGTTTCCCAAGACAGGATTATAAATTATGACAAAAACCAACTACCATCTAGTACCAGTCTGAGAAATGCAGAGCAAGGTGTTTGTAAATATATGGGAAATGCTGAATATAAATCACAGTGGAATGCATCCTCATGGTCCCAGAAGACAATCAGTTGCTTTTCAGACCTGTCACACTGCGGTCTGCATCACGCGCAGGCCACGCCCATCCCAGCTCCGCAAAGGCAAAAAAAAGTCACGATACATCATGTGACGCGATCAAGTTTGACCTTTAAGTGGTTTCAATTCACAGTGTAAATATTCAGTATACTGGTTTGATTGGATTGGTTGTTATTTGGCTGCTTCATCCAGGCTGCCTATAGAGTTTTAGGTTTTAAGTTTTAACAGTTTTTATTGTTTCATAGCCCAAAGTTTATGGGACTGAGTAGCTGCAATAATAAATAATTAAAAATAAGAAAATCTATTTCTAAACAAATGCTTTATGAGAAACTATATAGGAAATAAAATGTGAATTTTCTTGCAGGATTCATAAAAACCTGGAACTTTACAGATTTGTGTAGGAATGCAAACAATCTAAGAACTAATACATATAGAAATGATATAATCTAGAAATAGATTCATCTGTCCGTTCTTGTTTCTTCTCCAGATAACAGGGCTATTGTTCATAAATTAGAAATCTGAATTTTTGGGTCAGGTACAGAAAATCCATTTCATTCAATATCTCTCTGTATAAAAGCAAAAGACCACTCACGCATCATCACAAAGTCTCCAGAACTGTAAAGCCTACAAATTTGAAATTTGGCACATGTGTTCCACTTGGCTTCTAGGTGCTCACTAGGAAAGGAAATTTTTGAAATGACCATCAGAGCATTAGTATTTCGTATATTATTATTAACACGCTCTGATGCTAAGGAGTTCTACTCCCCCTCCCCACCTGAAAAGAAATCTGTTCCAAATGCAAAACACAAGCAGAGGAGAAGATTTTCAGATTCAGTTTCACAGCACCAAGCAGCTTTAGTACAGAACACTTGAGCTAAGCGTTGCCCAGGCTCCTTGCTGTCTCCTTGCTCACACAGCAAATACTGTTTCAGTTTCCAAATAGCCCTCAACTCTCACACACAGTGACAGGACACTAGCCAGATGAATATCAATGGATGCTGGTAGGCAAAGGCACAATTTTTTCCCCTTATTCTTCTCCCAAAAAACTAAGCCGATCACATAGTATAGAGCTAGTCCTTTATATATTAACATACCGGAGATACCATTTAGCTAGTTTAGGTAAGAAAGAAATTGTCTGAGTATATATTCTGATTTGCAGTTGCCATCTTATCTAATATAACTTTTTAGTGGTTTACATGTATTCAGGGTAGACTAAATTCAGTGATGAAATTAAGATACAGTTTTGCTTTAAATTATTGGGGATTCAATTTATGGCTTTCGTTACTCATTTAAACTTCCAGTTATATAGGCGATATATTAAGATAATTTATGTACATATGAAATGATAAGATTCTGCCATTATATGCATGTTAGCCCAGATGGAAAGAGAATTGAAAAATACAGATCATGGAATGAAAGAAAAGAAAAACTTAACCATTGTATCAATCTCCAAATTCCAGTATTTTGGCAATGGGTTATCCATGCTGTTTAAACATGCTGTTTAATAGTAAAAAAATCTTTGTCTAAAATGCCTGGAAGAAATGGAGATGGGGAATGCCACCAGAGTGCTCTTATAAAACAAAGGCTACATTTGTTTTGACTAACTTGGGAGCACTTTAGGATAAGTTATTTTGGATTCCAGTCCCACATTTGTGCCGTAGAGTGAAACCTCTTCTTTCACGCAAGTCTGATTTCACACCAGTTGTATACAGAGGCCTAGTTTTTATCTCCAGCTGCCGCAGCAGATTCTATGACACAAAAGCGAAGGTTGTGCTGCAAAGTAACTGTGATAATCTGAGCTATAATTCAACCTATTTACTGCATCAATACAAATGAATACAAAAAATGGATTAAGCAGAAAAGGAAGTTGGACTCACAATATATATATTTTTCTCCTTCCCCTTTAGCAATCCTCATTTAATTAACCGCAAGGCAGCTAAATAAGTGCTTTCCTTTTCTCCATTTTGTTTAAATCTTGAATTTTAAAAGCTTTGGAGAAGAGTGAATCAGGAGGTAAAACAGCAGGACTTCTGGTGTTATTTATAAACTCGGTGCTGGAAATTATTTCAAGGTCTGTAGCAGGATAACTCAAGCACCATTTACTTTCCTCAATAATTTCAAGTTGGAGGCTCAGTGACAGAGTTAATGGCACTGGAACTACATTAACTTCTTGATCACTTTGGCTTGATTTGACAAAAATTCTTAGCATATTGTCTGTTACTGAAGGCACAAATTGGCTCACTTAATTTCATGGAATGATACCAGTTCTAGAGGTTGCACTGTTTGAAGTGAAAAATTGAAATGATGCATGCCGTCCAAAATTTATGTTGTTCAGTGAATTTTGCCCCAATTTACGACCCTTTTAGCCATGGTTGTTAAGTGAATTATTGCAGTTGTTAAGTTAGTAACACGATTGTTAAATGAATCCGTTTTCCCCTTTGACTTTACTTCTCAGAAAGTTGCAAATGTTCACATGAGTCCAGAATACTGTAACCTTCATAAATATGTTGTGAATTTGAACAGTCACTAAACAAACTGTTGAAAGTCGAGGACTAGATATCCAGCCACATAAAGCTTTTAAATCAACAAGCATTCGTCAGGGCAGGGACTCTAAAACAGATGATAAAATAGTGTAATGTAGATGCCAACATTGACAGTGGTTTCTGAGTATCACTATCACATCATATGTGCATATTGAGGTTGCAATTTTAAATGGAGAAGGAAGGTAATGGACAATTTATTTATTTATTTGATTTGTCAATCGCTTACAAGATAATAGGTATAAGTATAAACATCAATAAGAATACAGGAAATAGGTACGAATAAATGGGGACAATAGGACAGGGATGGTAGACATGATTGTGCACATGCACGCCCCTTACAGAATGGGGTGAGGTCAATAGTGGATAGTTTGAGGTTAAAGGAGTGCGGGGGTTAGAGGTTAAAGGTTGAGAGGGGGTTAGAGGATGTAACTACAGTGTCAGGTAGTGCATTCTAGGCATTGACCACTCTGTTGCTGAAGTCATACTTTCTGCAATCAAGTTTGGAGCGGTTAACATTGAGTTTGTATCTGTTGTGTATTCTGGTTTGTTGCGGTTCAAGCTGAAGTAGTCATTGACTGGTAGGATATTGTAGCAGATAATTTTATGTACTACGCTTAAATCCATCCGTAGGTGGCGTAGTCACATTTTAATTTCAACAATGCATCTAATCTCTCATCTAATCTGACCTTAATCGGATGTATCCAGAGGAAAAACCATTTGGTCATGCAAATCAAGTTTCTGATAGCCAAGAAATCTCAGTAAAGACGCATATCTTTTGTGAGGGCATTGTTAGCAGCAATTAAAGCATTAAAAAAAGATGGGCTCTGGTGTAAGTCCTGGAGCTGCTTTCTCCTGGATAAAGGTGTGTAAACCTGCTACCCCAGAAACATGTAAAAGTAATCCTTGATTTATAACCATTCCAAATAGTTAGTGACCGTTCAACATTACAGCAGTGCTGAAAAATGTGACTTACAACCAGCCTATGCACCTAATGAACATCACAGCATCTCTACAATCACCTGACCAAAATTTGGGTATTTGGCAGTTGCAGATTCCTGGTATCCCCTGATCACCATTTACAACCTTCCCAGCTGGATTCTGACAAGCCAAGTCAATAGAGGAAATGGGATTTCCTTAACAACTGTTTTGCTTAACAACCATGGCAAAATAATGTAGTATAATCCAGTACGGCTCACCTAAAATCTTCCTTGCTGAGCAATGGAAATTCTGGTCTCAATTGTGGTCGCAATTCGAGGACTATCTGTACAGCTCCTGACATCAGATTTTTCAAGCCATGGAACTCCTCTGATTTTCCATCAGTTTAAAGTAAACCTATGCTGAATGCCAATTCCACTCTAAGCCCAAAAATAGTTTTACATACGATAGTTTTGGTAAAACACAGAGATCCCCAAGCACTGGGGGGGGAGGGGGGGGGGCGAAAAATACTAATTTTGCTACTGTTGCATTGTGATCAATGCCATCTTAAAAATATTTAATATAATTACACCCAAAAAAACATTTTAAGAATTGCAGTTAGGGTAAGCTAACGAAGAAGAAAAGTGCTAACATTTTTCATAATCTATTGAAATATTATTAAAGATCAGCAGCACCCGCAGAAAATATCTTTGTTGTGTTTTATAAAAACAATAGCAATAGCACTTAGACCAATATACCATTTAACAGTCCTTTACAGCCCTCTCTAAGCAGCTTACACAGTCAGCACATTGCCCAGCCACACACAACAATCTGGCTCAGAGGTGGTATTCAGTAGGTTCTGACCAATTCTGGAGAACCGGTAGCGGAAATTTTGAGTAGTTCAGAGAACTGGCAAATACCACCTCTGACTGGTTCCGCCCCCATCTATTCTCTGCCTCCCGAGTCCCAGCTGATCGGCTGGTTCTTCTTTTGTTGCCCTGCACATGAGAACGGAGCTGGAAAGCAGGTTAGTGGGGTGGGGAGGGAATGGGATTTTGCAGTAACCTTTCTCCAGGAGTGGGGAGGGAATGGAGATTTTACAGTATCCTTCCCCTGTGACACCACCAAGCCATGCCCACAGAACCAGTAGTAAAAAATTTTGAATCCAACCACTGATCTGGCTCCTCATTTTATCAACCTCAAAAGGATGGAAGGCTGAGTCAACCTTGAGCCAGTTAGGATTGAACTCCTGGAATGAGCAGTCAGTTAGCCTGCAATTCTGCATCCTAATCACTGTGCTACCACAGCTCTTGAGCAGGGACTATCTTGAATACTAGAAAGTCAGTAATTCATGAAGGTTTTTGGTATCTATCTTTCCAGGTACCAACCATAGATCTGCCTCCTTTCGGCTACTAAGCAGTTTATTAGGGAGGACAAAACTAAGGGAGGATCAAAAGAGAGATTCTGAACTCCTAATTGTGCCAAAGAAAACTTCGTTCTTGTCAGTGGAGACAAAAGAATTTTGGATTTGTTTAGTAGTGATGCTTTAACTAAAGAAATAAATACATTTATAAAATATTTTATTCCAGCTGAATCTCAGATATCTGGATAGCTTGAATTAGCTCCCCATATACTATTTTGAAGCCCTCTGAAGACTAGAATTTGGGTACTACCAGGGAGAAATGGTAGATAGATAAATGATAGAGAGAGAGAGAGAGTGACAGGCAGACAGACAGACAGTCAGACAGACAAATTTTATTTGCCTCCCATCTCGCAGTTCAGGTGATTCTGAGTAGACAGACCTCCTGCATAATGGTTTTTATTTACTTATTACATTTTAAGCTATCTCTTGGCTATGTAGAGCCTGCCAAGCACTTTGAAGTGCAAATAGTCATTGTTAGGGTAGCACATGGCTTGGCTTTTCAAACACCCAATCAATTAAAAATGAAGCTGCTTAGTCATCTACTTACTATTCAACATCAATACACTCAAATCTCTTGCCAGATTTCCATGCTCTTCAAACATTCAAGACAGCTTGCTAGCCCTAATTTGTGAAAGCAGTAGATCATGCAAATTCAGATTTATCAAACAACATTTTCCCACATATTATGATCCTCCCTCTCTTCCTTTTATTGATTATGTGCCATCAGATTGGTGTGAACTCTTAGCAACTACATAGATTGATTTTCTACATGACAGTATGGTTTTTCTCCATGAAAATCATAGATTGTTTTATTACATTATTTTTATTTATTAGGCTCTATGTAAAAAAAATCAATAACAGCCATTTGTGATACATCATTAAAATTAACCCTGGGAGGCTGAAAATACTACCTGGGAATTCTGGGAGCTTCAGTGCCAACACATCAGGATGCTTCCATGTTGATGAAGATTGCACACCAATGAATAAAATATGTGTCTTTCAGTTCTGCCCCCTGTCCTTAAATGTAGGCATTTGAATCCAGGGCCTTTAATGTGAAACCATCTTAGGACACAAGTAAGAGATAATGTGAAGAAAAGCAAGTAAGCTTTTGTACTTCAGAACCTGCTAAATATATCTTCTACCACTATTGATGAGTCTGCCTTTCTTTCTCTTATTCAGGAGAAAATAGCTTAAAGTATATACCTTGACTGTAATTAAAATGGAAAGAATACTCATCTCAAAATGTCAGGTATCCTGGGAGTAGGGAGCTGAAGGGAATTAGCCAGAGTCCCCTAGGAAGATGCACCTTCTCTATCTCCCATGAGGAACTTTGTGGTTCCATCCATCTGGTTATTTTAATATTTGCTTTCATTTCTCTTTGTATCTTCTGTTTTCCTTTGAATTTATTTGAAATGCAGGTTTTGAGACCACACATTCTCTACTTGTATATTAGGATGATGTGCAATAGGCATGAATTCATCCCATATTTCAAAATACTAAAACACTAAAAGAGAAATGCAGTGCAATAGATGCCAAATAACCAATAAATGTAATTATTATTGTGCATTGGCTTGAACCCATCCCATTATCCTTATACAGAAGCATGATACTGCTCATGTGGCAACTGGTTGAAACTCTTCTATTTAAACAGATATTTTAGGCACCATCTCAAACTTCCTGTCAGTTTTCTTCATTGCAACATCTTTTGGGAGCTGATTTGTGTCATATTTCCCAGTTTTGCAGATGCTCTGAGCAATGGAATCATTAAGCTCCCAGTAAACTCTTGGAAGCTAATGCAATTTTGGTCCAGACCACAATATCATTCATGACACATGCCAAGAATTTCTTGGATTGCAGCAAATAATGGTTTCAATTTAACCAGGATGTTATTAAGCGACTCAAAGCCAAAGGCATATTTTCATTTATTTCAGGGGAACAGTGTTTAGCATCAGGGTAAAGGAAAAATTAAGCACTTTGGCTACAGGTCAAACGTCTAGGAATGAATGAATCTGTCCATTTTAGTTCCTTCAATTTTGTCATTTTTGCAAATGTGCCAAGTTCAGTTTCTCTCAATTTTCCCCCCTTTAGTGGGATTTGTTGCATAATGTATTTATTTGAGGTTGAGTTTGGGGATGTTTTTTTGGGGGGTATTAAAAATATCTGCAATGGAAGAAGAAGGAAGATGAAGGGAGGAGGAAGAAGAAGAAGAAGAAGAAGAAGAAGAAGAAGAAGAAGAAGAAGAAGAGGAGGAGGAGGAGGAGGAGGAGGAGGAGGAGGAGGAGGAGGAGGAGGAGGAGGAGGAGGAGGAGGAGGAGGAGGAGATTTTGTTATTTGCTCAAAGCACAGATGTCAAAAGAGATTTAACTTCAGTACAGTATTCCCTAAAATAAGTCTATGGGGAATAATTAAATGATAAATAGAATTACCAATATTTTAAAAATAACTAGCCAGCATTTGCATTTGTGTTTAGTTTTGCAAGACTTACAAATTATTTGAGTCATTATGCAGTGACAAAAACAAAGTGACTTAAAAACATTTCACCTTATGGAAAGTAGGTCAATCATAACTATAGATTTACAACCTGTCCATCATCCTGTGGAACTTCTGCTTCTTAAGGTTTCCTTCCATTCCAAACAATGGGAAGAAGATAGTTTTAGACTGGTGTTTCTCAACCTCAGCAATTTTAAGATGTGTAGACATCATCTCCCAGAATTCCCCAACTGTCGTGCTTAAAACTTAAAGAAAACATGGTTTAGACAACAAAATAGCTGGTTTAAATTTCACAATGGATCAGGAAGGATAGAAAAAGCCTGGGAGCAGAGCTGGTATTCAGCAGGTTCTGACCAATTCTGGAGAACCAGTAGGGGAAATTTTGAGTAAATACCAGCAAATACCACCTCTGACTGGCCTCGCTCCCATCTATTCTCTGCCTCCTGAGTCCCAACTGATTGGCTGGGTCTTCTTTTGTTTCCCTGAATAGAAGAACGGAGTTGGGAAGCAGGTTAGTGGGGTGAGGAGGGAATGGGATTTTGCAGTATCCTTCCCCTGCCATGCCCACCAAGCCACACCCACCAAGCCACGCCATGCCTACCAAGAACCGGTAGTAAAAAAAAATAGAATCCCATCACTGCCTGAGAGGCATGGAATGCTTATAATCCTAATCTGTTGCCAATCTAGCTCTTGTTTGGCTAGGATCACAGGCTTTCCTGACCTCAGAAAAAAAAGCAACAATAAAAGCTGAAAGGATAGCACTGGATTCCATCCTTTCATTTCTAGGTTATCTCCTTTTATATTTCTATGTCTTTCCTCAAACTATCAGATTACAGATTTACCATTTCAGAGTTAATGAAATGCAATCTAAAAGATTCTGTCTAAATTTATAACATTCACATGACAAGGAAATACCATTGTGCTATTCTCCACAGGTGCCAGTTTGAGTAACGATATCACTAAATACTTCTGGTTTCATCATTCCCAAGGCGACACGATGTCGGTTCAGGATCCAGTCAAAATGAATCTCTGTGCTGCTCTTTGGACTGTTGTGTCTTATGTGATTGCTGATATGGAGGAGAAGGTACCAATGTAATTCAAAAATAAATCAAGAACAAGTATTGATTGTTTTAGCACAGACCAGGAATGTATCTGATCTAACTCTGGGATGAAACCCTAGGTTTCTTCCAAAAACCAAACTTTTCTTGATTCAACTCAGAACATGTGCTTTTATCATGTATGCGTAATTTTGAATTGTGGGTCTAATACCTTCTTTGGACAACTTCCTGATGCTTAGTTTCAGTGCTTTGTGCTTCTTGTTGTTGACCGTTACTCAGCAATATCATAAAAGTCACTGATTGTTAAGTTACCCTTTTATCTGCTAAATACTTAAAATAAATATGGTGTTGTGCATGAACTCCTGAGACTAAGCCATCTGTCAAAATCTGCCTTCTCCCCCAGCCTTACCCCACAGTAGACAGAGCAAGCTGTGGGCTGTTTTTCTACTGATAGAAAGGGGATGCTCCGTGAAAGGGTAAATAAAGCCAGGTCAATCCACCAAACACCTTCTTTAAATTGTTTTTTGAAAGATAGCACCGCTAGCTGGACTCATTACTGAGAGAAAAAGGTTCAGCAGTTAGGACAGCAAATGTTATGGTGGGATAACATCAGAATTGGGCTGCTGGGGATTTGCAGGGGTTCAGGAGAACCCCAGCCAAGATTCTGTGCAGTTTGAAGAACCCCCAAATCCCACTTCTGGCTGGCCCAACCCCGCCCCTCCTAGGAGTCCCCACGTGGCGTGTTTTGAATGCAGGTAAGTGCAGGGTATATGCGGAGGCTCAGGGAGGGTGAAGAATGGGCCTTCTGGAAGTTCGGGAAGGCTAGAAATGGGCCTGTTTCCGGCTTCCAGAGAGCCTACGGAGTCCAGGAAGGCCATTTTCGCACCCAGCAACTGGGCAGAGAATCCTTTGCTAACATTTTTGAAGCCCACCCTGGATACCATATATTGTTTTTTAGCCTGACTGTCTGATTGTGCCCAAAAGCAAACCTTGGAGTAGTTGTACCAAGGAAACGTCTACCTGAAAGGTTCTATCAAGAGAATCAAGAAAGTCTCTGACTCTATTCTTCAATGAGGAACAAGTAGAGTTTGATTTAGCTCTGAGTTCTACATCTCTTTCTCCACTATACTCAAAATTTAAGTGCTCCATTTTGAGTGCCATGTTTTCATGTCCAAATATTATTATTTAAACTTTCTGAAAGATGTAACTATTTGATCCTTTACAGAATATCCACTGAACAAGCTGGCTCTTCTTTTTATTTGTTTGTTTGTTTGTTTAGTCAAACAATTATTAGACAACAGGTATAAGTATAAACATGGTAATAAACACATGAAATGGATACAAACAAGAAAAAAGAAACAATAGGACAGGAATGGTAGGCACGTTGGTGCGCTTATGCACTCCCCCTACAGACCTCTTAGGAAAGGGTTCTTCCTTGCCTTTACATTCCCACATCTAAATAAACTGGGGTTGAATCATTGGCTCAGCATCTTGTTTTCTTTTTTGCTTGCCTGGATGACTGCCCAGCTACTAAATGGCACAAGGGTCCCTTAACACATGGTCCCCTTCACACTGTAAGAGTGTATAGTGAGATGAACATGTCATTATTTATAACGTTTAAATGCTGATGGGATTCTGGAGAATAATATTATATCTGCGGTCTTCGCCATAGTGCTGTAAAGCCTGCTACCACAATCCCTGTGTGTCTTTTGGTTCCCATTCCTTCTGTTTTTGTTCATTTGTTTTAATAAATGCTAATATTTGGAAAGCTGGCATGCTGAAAAATGTGGCATCAACCATCAGTGCAATCCACCTTTCCAGGAACACAACAAAGAAAAATGCAACTAAGTGAGGTTGGCCCTAGAGAGAATTAGCAAAGATAAGTCATGGTGAAAGGGGTGGAATCATCTTGAGGATCTGCAGGGATAGCATAGCCATAGAGCAAACATATACCCAGCCTGTATATTTCATGTTTTAAAATATATATAAATCTTCTACAGCTTGTTCGTAGGGCTCCCATATGTGCTCTGCAAGAATCCAGGCAGCCACAAGATGGTAGCAAAGAAAACACAAACGCTCTCTGCTGCCACTTAGTCATCATTTGAATATTGGCAGCTCAGATAGGACAGCCTATTCATTATTATTCCGAATGCCTTTTCATAGCATGAATATACGGTATTTTGCCTGATTTTCCCTGAAGTGTAAGTGCCCCAAGTCTATGCATTGTCTGAGTCTGTGCATGTTTTTCTGAATATCCCCAGTCACCCCTCTATAATATATAATATTTATATATGTTATGCAGTTTGATGTTTGGACTTAGATCCTACTAAATCTAACTCTTGAAGATTTCTCACAAGTTACTTTTCAGTTCTTTTTTTGTCCACTACTAGTTTTAGTGAATGTTATCAATTGGTGTGATATTGTTGTGATTATGGCATGGGTATATAAATTTTGAGAGGTACATGTCAACCATCGATCGATAACTCTAACCCATTTGGGAGGGGTAAGGGGAAAGCAGGAGATAACCAAAATAAGGAGACATAAACAATTGCTGTGTGAAACTGACTGGAGGGGAAAACTTTTCAGCAGCAAAAAAGGAATAAGAGCTTACATTTCTTTCAGTATGATCACTTTGTGGATAGGCATTTTATGCTATCCATTCATAGAAAAAGCTATTTTTTTCAGCTGTCAAGCTTCCTCATAGCCAGCTTTTTTGTGAAAGGTCCTATGACATCAACTCTGAATGAGTCACTAATTTAAATTGTCTCATATATTTGAAATGTTATTGCCTTGCTTACGTAATATGTATAAATATATAATTAAGTTTTGTGGTTCATCATGATTCAATACAATTTATAAGAATATAATGCTTGTAATCATATTGTCACTGTTCATTTCATTACAAGCATATTTTATTATGTTGTATTATTGATATTACTTGAACCAAAATTCTAGTTGAATTTCTGAAATACGATAATTAAACAGATCTTACATTAATAATTTATTTCAACTCCACATGACTACATGGTGACCACTACACAAGAACTGACACATCAGCTAGAGTACAGTATTTCCATAAGTTGTTTGGCGTCATCTTGCTTGATCTTGTATTTCTTCTGAAATGGACAAAGAAAAAGAACCTTATTTTAACCTGATAGAAAACTTATAAGGAGAGGTGTTGTTCTCTCTTTTCCTCCATTCTGAAAAATGGGAGAAAAGTTTCTGTTTGATTGATTCAGCCTTTCCTTAAACAAGTTTAGTTCTGGAAATATTAAATCTTGCTTTGTATCCCAGTTACAATTTGGATTTCATATTAATGTGAAAAAACCTAAGTTAGAAGTGAATGCTACTGTAGAAATTTCCAATATTCAGAAAGCCAGTCACAGTCAGTTATTTTCTGCTGGCAAGAGATGCCCATTATTTTTCTTAAGTGAAAACAACAATTCCCCTTTCCCACATTTATGTATTGAAATAAGTATAGTTGAGACCTGAACATACCCATTGATGCAATGAGAGAAAAGATGAGGAGGGAAAGAGTTTGACAGCTAAAAATGATACTTAGGTGGAGAACTGATGATAAGAGTAGAGGCTTTCCAAAGAGGAAAGCACTCTGCAAATGCCATTATCAATCAAGCTAGCAACATCCTTGAAGCAACATCAAGAATCCTTGAGCTTCACCACTCTCCAAACCTGGGAATGGTAATATGACCTGTACATGGATTCTAAATCCAGGTGATAACTGTCTTCCTAACTACATTGAGAAGTGAAGAACACCCTTAGAGTAATTTATATTATCAGCATAACAAAACCTAAAGACAGTTGGGAACCTTGTAGGCTAAAAGATATTTTGGCCTATGAAGTCAATCCATCTGATCATAAGAATTCCAGCAAAGCTTCTCCACATCCTCCACAATCATAACTAGGTGCCACTTGGAGAAAGGGTGGGCTTCAAAAATTTTAGCAAAGGGTTCTCTGCTCGGTTACTGGGTAGTTCTGGGCATGGCCCTGGTGGGCGGGTGCTTTTGCCTTCCCCGGCTCCGGATGCTTTCCTAGAGTCTCCGGGAGAGCAAAACTGCCTCACCGGGATCCAGAAGCTCTCTAGAAGCTGGAAACGGGCCCATTTCTGGCCTTCTCTAACTTCCAGGAGGCCCATTTTTCACCCTCCCCAAACCTCTGTTTGTGCCCTGCACTTACCTGCATCTATTACCTGCATCTAAAACGGGCCGCGTGGGGACTCCGGGGAGGGGAGGGCAGGGCAGGGCCAGCCAGGAGTGGGATTTGGGGGTTCTCCAAACTTCACAGAATCTTAGCTAGGGGCTCTTCCAAACCCCTGCGAACCCCCAGCAGCCCACCCTTGACTTGGAGGCATCCCAACTAGACCACCAGGCCCTAGCTTTGCAAATATTGACTTTTCTTTATTAAGATACGTAAAAGTAAGGCACTTTGTAGACCAGATGAAAGTCTGGAGAGAGCGAAGAGTTTCAAGAATTGTCTTCCTTTCCTTTGTTTGCTTTCCCCAAAGTTCATCCTTCAGACATTATCTGGCCACAGGAATTGTGAGAAAATGAATCCAGCCCTTGAAGGTTCAAAACACACTGATGCATCTAGTGTAGGACACAGTAGTATAGCAATAGCAATAGCACTTAGATTTATATACCGCTTCACTGTGCTTTACAGCCCTCTCTAAGCAGTTTACAGAGTCAGCCTATTGCCCCCAACAATCTGGGTCCTCGTTTTACCAACCTCGGAAGGATAGAAGGCCTTGAGCTAGTGAGAATCGAAGTGCTGGCAGTCAACAGAAAGAGCCTGCAATACTGCATTCTAACCACTACACCATCCCGGCTCTATCATAACTGTGTTGTACAGAAAGTAGTTAAACCTACTTCTGGACTTTTTCATTCAGAAAGAAACTGCATTCTCAACTATGCTGAAGGAGAAATTAAGCCGATGAGCTCAATGTTCGCACTGTGTATTTAGTCTGACAGATTAGAGCTCAACTTTACTTATCCTTGGTCCAAGGAACTGGACAATTTATCTTTCAAATTACTTCAACTCTGAACACTTCACCTGATTATATAAAATTATATCATGTTAGGAAAGCTATTGGCTAAGCTAAAAGTCTAACGTATGAATCTCATACCTCAGTGCTGTAGGCATCAATTAGCCCCTAAATCTTCAACTGTGTATGTATTTAAGCTTTATTCACAAAGATCTGGGCCACTTCCATTTATCCATTACTGCCAGTGGGCATCAAAGTATTTGCAACATTCATAGCTGCCTCATGAAATATACATTCACTTCAACTGTTCCCAAATGACTAATTTTCTGCTCTTTATTGATTAGCATAATAAAAATCTCATGACAACAGGAGATAGAAATGTTACCATTAATTGCCAGTTGAAGTGAGCAATATTTCCTGCATAAAAATTAACAAAGCAAATGTCTCTGTTCTCCCAGATGCATTGCATAAATGCAAGGTATTTCTTAAATCACAAATGTTACTTAGGTACTTGCAGTTTTCCCTTCTGGTCGAAGTGTACAGAGGATGTAGTCACTGCAAGAACACAAGATAGTCAAGTACAGTGGTGTATTCGTTTGAGCTGTGGTGCTGGAGAAGGCTCCTGTACATTCCTTGGATAGCAAAGATGACTTACAAGTGTTGGAGTGCATAATACCAGACATGTCAGTAGAAGGCAAAATTGCAAAACTGAATCTCACTTATTTTGGCTGTGTCGTGCGGGAGAATTCACTGGAGAACGCAATTATGTTTGGAAGAATTAGCGGTAAAAAAGAAATCAGGCTGCCAGAAAACATGGTGGTTGGACACATCAAAGCTGACACCAGCCAGAGCATAGAAAAAGTCAAAGAAATAGGGCAAAATCAGAAGAAGTGGAGAGACCTAGCTCATAGAATTGCCAACAGTCGGAGTCAACTAAATGGATAACATCATCATTATCATCTTCATCATCATCATCACAATGGTGTGATTGCAGCTCTACCTGTTTTTTATGTGTGTTGCATGGTCAATGCATACCCACCACAATAACAACAAAAAACACAGGCAAAGCTTTCAATGCCACATCGCAGCCGCCATCTCATTTTTTTTCTATCATTTTTTTTCTATTCTTACCCTTCAAACACTCCTTTTTCTGGTTCAGAAAAATCAAATTAAATTTTCATTATAATAGAAGGGGAATGTCCATTATGCAGCACTTGTTGAACAAACTATGTCAAATGCAAATTTAATCTGGTCAGTGATTTACTACTACATTATTTAAATAAATAGAGTAAAACTGTTTTACGTATTTCGGGACCCAGGAGATGAACCCTATAAGATTCAATGGTTGAGTACTAAGCATTTTTCATTGGTTGAAGCAATGATTGATAATATGTTGCAGAGTAAATTTATTTGCATTGGATACACTACTGTATCAAAATATTTTAAGCTTTATTGATACATGTTACCCTGGTTATATAAGCCTAGTTAATATAATGAAATATTTACATTTATTTCATGGAACTGAAATCAATTGTGTTTAAAACACTTCCTGTTGCACTAAACCAGGGGTGTCAAACTCATGGCCCGTGGATCGGATGTGTCACATGCCCCTCTCTTGCCCTCTTTAGCAAATGAAAAAAAAGTCCCAATAGGTCACATGACGCCGCAGTGACACCGCGAGTTTGACACCCTTACATTAAATTAAAGAATTTCTGCCCTCTCTACTTTCTCCTCCTTTATAATAATTAGGATTTTTTACACAGCACTTTAGTTCTATCTTTTTTTCAGGCAGTTCTGCCTTTGCCAGAAATTTTTGGCCTGGTTGACTTGTGTAAATGAAGTGTTTTGCATCTGGATGTGCCTGGATCAAACCGTCCTCGCTCTCATAAGGCAGCAGAGCAACAGAAGTCCCATCTGAACATATTTCATTGCAAAACCAGTTTTACTTCGTAACATCTAATGGATGAAGGCATTTTGCTCATGAAAACCAACCCATCTACTCGGATCATACCAGGTCTTCTAGCCTTCTCCACCGTCGTCACAAACTATATTTTTATTTGTAAATTTGGTTATTTTAAATTTTTATTTAATTAAAAAAGGATTCTGATAAATTAGGAATGAAATTCCTAGGCACTGGGGAGCTATGATATTATGCCAAATTGTCACAATAATTGTGATTCAGCTTACACGCTGCAGCTGGTTACGCTTGAATATACATGTCCTACTTGAATCAGAAGGAATGTTTCTGGGTCTCTTTACAGTGTAATTTGTACTTTTCTGCTAGGTAATATTTTAAATTTAGTTATCCATGACAATTTGGTTCTAATGAACCACTTACATATACATTTTCTTATCTTGCGTTCCTTATCTGAGGCCATTTGTGCCTAACGACAGCTGCAATAATGGCAATTGCTTTTCTGTTGAACTTCATTTAAGTAGATTGGTTTAGTAAACAATTTCTCAGCTGTAATTCTACTGTTGTCCCTCCAGAGAACATCCTGGCCCTGGATTAGCAGAATGTTTGAGGTGCCTCCTCTCCAAACAAAGAAAGCTTAATCTCAGAGAAGAAGGTCCAATTTTGGACGCACACCCCTCTCGTTACCTTTGTGATCCTTGGCTTCCCAAGTATCCCTTGTTTTCCTTAATAGAAACCAAAAAATATGCATTAATGGTACTATAGGTCATTTAAGATGCTTAAAAGCCATAGCAAGTTTGTACCTTAGCCCAAAACAGTGTTTGAAATGGCACAGATCTTTTAGAAAAAGATTTTTAAAAATGACTTAGGCTCATGAATTGAGGTTTGTGGCTGGATGGAATGATCCTGTTGCAGTTCAACATATCTACCTATCTATGTATCATACCATATGTGACACTGAGTGAAAGCAATACTCTGGTTTCAATGTATAGGTACTGAGGAACCTAAAGACATATAATAACAGATCTTAAGATAAATTGTATTTTATAGTTATCTACATATTCTCCAGAATCCAAGTATTCACCTAAATCAGGGGTCTTCAAACTTGACAGCTTTAATACTGGTGGACTTCAACTCTCAGAATTCCTCCTACAGTCATGTTAGTTCAGGAATTCTGGAAGTTGAAGTCCACAAGTCTTAAACTTGCCAAGTTTGAAGACCCTTGACCTAAATGCTTGGGGGAGAATGTTAACATTGTATAGGGAACCACACTGCAGATGCTGGAACCCATCCTCTGTATCACACTACCTGCTCATCCCATTCCTTGCTCCTCTATAATGTGGAGAGAAGTGTATACAATGTACACTTTTACACAAAAGTAAAGCTTCCCTCAGACTTTGTTCTACACAAAAATCAAAGACATTGGGAAAGGGCAGGTAAGTATAAGTAATCCAATGCATTGTCCCCATCATGTGTTCAGTCAAGCATGAGCAAAGAGTCAAAATGTATTGTTAAAAAGCTATGAAAGATAAAGTAAATATCAACTTATCATGATGGGAAATCTGGTTGAATCAACCTCTTTCCCTTTTCATAATATCTCATGTATGCAACTGAGATCATATTCATTCTACTGAGTTTAAAGGAATGTGATGGTGGACAGAATTCCTTCATACTTTTTATACAGGGTGGTTTAGGTTGGGGGGTGGTTGGTTCTGTTTTAGTTGTTTAATTATTTGAAACTGATGGGTGATTTATAAGATGGGTTGCTCCAAAGTATCATTTTCAATCCCTTCATTCCTGGGTCAGCATTTTGTAACACAAAACAGTTGAAATTGCATATTATTAATAATTACCCCACTTGGATACCTTTTAGACTTGGAGGTGCTGTTTAGATGCTGTCATCACATTTCATTATCAGTAAAATCCAATATTTTCCTGCAATGTATCGTTGCATTGTTAAAAACGGAAGTGCAAAACTGAGTCAGAATACCAATGAGCTATACTGACATCATTCACAATGCCTCCAAAGTGAAAAAAATGAACAAATATTTATTTGATGTGCTGTATTGTTAGCTTCCTCCACCTCTGATACAGATTCTGTGTGTTATTTTCAAGTTTCCATTTAAGGTAATAGATTAGAGAAAAATATCAGCCATTGGCAAACTTTACAAGTTAGATTCTAATACCTAACATAAAATCAACATTAGCAGCAGGTAAGTTCACTTGGTTTAAGAAATGTACCAAAACTAATGTGGCACAAAAGAAGCTACATCAAAAGCAGATGAGACCAAACCCTGCATTGAGGGACATTTTGAAGCATTTAAAGAATAAAATGACATCTTCTATAGTCCCAAAGTTGAAAACAAACAAAAAAGGGTGAGATTGATATTCTCACCCCATAGCCAATGTTTATTGATATGCAAGGAAAGAACCATTTTCATAAACAGGAATAAAAGTCTGGCATCGCTTGCTCAAGTTTTTCAAGTGAAACCCCGAGTTTGCATAGTTTTTTTTTTCTTCAGATGTATGGAAGTAACTATTTATCACAACCCTACATACATCAATCAAGTGAAAGCTCTGATCCAGAAAGATTTGTGCGTAAAATTTATCTATGCAATGACAGAGAGCACATGGAGAAGCATATCCTTCCCCTACGCATATGTTACTGCACTCTCACAGATACTACGTTGGAAACATATGGAAGAATGTGCAGTGTAGCGATGGCTCAGGACAAAAATAGGATTAAATATTATTATTTAAATGTATATGCCCAGGTCCCAGCAATCTTCTAATTTTATTAGAGTATAACTCCCATGATCTGTATCTAGCATGACTTTTATAGGATGTTTTCAGATTAAACATATCTTTTGAAGGCGTTTGGGCAGAAAGGGATGTTTTCATCAGAGACCCAGAGAGTGAGTGCTCTTCGTGCTCACTTCCATTTTTGAAATAGTCTTGCCCTGTTTGGAAGGATTTCCCCTTTTCTACTAAGCTCCCAAAAAACTCTGAAGATAGGTCATTCAGAGATGTAATAATGTGATGGATTGGCAACAGGTTATTGATTTGTTGGAGTTTTGTTGGGGGTTATTGTACTGTTTTAATTGTATTTCTGCAGGCTGCTCAGTTTTCAAGTGTAGAAACCAAAGTAAAATAAATACACATAAATGAATAAAAATGCTGTAAGACTTGCAAATTGCAGGAGAGATCATCCAATAGTTTTGGAGATGCTAGAATGCTGGAGTAATGAAACAGCCAAATTTTACAATGTTACGATTCACTGAGGATGAATAGTTTTTTTCAAGCAACGGTCTTTGGCCGAAAATTAGAAAATTAAAGAATGTATAATTGCAGGCTTCCTCAAACTGTTGTTCCCAGATGTGTTTTTTTAAATATCTAGTCAGAATGGAGGGAAAATGCTTTACAGCTTGGTATCCTCTCATACACACATACTCTTTCTTTACTCTCTCTGGGAAAAATATGAATAATCTTACATTAAAATGACTCATGGGATGAAATCTGAAACTGAAGATAAAGAAAACATAATTATGAGAGACTTAACTATGAGAAATATATAAGCACTATGTCATACTAAGATAAGCATCAGCCAGACATACTTCCAAGAACCAAAACAAATATGAAACAACAGTGGCTAATATGTTTGGTAGCTTTTTATTTCCAACATATCTCTCCTGATAGCCCCCCACCCCGCCCAAGAGAGCAATGCAGAATAAACTAGAATAAACATTTAAAACATAACATTTGAATTCAGCCTTAGCCACACTTAAAGCAGGCCAATTGAATCAGTGGGATTTTGTATCTCACAGATTTCAGTTGGGTCTGCTTCAACTACATCTTGAGGCAACCTATTAAAACTGATTTGATATTTAATGTAGGTTAAAAAATGGTTCAAATCAAGTACGATAATCTACTGCTGGTATTTTTTCACCAAAGGAAGTTACACTTCTTGTTTTGAAACTTCCACTTTAATTCTTTGTTATATGAATTAGTTTGGGGCTCTGGTTGGTGAATCTTATGGCAACTAAGGAGGAAATGAAAGAACTCAAATAGTGAGAGATCCAGTTAACAGAGTAGTGAGGGAGAATTTGTGGCTTTGCATTTTAAACGATTTGTGCAATAGCAGATAAACCCCCAAAATTGCTCGGTGATCAAGCATTATATATATTCCCATGGAAACAGTAGAAGGACATACATCCAAGAAAGCAGCCTTGAACAGTTTCATCTGTTTCAGGAGCCTCTTCACCCCTTCACTTGCAGTTCATTCTAGCTTTTTGTAGACACATTTTAAATAACTGCTTCGGGTCACTTACTTTACGTAAACAACATATCAGAACAATGGACATGAAATTCTGCTGTATTTAAATCTTTACAGTTAAACTACTACAAGTATTAGTACATGATTTTTCTTTGGAAGAAGTAGAAGTCTTTTTAAATTAACAAAGCAATAAAAAGCATAGCTTGGAGACTACACTTCAGCATTGAAAGAAACAGTGCTTTAAACAGCTATCACAGTGTACACCCCGCCACATAACTTAGTGAACATCTCTTTTGATAGCTAAATGTCTGTGGAGATTCTCAGACATCCAGGTCATGGTTGTCCCAAAAGTGCTTCTTCAACTGGACTTTTTGGTTTTTCTTTGAAGACATTTCTTCAGATGAGAAGCGAAACACCTTCAAAGTAAAACCAGAAAGTCCAGTTGCCTGTTGAAAAAGTACCTTTGGAATCTCCTTTGATAATTATTGGTTGCAGCTGCCTTGCTGTCCGTCTTACATATGAGGACTTGGAACATTAATTCCTGTGGTTTGGGCTTGTCCTATTATTGCCACATTTGGGGCTGATATCACATTATTTTGTATCCATTTTTGTATGTTAAAGAAGCACAGATTCTATGCTTAGAATTCATCAAGACATCAAAAATTCTGGTACTCAGGGCAGGAGGTTTGACTGAAAGCATATTCAAGAATACTAGAAGATAAATTCACATATGACTGGCAGCAATAGCAATTAACAGTTTGTACCGGTTAATAAACTAAAATTTAAAAGGGAATTCTCTTAATGCTTCAATTGCCTTGGCCTTTTCTCTTTTATTTTTTTAAGATTCAAGGTAAAAAAGAAACCAGGACTTTCAAGTTTCATCTAATTTTATAGCTTTTATCCTGTAATATTTAGAATTTTTCCCTGTTTTTTTCCTCTTTTGCTTTCATTAGTATATTCTATATTGGCCTTGCAATTTTAATATTTTTAGGTTAAATCATATTGACTTGGGATTTTCATTTATTGAGCTTTTTCTTTTCTTTTTCCATATTTAATAAATGTGATTTTTAAAGTCCACTTACCTAGGCTGCTTATGGTAGGAGAAACGAAAAGCTTATTTTCAAGTACCAAATATTGAAAATGAATATTGAGAAAATATAATATTGGCACAACAGAAAGCCTACCTTTTATTCTCTGGATTCTCAGCACAATGAATGAAGAATTGAATATTTACTTATTGTATGTGCATTCAGCAAGCCTAAATACAAGTTTTTCTTTGACTAAAAATCATTGCTAACTTAAGAACCAGTTGTGTCAACGTTTTAAAGTGTTTTATTCTTTTTCTGCTATAGATGAACCAAAAATGTTTCTCTTAATCATTAAATCTTTGGTTCATTAATCAAGCAAATTAAATTTTTGCAGGATTCTTGATGAATGCTCAAATATTTGAAGGCTAATATACTAATGTTTTTATTTTATATTTAATAATATCACATCATAATTCAGTCATTCCTGTCCAGTACTTACTTGCCTTTGTTCTTATTGTCCAGTTTCAGATGTGACGAATAGTTTTAATTGTACATAGTCAGAAAATAAGATCCCATCAAAAACAACTACGGGAAATTGTATGTAGTATGTACAGTAATATGAATGCTCCAACACTGGAAGTTTTTAAACAGATGTTGGATTACCATTTGTCTGAATTGGTGTAGGGTTTCCTGCCTCAGAAGGGGGTTGGACTAGAAGACCTCCAAGGTCCCTTCCAACTCTGTTATTCTATTCTATTCATTGTGATTGTTTTCTCAATAATAACTTAAAAATTGGACATATTTAAGATTTAAAAATGTGAAAATCAACATACCTATATTCCTCAAGATGAAAGTTCATTCTCTGTGGTCTTAAATTAATTTATTACCTCATAACCTGTTTATTTTGTTCAAGAAAACTTTTATTTTATTCAAATATCACTGAAAGAAAGAGAGAAATCATTGAAATGAACCAAATCCCACTTATTCCAGGGGATAATATTCAGAATACCTAGCAGAATTGTTCCCCGATTATATGGAAGAGGTAACCAACAGAGTACATTAAATATTGTACCTAGTCAACATTTTTTCATTGTTTAAAAAGTTTTCCTGTCCACATGAAATGGCTCAGGGCAACAGTTGGCTCAGGGGGAAAAAGTGACAGGTCTAAAGTGATCAAATGAGTTTTATAGAGGGGGGCGGGTAGAAAAGGAATAAGAAAAGTCAAGAAGGCAGCCATGCCTGTGTAACTGAAATCTTATTCCTCAGAACTCCCAATAACTCCTTGAAATGCAATTTGACTAATACTCATCCTGTTCATCTCTTGATTCCTGCAGTCTCCTGTACTATTGTCCAAGGGATTCTTTCCTCATGATCTCACCACATATCCAAAGGTTCTGTTTTGGATTCTGGGGTTTGTATGACAGCTAGAATGACACTGAGCTGAAGACCAATCTGTCAATCATTGAACATACACGCCTTCCTGACTTTCCTGTAAGCAAAGGGTTCACACAAGCAAGCATCAAGGGGTTTATTTCCCATCTAAAGCCTCTTCTTGTCATAGCTCAGTAGTTCTGCCCAAATCAATGCATCAAGTTTAAAGTTTCAGAGATACTTTTGAGTTGGTAATGGGTGAGTTGCAGCTATCTATCTCATTGGGTGAGATACATACATACACACACATACACACACACCTTGAATTGCCCCAATTTGATCTGGTTCTCATCTTACATGAGTTACAAACTGGAACAAAGTCTTTATCCCTGTTTTTAGGCATTGGTGGTCTCCACAATAGTTCATGTGATCCAATAATCATAGAAATTGAACAAGTTCAGGTTTCATTACTAAGCACAATTCACATTTTGCAGACACTTCAATGGAAAGTGTGATTGTCAGTGAAGTCCTTGTTTGATTTAAAAGCATTTCTTCGGTATCATTTGAGATCCTTTATGGCTTCCAAAGTCCTGGTCCCTCTTTTCGAAGTAAAAACTGCTGGCAACATCTGTCTAGATTCCATGGGAAACTATTTAATGAATCTTATAATGACATGTTTATCTTGCAAGTTGTCAAGATGAGTAAGTATATAGCCTGAATACCACCATTCAGTTTGAATTGAGAAATAGCTACCACTCAAGAAATTTGACAGAATAAATATGTTCTTAAACAAGATCTGTCAGTTTCCTATTAATCTTTTGGCTCAAATTTCATTGCAGGCTGGCATCTTAAAATGGTTTCCCTTTCCTTCAGTAAAGGAAGACAATCATGTCTTCCTTTAGTATATAAATCAAATAAATAAATAAATGTTTCACCCAATTTGCTTCCCCTTCTCCAAACTGTACCCAATAATGTGACTCAAATGTTTATGCCATTGAAGTATGCTAACTGAATCACACAGCTTATTGGTTATAGTAAGGAGTTCATAGTTCAAGTGGAGCTGGTGATCTTACTCTCTAGGACAGAGCTCAATCCTTTTAAATGTATGGACTTCAATTCAAAGAATTTTGATGCTGGAGTTAAGCTGAATTTGTGATGGTTGAAAAACAGGGTTCTAGAAGGATGCCCAGTTTTCTGAAAAGGACTCTAGACCAGTGGTCACCAAGCAGTGGGCTGGGGATCACTGGTGGTCCACGAGAAAATGTTGGTGGTCCACAGAGAAATGTCCCCCACAAAGCATTTCCCCCAAAGCAATTAATCAAGGCTGCGCGGGAACATAAGGCTGTACCGCCCACATGACCCGCCCACCCGCTGGCCCCCATCCTTTGGCTGAGAGCAAACCTTACCTTGAGTAGAGCCACACAAGGTGGAACTGGAAGGTAAGACCAATGGCGGGGGAGGGAAATCCTCCCCGGGGTGCCTTGCTGATGTTGGTGGGAAAGTCAGTCCCATATTCCAGAGCTGCAGTAGTCACAAAACTGGCCCTTTGGTCATCCCGGAGCAGCTGCTCCTCTACCCGGGTGCACCAGCCTGCCAAGGACTGGAGGAGCGACTGTTCTGGGATGACCAAAGGGCCAGTCCTGTGACTATTGGAATATGGGACCGACTTTCCCACCAACGTCAGCAAGCCACCGTCAATCAAAATTCGTATTAGTGATCCGCAGGAATTAAAATTATGAGTTTGGTGGTCCCTGAGGTCCAAAAGTTTGGCGATCCCTGCTCTAGACTGGCAAAAAAGCACTGCAAATTCTGGCAGCACTATGGAGTAAAATGGTGTTTGAGTGAATCAAAAATTGTACAGATATGTCTTAAACCTCTCCCTGTTTACATTGTTGATTCAAATAGCATGCAAATATGCCTTTTCTTTTGTCTTTCATAACAAATGTTAGTGTCTGGTTCCAACAGAAGCCATAGGAAGCCCAGATTCATAACAATTATGAGATAATTGTTACTCACTGATTGGAGTCTGCATTTGGTTTTTCACATTAGTCTATATTTTTATGCTTTCCTCAACAGTTACTGACACTGATAGGTTCTAAAGGCAAATAATTCTTAAGGCTTTATCTCCAATTCAGAGGAAAGGAAGCAATGAATATTTTCACTACAAATATATTGGCTGTTCCCCTCCTGGCAGCTACCTATCAAACAATTAATGAATTGAATAAAGCCATGTTGCAAAAGATAACAAATGTAGTCAGTTTCATTTCTGGAATACAAATATTAAACCATATCCCAAAAGATTAAAAGTTCAGAACTGGCTAGAAAATCAGCATCTCCCTTCCTGCTTAATCAAAGCTGAACTGATCCAAGGAAGAATTTGATAACATCTCTTGTTTCTCATGACTAAGAGAAGAGCATGACTCTCTCCACCTACACATTTCAATATATTCAGTGATACGGAAGCATCTCATCTACATTTGAAAAGATCCCACTCTAAACTTATTTTCCTTTGAGTATTGAGATTTGAGACAGATGTCCTTCCAGACCTCTTCAAGTCTCTGCTCTTTTGCTTTAGTTTTGCTTAGAAGTATGCATCTTGTTTATATAGTAGAGAAAAACATCATTAAGAGAAGCGGGACAGAAACTGGCAATGTTTTTTTTTTTTTTTTGCAAAAGCATGGCTCTGCAGATTATGGAAAGGTATACAGATAGTACTGTTGAAAGAAATATCCTTCTGGGTTAAGTTCCAAGTGGGGAAAAAGACATTGGAAACATGGAGGCTGCTTGGAAGGTTTAATGGTGTACAGGACCACATGGCCTGGAGCTCCAGAGAAGGATGTTCACATACTTCAATGTGAGAAGGTCAAGAAGAAAGAAAGACTGAGGTACTGAGAGTGCTGGGTTTTATACCCTCTGTTGGGATTTGAATTGGAGCTTGTATTCTAATTGGTTATCAGACTCCCAGGGGCAACACTGTAGGCTGTCCTGAGTTCCAGGCTTGGTCTAGTCTTGCTGGGTGATTATGCCCTTAAAAGGGCTTTTGGCAGTTTCTATAGCTTTACCTGGAGTTCCTTGTTATGTAAAGTATTCTGGTCTAGGCCTTAATGGCCCACCCATTAACAAAGGTGGGGGTGAGTTTCTGCTTCTGAGGTGAGTTTCTGCTTCTTGAGTTTCTACTCTTCTCAGCGGAAATATTCTGCCTTTTTAATATTTCCTAGGCTATTTCAATTTTCTAGGAGAGGGGTGGGTGCTAACTTCCTACAGTACTTTGCAATGCAAGGCAGAATGGATTACCTATATCTGACAAAATCAGATATAGTAACAGTACAAAGTACAATGTAAAGTACAAAATCAGCTAGTAAACAAAAAAATAGCAACCTCTTGTTCAAACAGACTGCAACTCCCAAAATTCTCCATCAACTCCCAAAATTCTCCATCAAGATCACCAAGAGCCATGGTAACTGGAAACTACTAAGTCAGAAAAAACTGTTCAGTCTGCACTCTACAGTATATACTGCAGCAGGGCTACTGACTTTGCTAACATACATTAATGGTAGTGTTACCTTCTATCTACTTCCTATATGTGCTTTTGGTCCTACAGGATCCCAAGTTAGCTGACATGTGTACCAGTTACATCAAGGAAAATGGGCCTCTAGCATATCCTGGTTCATTGTTTTTTTTTCCTAGATAGCTTTGTGATGTTTGAAAACAATCTGTCACTCCAAACTGCATCAATCCAACATGGGGAAAATATACATAGTGATATCCCCCTGTTCCATTTTTATTGTTTCCTAGGTCTTACTCCAGGTAACAGCTAACTAAAATTTCAAAAACCATTTCTGACTTGAAATTCTCCATTATTCCATTTTTACTTACTTAGCACTAGGAACATTGTGTGCAGACGTTAATGGACCAGTGTCAGAAAATGGGTGACCTGAATTATGTTGGTAATCTTGGGGCTCTCTAAATGAAAAAAATAAGTCAGGGTCAGGAAGACAAAAACCTGAATAGATCCATTAGGACAGCAAAACTGAAGCTGATGTATCTATCCAACCAATTCTTAGACCATTTGCAGAGACTTGAAAAAAGCTTTTAAGAAGGACTCCAGGGCTAAACAGGCAAATAGAATGTATTTCTTGTGACTAGAGGAAAAAAAAACCCTTCTGATTCCCAGTTGTTACAATGTGCCTGAAGTCAATTATGCTTATTCATTATACCAGGAGAAACATAAAAATAAAAATAACTCAGGCAGACTGGGAATCAGTTGAAATGGAATTTTAAATTTATATTCGCTCTTCTGTATACACCAACACTCACGGGTTACTTAAGAAGTGTGTATTAAAAACAAAAATGGTTAGGAACAAGTTTGTATTAGATACAGAAGTGAGTGACCGTAAACAACAGCCTATTCATGGAACTGCCAAGAATTCTCCCACCAACAAAGTGACAGGGAAAGTCACTTCACAGCAAACCTACTTCCTTCCAGCACTGATAATGTTACATAATTGGGTAATGAAATGTCTGCAGAAAACCACCAAGATCAGAAAATACCAAGGGCCCCACAACTCAAGCCTCAACGTTTATTAGAAGTGAGTGAGTAGTATGAAATAAAAATATTGAGATGAAGGTGTGGAGAAAATGAATGAGGATGAAATCACAAAACAAATATACTGAAGAAAGATGGATGGGTTAGGAGGAAAGAAAAATAAGAAATTTGTGGTTGAGTCATATATTGTGAATAAACTGCTCTTCTGACCAGCGACAAAACCTTACTTAGAGGTTTTTTTCCCCATGAAGCCCCAAGTGCTATCCTTGTTTTACACAAACCTATTGATAAGGAGCTTCCCAGTCTGACCTCAAGCAGACAATTGTCTTCTGCATTTGTCTTAACTAGTCCGTTCCCCATTAATCCATTCCCCATTAGACATTTAACAACATAGCTAATCTTCACTACTATGTAACCTTCCCTTGCTGATATCTAAATTGTCTTTACTGATTTTTCCTAAATCAATTTAAGCAACCTGGGGGTGGGGTGGGGGGAGTGAAGAGTTGAACTTTAATAAGAGTTTGAACTTTGATAAGAACTTTCCCAACAAAGGCAACCCTCCATGAATTATTTCAACCTCAATGGTTGCTTGCACCCACTGCAACTGATTGGAAAAGGAGCTATCTTATTTTAGTATACAGAATTAATTAATAAAGCTTTACTAATTTGTTCAAACTGGCTTCTGTCCCAGCCAACAACTGGTAGAAGAGCAAGAAGTGGGAAGTTAACAGAATAGACAGTAATAAATGAAATAGAATATGCACTTGACAGAAATAAAAAGGGTTTGTAAAGAAGAAAGTTATGGAGACATACTGTGAATGTTTTGTGTTGATGTAAACCAGATTTAAATATCTTTCCTTTTCTCTTATTTTATGTCCTTAATTATCTTTGTTTACTCCCTTTTTCTGTACTTTGTATAAAGTTGTTTGTCCTGAAAGGAAATTGCATGATAGGTATACATACACATGTGCAACAGAGGAGAAAATAATTTCATTTTACAATTGTTTCATCTAGAGCTGTGTGCAAAATAAGCAAAAGGAGTCACAGTTATGGCTATATTGGCTGGAGAATTAATGAGATGCACATCTGGAGGGCATGCAAGTGAGGCAAAGTCATGTTATTGTTACTTACTTATCCTACCCAATAACATTTTATTGTTTGTTACTTATCCTACATTCTGTATGGCTATAGGATTCCAGAAAGATTTATGAATGGAAAACCCAAATGATAAAAATGCTTAGTATCCCCTTGCTATAATCCCTAAATGCTCTTCTATCTGTCAATTCTTGGCATAATAATCCTCTACCAATTATTTTAATTCTTACATGCATGTCTTCCTCTGTCTTTGTTCTGCCTACCATTGGAAGGTTGTAGTAAGACTCAGAGTACCTAGCCAGATAATTTCATTGGTGTGCTACATGTCCAGATGGCCTTATTTTTTTTCAGTTAGCTTTTCAATAGCTGAAAATGATAAGCTCCTGTCTTTCAAAGTTTGTCTTTTAAAAGTCGGTAGTTCTTCGGTAATTAATGGAACTATGTTAGGAATATACAGATAGATTTCCAACTAATTCATTTTCCTATCTTCTAGCAAGGTAGATTTATGCTCTTTTTCACTGCACTTCAGACTTTGCATGATCACTTGGTCATTCCAAAAAGCACAGAAAAGAAGAAGCAATCTTTATGAACCGAACAATATATTGATTACTTCTGCTGTGAGAGGAAAGAAAAAAGTCAGAATACCTAGCCACCTTTAAAAATAACTTCTTTTTAAGTGAAGTGAAAGACAAATCCTTGCTGGCTTTATATGACTATTGTTCCTGGAGCTAAATACCCAGATTCATTCTCATTATGATCCCTGACAGAATTATTTTACATTCCTAGTTGATACTGGCAATATACTTCTCAGAGATATCAAGTTCATTTCATTGGGGGAGAATGTAGTCTACGGTTGAGTTACTTACAAAGATCCAATAGGGCCTTCTTTTGTTCTTAAACAAGGGACTAGTAAATGTCAGAAAAAGAGCACTGGAACACAGTTTCTAACACAGTGACATTTCATATATTCAAATTAAAAGCATCGAAAGAATAGATTGCTTTTCTCATTCTCAGTGAATGAAAACATTACAGCTCTTCATGGAATACTTTGGGATTTACATGCCACAATTAAATGCATTATATCTTAGAAGTGAAAGTAAACTCAATATTTCATTGGCAACCGTGAAATACATCTTCGCAGCATCAGCAAAAGCAAAACCCTCATAACAAAACAAAACGGAAGATAGAGGAGTTTTTTGTCCCCATAGCAAGGATACCCAGCTTTTGATTTTGGTGGTCATAGGCCACTATTTGGGGCAAGAAGATGAATCTATAACAAATACACAGGCATGATGGGTTTGTATGGCACTTAAATAAATCTCCCTTTTTTAAAAGGAAAAATAAGTGAATTTTCAGAAGAAATATAATCTAGACCAGTGGTTATCAACCTTTTCTTCACCACAGATGCCCATTAAATATTTTTGTGGCCATGGAAATGGCTATGGACCCCCAAGACTTAACTCGATATCATGTTGCCTCAGGGGACCGCAGTCCACAGGCTGAGAACCACTGATCTACACCAAGAGAAATCATGTTTATGCAAAATAACTTAACTGTGGCATGAAAATTCTTAGTAACCATTTTTATATGACTTCCCCTTCATGAAGTTGTCTATATTCTCATCCCCACCCACAGCTGAGACAGCATCAAGTTACCTTTAACTATTCTATTGTTTAAATTTTTATTTATTGCATTTATACCCTATCCCTCTCTTCCGTAAGTGTTTAACACGTTCCCTCTATTCCTGACACAATCTTGGCTGTGTTTTCATTAACCATTCCACTGTTAATGTAGTTAATTATTGGTCAGGGTTGGGACCTGCTCAGCTCCATAAACTCTGGGTTCAGCTTTAGAGGGCCATTCAGGGAATTCAGGATGTGCTGGTGTGTGATACTATCCTTAAAGTTTTAGTAAGGGACAATTTAAAAAGTGATCTATGGATTCTTCTGCCTTCATTTCTTCTTCCATTGAGTATTACTTGTTGGCAGGAAAACAATCATAATTGTTCTTCCTAACATGGGGATAGGACTAGGGAAAGAGAGAAATTTTGATAGACATATGTGAAAAAGTTGGTTTCATAGTTGTTCTATGGGTGAATGAGGACAGCCTTGTAAAGTGAGGACATCACTTTTAAAACCTGGTGGATTAAAAAATGTTCTTTCTGAGATCTTCCTACCAGTCATCCTCCCACACTTGGCTGCGGGAGAAGGTGAGGATGGACCACCAACTGTTAGCTAATCTGAAAAATAGCTAATAGGTAGTTGGTGGGTAGCTTGGTAAAATTAAATATCTCCTTCAGCTATTCTTAGGCACTATTTTTAAACTCAAATGTATCGTTCTTCTCAAAGAGCACTAGATATATGTTCTGGCTGAGGAATATGGATTTAGTACTCTTTCAAGAAGAGTGCTAGATCCATGTCTCAGTTATAAGGGGAGAGAGGCTGCTTGGTACAACAGGAGAAGTCCTTCCTCTTTTCAACTGCAGTCTCCTTGATTCCTTTCAGTTATTTTTCAACACTTTTAAAACATGGCTTTGGTGCTGCAAGTCATGTTGGGAAACAAATTCTTTCCTTGAGATAGGATAGTTGAGATAGATAGTTGAGATAGAATAGAAAGAAAGGGACCTTAGAGTTCTTCTAGTCCAGGGGTCTTCAAACTTGACAGCTTTAAGACTTGTGGACTTCAAGTCCCAGAATTCCTCCTCCAGTCATGTTAGTTCAGGAATTCTGGGAGTTGAAGTCCACAAGTCTTAAACTTGCCAAGTTTGAAAACCCTTGATCTAGCCCAACTCATTAATTGCGGATAAGCAAGGTAGGGAGCCCTTTTTTTAAACCCACTTTGTGTTCATGTTGGAAGCACCAAGGCTAGTGGCTACAAGCATTAACAGCTACCTTGCTGCCAACAAGACCTTTTGTCCAGCCTGACTTTTAAAGCAGCATTAATATTTGGAAGGGGGAAAAATCTCTGCTAATTTTTTAGAGGTTAAATTTTACCTCAACCTTGTTCACAGTAGGGTTTTTCTTGCAAATTAGCTGAGAAACCTCATACTTCATAAAAGCTTTCAAAATTCTAGTTCAAAATCCCCTAGGATTGTAACTCTCTGTCTTGACTAATTATTTGAAAATATGCATTATTTTTAAACTCTGAACTAGATATACTCATCTGCTGACAGACAAAACTATCCATATATAAACCAAAGTTGGGAGATGTAAGGCATCATTTGGATGAAGTATTTTTTTTAAAAAAATGATTCAAACATTATTTTAGTCACTGAATAAATGCTATCTAGCCAATTTAAACAAATCTATTTGCCTTGTATATGTTATAAAATCTTTAGGAACATCCATCTAAATTGTGCAGTAAAAATGGATAGAATGAGGCTCTTTTTGTTTCCTTTTATATCCTTCATAAACAACTTTTTTTTTTCTTTGTTCTTTTTTTCAAGCATGCTAGAGTAAAAGAAAAAAAAGGAAGCAAACTAAAAGGCAAAACACTAATTTAGATACAGAAAGCAAGAGAAGAGAGATAGGAAGGCTAGTTCAGTTCCTTTCTACTATGACAGACCCTGAAGGCCAAAATCTTACACGATTAAAGTTCAGAGGGGGTGAAGGTGGGAGATGAAGTTGAAAGAGAATTACTTATTTTGTTCCAAACAAGGATGGACCAAATGAAAGCAAAAATAGAGTCAGCAGGTCTGGTCATCAAGACCTTTGGGAAGGAAGATGAATAACAGAAAAACATGTTCATTTCCTGAAGACATTTCCCCAGTGAGCTTTCCCAGTATACCGTTATCTGGAAGATATTAACAACAAGGTCTCCTTATTCTGTAGCAGAAAGAGAACTATCTCCAGGTATTGGCTCTTGTTTACTAAAACTATTCTCCATAGGCAGAAAGATATCTCCAGAAAATGATCCATGTCATCGCAGTTGGAAAATGAGAAATAACAGACTGTCCTAAAAACAATAACAACAACAACAACAATTATTATTATTATTATTATACACAAAAATGACAGTATACACAGCAAACGAGATAACCGTGCTGGGTTTCGTATCACAAATCACTACTCGAACACTTCCGAAGTGTTTAGGACTGTGTGATGTATCGGCGGATTATGCAAGCAGATCCCAGTAAGGTGGCCTTCTGCAGCTGACCAATGGTGATCTTGTCAGCGCCAATTGCTTTTAAGTGCTGGCCTAGGTCTTTATGCACAGCGTCCAGAGTGCCGAGTGCCACTGGGACCACCTGCACTGGTTTATGCCAGAGTCTCTGCAGTTCGATTCTCAAGTCCTGGTATCTGGTGACTTTTTCAAGTTGTTTCTCGTCGATTCTGCTGTCACCAGGTATGAAATGAATCATGGTGAAACACAACCGAACAAAGCCTATACCGGCTCGGTCGTCACCCGGGTTAACAAGGACCGCGTCGGGTGCTGGGGAACCTGGGCATCCGTTGACAAGTGCGCTACAGGCCATGGGTCCCATAGATGAGCAACCAGGGCATGGGCCTGCAGGGCTACTGGAAGCTGAACAACCTCAGAAGCAGCAGAAATACACCATGTCAGAGAACCGCACTGTAATGAAATGCTACTACAAAGCAGAACCAGAAAAACGAGGCTACCAAAAAAGGATGTACAAGTTATGGAAGCAAGAATATCCAGACTCAAGGATAACTGAATTATTGTTGTTGTTGTTGTTATTTTCAGCTCCATAGTGTCTGAGAGTGATCTGCTTTACAGGAAACAACTCACTTTGAAGGCTTTCAAAGGACATTTCTGTCTGGAAAGGATCTTTTCTTTGAAAGCTGCTAAGATCAAATTCATTTATAAAGTTAAAGCTCCTTTGCCTCCATTCTTATTCAAAGAAAAAAGGAAGACTCCGTATGATGTGGAATTAGAGAGTTTTGTTTAATTTAAATAAAAGGAATAACCAAACCTGCATTTCCCTTTTCAAAATTGAGATACTTTTTTACAAACTTGTTCACATATGCAATTGTTCTTCCAATCAATTTATAAGTGTAATTCATGAGTTGCAGCAAAACATCAATTGGTTATACACAAGTCAACTGCTACAACCAATGTTTTATATTCATACCAGATTTCATTTCTCACATATCCTGGATAAATGGCTTGGGGGAAATGTTACATCTTCCCCTTCAGGGAAAATATAAAGTATACGATCATAGATCCATAAAGAAAACAAAGTGAGAGAAGGATACAAATGTCCAATAAAAACCTTTGTATCTGAGAAAATGGACAGTCTCCTCTGCAACTGTGTTGGATGCAACTGAACTTTCAAGATCCTCCATTTGTAGAGTTTTCATGGAGAGATTCTCCATAATAGGACCCAAGATTGTTGGGGGCAATAAGCTGACTTTGTAAAAAATGCCGCTTGGGAGGGCCAAAAGCCTAAGCAGGCATATACAATGGAATGAAGGCTATTGCTGAGCACCTAGCATGGTGCTCCATAGACTGTAAGCCGCCCTGAGTCTCTGGAGAAGGGCGGCATATAAATGTAATTAAAAAAAAAAAATAATAGACTCACTAAATGAGAAGAGAAAGAGATGTTGGTTGGGCTAACAATGGTTTTTTGCAAAAATAGAAATCCTTTTTACACATTTACCATAAATGTTTGCAGAAGGAGCAAGGGAGACCAAATGACCATGTACTTATGATGATGTCATCATGCAAATTCTGTGCCTGACATACTTGCATAAATACTGGAAACAAGTACATCATGATACCATTTGTATGATGACATCATTAAGTGCATGTTATCATTTTGACATCATTTTTGGTTTGCTTTTGATCTGCCTACAAGTAAGAGATTTTAATGGGATTTTCCATGTCCAGAAATGGGGGAGCTCAATATCAAAAGAATCTTGTTCTTGAGTTTCCAATTCAGCAACATCCAATAAGGTAGGCTAAACAATTCAATTCCCTCTATAGGAAGAGGGGATATATATTTAATTTGGACTAAAAGCTATTGAACTCAAAGGGATTTATTATAGATCAGTCATTTACTCTCAGCCCGAGGAAGAAGAGAATAGCAAACACTACCAAAATCTTGCTAAGAAAACTGCAGGTTCCTAATCCAGGCAGCTGCCAAGAGTCAACATGGACTGAAGGATCATGTATGTACAGGAAGTATGTACATATAGGCTTATATTTCATGTGGTTTTATTTCTACCATCTTTCCCTGTGTGAATGTTTATGTGTCTATATACATGTGAGAAAGCATTTATGGGAGTGTGTGTGCATATGGGTTTGTTTGTGTGTGCATATGCACATGTGCAACGTGTTTTTGGTATGTTTATGCACATGTGTGTAGTGGTTAAAGCATCAGGCTTGAAACTGGGACATGTCAATTCCAGTCCCAACTTAGCTACAGAGATAGCAGGAGGACCCTGGGCAAGTCACTCTCTCTCAGTTCTAAGAAGGAGGCAGTGGCAAACACCTTGCAAAATCTTGCCAAGAAAAAATTCTATTTTAAAGACAATGAATGCTAATTAGTACTAATTAATGCATACTACTATGCCCCGGCCCTTTTAGGTATATAATATTTTACATAGCTTCTTTGCAGCTCCAATCATCACCTGTCTCTGAGCAGTTTACAATCCTACAATACAATAACAAGATTAAAATAAGCAGAAATAGCCAAAGGTTAAACAATGACAAAATAAAACATTCCTTTGCCAAAGAAAGTATGGGGTTTTGAAATATGATCAAGACAGAGATCTCATAGTGTAATGGCATGTGGGAATAACCTTTAAGGGTGAAGAAAGAGATGCTGTCTAAGGAACGATCAGAAAAAAGTGGGAGGAACCCCCAAAGGGTCAGACAAATTTAAGAAGAACCCACCCTAATTGATCAGACAATTAAACGTGACATCAGGATATTTATACTTTCAGACTTGCAAGGTTCTGCTATATAGCTTTATAATAAAGTAGAATTAGCTTATCTGGTGATGTTTCCTTTCTGGCTAATTCCGGAGAGTTGACATGTGGCTATAGAGTCCCAGGGGGTGTCAAACTCAAGGCGTCACGGCAGCTCACATGACATATGGAGACTTTTTCCCCCTTTGCTAAACCGGGCGTAGGTGTGGCCAGCATATGACGCATCCGGTCCATGGGCCAGGAGTTTGACAGCCCTGCTATAGACAAAGTCTATAAGAAATGGATTCTCCTGCCCATACCAGATGCACTCACCCGAAGGACAGAGTCCAAGTAAGCAAAATGTGGCACCAATCATAACTGGATATGAAATAAATTGCATAATCAGGGTGTATTTATATCAAGAGCTAACCTCTCTTGATATCATCCCACCCATTATCTGACTGGGAATAATCATGTAGTTCCAAAAGGCGGTCCTAATGAAAAGACTTTGCAGGAATCTTCCCCAAAAGAGCAAAATCCCCAGTTTACAGTGTTAATGCACCACCAGTCATCTGCAACCTTGTAAAACACAGCACAGAAAAACATTGTCTGTTTCTCCCCCACCCACCCGCCACTTTCCATCCTTCCCTCCCTCCCTTGCCCCCTCTTTCCTGGCTTTTAACTCTCTCCTTTGAAATGTTCTCACAGGGAAATGCTGCTTGTTAACTGGCTGCCAGTCCGATTTTTCACAAGTTTGCCACGTTGCAGTGACAGAACTGAAGCGAGACCCAGATGCTGCCGAGTAAATAAAATAGCACATCTGGGGTTTGGAAGTGGGCTGGCTCCACATTGTGGAAAAAGCTGATGAGGAGATATGTCCAAAGAACACACAGCTGGAAACCATTAGGAGAGAAGGAGAGGGGGGAGGAGAAAAAAAAGAGAGAGAGAGAGAGAGAATTGCTGCTATTTGAATCTCCTGCACACTGCAAACACTACGGAAAAACTCTTGTTTACATAGCCGTGAAATGTATAGCATTCCTTAGAACAGAATGACATTTTATACTTGACTTCAAATAGGGCAGATCCAGATCCAGCAGGGATGGGAAAGCAAAGGTTGAGGGTTACAAAGAGGGATGGGGGAACAAAATGGGTGGTGAGGAGTAGCAGGAAGAAGGCCAATCTGGAAACTTGCTTCTGAAAGCACAGCAGAACCTGGGAATTGGTTCTAAAATGGAAAGGGGTCTAAAATGGCTGGAAAGAAAGCATCACATGTCAGTTAGAACTTCATAGAAGAATCTATGCGTCTCGGAAGGGAACCCTGGAAGGGAGGACATTGTCCCACATACCATCTGTGAATGGGGGGAGAATCTTTCAAAATCAGATTCACTCAGCAAGATCAGCCGGGCAACACAAGAGTGGTCCTGTTTCATGTAAGGTGGTTACTTTCACAAAGTAAGAAAGAAAGATAATTTGGAAAAAGATAAAATAACAGCCCATTCTACTGTCATTCTGTTTTAGTGGCCCAATTTAATTTGTTCCTATATATTGGTTGCTGCACTAGCATATACACTTTTATGAAATTAAGAAGAAAGGTTTTTGCTAAATATAGTATGTATTAAAAGGGTACATGAAGACCATCTGCTTTTTTATTTGGAATGGTATAAATGCAACGGACAGAAAACCAATTTACTTTATTTAAGGAATATATCAGACGCACAAAGAATTGGAGTTGATTCAGAGTTCACTTACAACCCATTTTCCATGTGCAACAAACTACTATAAAACCTCTCACACCACTCCTTTAAAGTACTTTATCTGAAGCACAGATGGCTTGGTTCCATGGATCAGTCTTCAAGATTCATAATGGGTCCTCTTCTTCTACAAAGACTTTTCTTAACGTAGACGTCCTGAACAGTACCTGTAGCCATTTAGTCCTCAATAATTTTTTTGCCAAGGTACAAACAGGTGATTGAAGAGATTCCAGAAATGGGGTCAGCCAAGGTCTACAACAAGAGCATCACAGTTTCCTTCATGGGACTAAGCAAGTAGTAGAATTCCTGGCTGATGGAAGACATGCTTGACATTTTACAGCTTCTCAAATAATCCTGCTCATTGTAAAGGGAGAGAGAAAAAAAATCCTGTGAATCTGAATAGCAGCTAGATATGCCCATCTGTGGCTGAAAGCACAGAGAAGCTGTTTTGCTTTTCAGTCGGATCATACCAGTCCATCATGACCACTCTGTGATAAGGCACAAGATTATGCTTCTTCCCAAAGCATTTTTAAAAAAGCTCCTTTGTACCAAAAAGGGTTTGGATGAACAAAGAAGGCATTGAAGGCACATTACTGATTGAACTATTGGAGAAGGTTATCAAACTGCTACTCCTTCCCAGCCCTGATACATTTAAGGCATTAAATTTATGCTGGAGGACTTCTACCTGTAAAACTAGGGATTTTCAATTCTTTGACAATTCTTTGGAGCAAAATTTTGGCAATATACTGTATGTGGATGGAAGGAATCAGAGAATACTCACAAAAACAGGCTACACGGGTGTAACAAACTAAATGCATGACTTATAAAATATTATACCTGCAATATATATATATTTCTTTTTAAATTTGGTGCTAGCCTCATGCTTTATTAGAATGGTGTTTTCTTCATTCTGATCGATTGGGAGTTGCGGTCTGTGTTTATTGGTCTTGGAGTTTGCTGTGTTCGCTTGATTGGTATTTCTAATATCTTCTGTCTATTTTGTAGCGGGTTTTTTGTCAACATTGTGTTTTGTGTATTGGGGGCTTTCAATGCAGCCTGGCTTCAGGTGAATGGCCGGCTATCGTTTATTAGGAAGCTAGATTTCATCTGGGTGGCTGGCTGGGGTGTGTTTGGGCTGGAGGTATCAAGGGGGTTCTGTTTGTGCCCAGGAGTTTGCTTGACTTGTGGTGTGGAGATTTTTTTGTTTGTAAGTGCAGGCTTCCAAATAATTGACAGTCTGGTGGAGTCATCTCTTCTATTCATGCTTTCAGGTCGTTTTTCAATCTCTATGGCTTCTCTGATAATTCTGTAGCTGGGGTTTTCTATAGTGGCTAGGGTTTTGGTGCCATTGAAGTCGACGCTATGACCTGTGGCTTTCATGTGTTGGACTAGTGAGGAAGTTTGTTCCAGCTTTTTTACTGCATTTTTGTGTTCATCCAAGCGGGTACTTATTCTTCTATTGGTCTGTCCGATGTATGTGGCAGGGCATGATGCACAGGGGACTTCATATATGCCTTGGTTTTCCAGGTCAATTTTATCTCTGGGGTTTCTTAGGATGGCTGCTATTTTTCTGTCTGTTTTGAAGGCAGTCTTGATGTGATGCCTGTGCAGTATCTTACTGATTTTGTCTGTAGTACCTCTTATGTAGGGCAGGACAGCTGTTCCATAAATCTGTTCATCTTCTAGGTCTCCATTATGTCTTAGTGTGTTTTTGTGGATCAGGCCTGTAATTTTGCTTTTGTGGAAGCCATTGGCTGTCAGTACTTTGGTCAGGGTGCATAGCTCAGTCTTTATGTGTGTCTTGTCTGCCAAGCGTTTGGTAGTGGCAATTAGTGTTTTGGCAACAGAGTTTATCTGTGCTGGGTGGTGTGGGATTGAGAGTTGAGGTAGTGGTTGGTATGTGTTTTCTTCTGGTATATGGTGTGTCCTAGTATGCCATCTGTTTTTTTGTAGATTAGTACATCTAGGCAAGGGTGGGATTCAAATTCTTAACAACCGGTTCTGTGGGTATGGCTTAGGTGGTGGGCATGACTTGGTGGTCATGTGACTGGTTGGACATGGCTTGGTGGTCATGTTATTGGCTGGGTGTGGCCAACTCAATATCACTCACATTGAGGCATGCATCTCCTTGCCTGGCCTCTCATGACTGTGGGAATGCTGCAACAGTTGTAAGTGTGAAAAATGGTCATAAGTCACTTTTTTCAGTGCCATTGTAACTTTGAATGGTCATTCCACACAAGCAAAGTACCAGCAAAGGAGGGGAAATACTCCAGAGAAGTTCCTGAGAACCAAGAATGCCAAGAATGTAATAAGGGTTAACGGAGAGGCAGTTTCTGTAAGCAACATCAGAATGTTTCCTTCCTGCCTTCCTTACAGGATTATGCCAGTAATTTCTTCTAACAACCGGTTCTCCGAACTGCTTAGAATGTTAACAACCAGTTCTAGCAAATAGGTGCGAACTGGTAGAATCCCATCCCTGCATCTAGGAATAGGTAATTGGTTGTTTGTTTCAGTTTCCATGTTGAATTTGATTTTGGGTTGTATGCTGTTTAAATGTGTTAGGAAATTGTTTAGGTTTTCTTTTCCATGGGCCCAAATAACAAATGGGTCATCGAAGTATCTTAACCATATGTGTTGGTTAAGCAGTATTCTGCTACCTGGGTGCATCAGCCTGCCATGGACTGGAAGAGCAACTGCTCCAGGATGATAAAAGGGCTAGTCCTGTGACTACTGTAGTTCTGGAATATGGGACCGACTTTCCCACCAACATCAGCAAGCCACCTTCAGTCAAAATTCATATTAGTGGTCTGCGGGATTTAAAATTATGAGTTTGGTGGTCCTGAGGTCCAAAAGGTTGGTGACCCCTGCCTTAAACAGTGCCTCTGACACAACTGCAGTGGAAACAAATAGTTGGAAATCACCCTTCATCCAAGCCACCATGTTAAGCAACCTATTCTCTTCTTGCCAGATTAATTGATCAATGTATTCATTTCTCTCAAGGAGATAGCAGTATCTAAGGGAACTCAGCTGACTCAAAAGTTAGGTAGGGTTAAAGCTGGTTAGCACTGGGATGGGAAACCACTAATTCCAAGGTGAGAATTTTTAAAAACCAAACAAAAGGTCCATCCTTTTAGAAGGCAATGGCAAACCATTCACATAGTTAACCACCTTTTCTTTAAATTATCCTTTTCCTGAGAACTATTCCAGAATTTTATTTTGAGACTCTTGACTTTCCCCAAAAAATACTTGCCATGCATAGGAGTACCAACCTCAATATATTCTAAATCAAGCATAACCAAAAGTTTAAAAAGCATCCTAAAACTGGGCAGGGGTTAAGTACCTCTTAGTCTTGCCAAGGCAATTACATAGGGACACCTATGAAAATATTAGAATTACTGGAAGGAGACTTTACATTATAAAAGCCATCAATGCTACCTACTACCATCTTCTATTAATGACATTATACACTTTTTGCTTTTGAACAACTGACCATTATTGTTTATTCAGTGCTACAATAGATGAAACAATGAACTAAGGGTGGTAGATGAATACATGATTATGTATCCATTTTTCATATTTTTATTAGTTTTGTGACTACCCTGTTGAGGCAAATGTGATCAAAAGTATTGGTCAGCACAGTTGATCTGGAAATTCGACTGATGAGATGGAATCTTGCATTGAGCATCCTGATGCAAATTATGTTAATCAACGGAATCTGCTGATTAGCTAACATAAGCATGAGAGAAAAGCAGATATTAAAGAAAAGGACCTTTCTCTGTCCTGCATATCACCAAAGGTGACCACGTCCCTCAATTATTCAGCTGTTCTCATACAAATGCAGCTAACAGAATCACCAATTCTATATCCATACAATTTTGCAAAGCGTTCGCCAATTATGGAGGACAGATGGGACAGGACAGTAACCTGTTTATGCATGTTCCAGAAGCACCTGGCAGCTGAAGCACAGAAATAGAAGGCTCTGTTGAACAGATTTTTCAGTGATCCAGAAGGCCATTTCAGGAGATGTTTAGCAATAGCTCATGGAGCGTTTTGTGTTATTTGTTTCATGGCTGTTTTATTGAAACCATTATAAAATATTCTGAGCCATTTTAACCATTTTGTTACTAACACTTCTGGGTTTATTTTTATTTATTTTATTTATTTATTTAGTTGTCAATTGCTTACAGGATAATAGGTATAAGTAAAACCTAGTTATGAATACATGGATACATATAAGAAAAATAAAATATAAAAGAAACAATAGGACAGGGACGGTAGGCACGTTGGTGCGCTTAGGCACGCCCCCTACAGACCGCTTAGGAAAGGGGTGAGGTCAATAGTAGAAAGTCTAAGGTTAAAGTTTTTGGGGTTTGGGGAAGAAACCATAGAGTCAGGTAGAGCATTCCAGACATTGACCACTCTGTTGCTGAAGTCATAATTCCTGCAATCAAGTTTGGTGCAATTAACCTTGAGTTTGTATCTATTGTGTGCTCTTGTGTTGTTATGGTTGAAGCTGAAGTATTCATTGATAGGTAAGTCATTGCAATGTATGATTTTATATACTATACTTAGATCGGACCAAAGTAGTTCTAGATTTTCTAGGTCTAGAATTTCGTTCAGTTGTTGTTATTGCAGTGGATTTTCTCTATTAATATTTTACTTATAATAAATGCTCACGAAAGTTCACTGTGAGCTGTCGGAAGTGTTCATGGCAGCAGGTCAAAAGTCCAGAAGAGGATGGTCATGATCACACAATCACAACCCCACTCATTTTAGCATGCACATAAAGAGTCATGCAGCCATAGCCACTATTTTGAATATTTTGATTCTTTCTGCAGGCACCACTGCTGCCTTTGGCTAAAATAGGTTTTTTAATTCAGATTATTTTTAATTCCTATCAATATATTGATAGATTTTCTCCAAGATAATCTAATCCCTAACCTCTTCTTTCAAATCAGTTACAATGGGGCATTCATCACCACCATTGCTGAGATCATCAACTTTGCTGCTGCTCTTCGTAAAATATAGGAGGTCTATGGAATAGAGAAGCTGTTTCTTACATCACTTAGATCTGCACGTTTTCATATTGAACAATAAATCGACAGATTATGGAGTCTGAAATAAAGGGATCAAGAAGCAGTTGTGCCCTGTCATCCGAATGTTTGAAAACCACCAACATAAGAATAGCTGTTTCAAAACAGATCATAGAGTTATGTCTCTATCCCAATAGCCTGTTTAAACCATTTTAAAAAACCTAATCTTTCATAATTATAATGTGTTTCCACACTCACATTTTATACATGCAACCTGTCTCCTTGGCTTATATGTAATATTCACAATATTGATTCAGCTTAGTCTCATTAAAGCAGCAATTTGTACTAATGGGATAACACTTGGTGACAGCAAACTCCAACTTTTGTCTTTAATTCTGTTTGTACCAATGGTTGACTCACTTATTCTGTTTCCTTTTAAAACACTTCTTAAAGTAACTACAAGATGAATCCATATCCCTGATAATAAATGGGAGTCTGATATACATCTATAGGCTAATTATGATGATGCCAAAATGCAAGGTCCACTCTTTCATACTTGCACCACAACTTTGCACACAAAGGATGGGATTTGCATCATTTATAATATTTCATTGCCTCATCCCATCATGGTCATTATCCACCTAAGATTGTAAGAGTTGACAGGAACAACAGAATGCAAAAAAAAAACAAATCTGAATAAAAATACTCTAATACAATTAACTATACAGCTTATACATGGATTATTATGAAATCCATTAAGCATTTAATCAAGTTACTTTCTTAAATCCTTTTTTTTTAAGTCAAATGCCTACTAATTTCTTCCATACTGTACTCAGGAAAATTGATAACCACTAACCAAATGAAAAGAACAAAAAAGAAAAAGAAAGAAAAAATATTGAGAGTAGATACCACCAAGGAAATAATGGAGTTATGACAAAAGCAAAATAAATGCTACAAATAAGTAGTTAAAGAAAAGAGAGAGAGAGAAAGAAAAGGGAGAGATAATCAGATCTACATTATGCCAGAGCAGTAGCAGAGCCCCACTAAGATATCATGGGCAGATACTCTTGAATTCTCGGTTCTGTTGGAGAAGGCAGAAGTGCATTTTGCTGATAGAATGAGTAGCTAGAATGCTTACTTATGCTGAGTGCCAAAAATTATGCCCTGAAGATGAACTTTCTACGTGCACTCATTTATTAATTATCCTATACCACTATTTACATGGTATCCTCTTAATGACAGCTAGTTATACGGTTGCCACAAAATCCAAATTATGTTTATACCTAAATGGGCTTAAAAGTCATGTATATTTCAAGATTTATAATTACAATCTAAGGATCCAGATTGTTTGGGAAAATATGCTGATGCTGTAAACCGCTTGGAGGGGGTTATAAAGTACTGTGAAGCGGTGTACAAGTCTAAGCTGTTAGTGCTATTGCTATTTTTACTTGCAACAGCATGTATATGAAGTTTAAATAGCATCCAGAAGTTGCAACTGGTGCAATATGGGGATTGGGGAAGCTAAGGATGCTAATCATTGCAAAATATAGAACTGTATAGCTCCCGCTGCCTTAAGAAATTTCAAAACATTCTCAAAGATCCATCTCATCCTGGGCACCCTTTTTTTTTTAACTATTACCATCTGGCAGATGGTACAGGATAATAAAAACAAGGACAAATAGGCTGAAAAACTGCTTCTATCCCAGGGCAGTAACTCTATTGAATTCTTCTGTATAGTGCAATATTAATGCAATATCAGGGATTTTCAATTCAATGTATAGAATGTGAAGGATGTGTGTTTGTATTTATTTTCATAGTCATAATGTACACTGAAAATGGTATTTAGTTTCTTTGTACAGGTTTCAATGACAATAAAGTAAACTAAACTAAACTAAACTAATACAGGAATGATGCAAAGACTAGTTTTTATGATCTGCAATAGAGTTCATTTACTAAGCATCAGTTAGTACTAATTATTAAAGCCTGAAGGGTTTAATGTGCCTACCTAGGGGCTGCCTCTTCCTGTTCACAAACCTACTTAGTCATGAAGACTTAAGTGTTTCTGACATATAGGAAGTTCTCTCCTCTCCCCTCCCCTCTCCTCTCCTCTGCTTTTAGGCTACAAAACCTTGAGAGTTGCATCCTGTTCTCCTTTCTCAGCCTTTAGAAAATTTTACCAAATCTTGGACCCTTGATTGGTATTAGCAGTAATTCATGATCTTTCTTTTTTGTGTTCTATATTTTCATCTTTGTTAGCTGCCATGAACAAAAAAAGTAAGCAATAACTAGGCATTTAAAGAAAATTCAAGAAGTATAAGTAGTAATGGTGGCCTGAAAAAAATTATCCAGTAGTTTTAATAAACGAGTTGGCTGCAGAAATTCCATTCCTCCTATAAACTGTGATAGATGCTGCCATTTTTCCATTGGCTATTTTCCTAGTGGCTTTAAGAGTGGTTCCAAGTGGAGTTGGGAGAACTGGAGATAGATTTTAAACAAAGCCAACAGACAGACATCAAGAATCTGATGCAGAAACTCCTAGGCTTAGCAAGTACAGAAAATAATTGCCTAACATAATATTTGTCTTGTGGAGATGGGGTGGAGCAAGAATTCCCACCAACTGAAAAATAGACCTCCAACAAGCTCTCCAGAGCCTCTGTGTTTCAAAGAAAACATCAGCTTTGCTCCAGTTTCAAAGAAATTACAGTAGAGCCAGAAAAAAAAAATTGGCTCAGTCCTCAAAACCACTTGATATCTGGAGCTGGCTCCAAATTGGCACAAAGCCCTTATATAGAATTGTCCTAAGAGAATCAGTATAGTGTATAGGTTAAGGTGTTGGAGACAGAAGTTCAAGTTCACCTTCAGTCATGGAAATTCATTGGAAGATTTGGGGACAAATCCTGCTTTTTAGCCAAACCTATTTTACGGGGTTATTGCAAGATGAAATGAAGGGAAATTCCCATATAATCAGCATTGAGCTCTAGAGAAAAGAACAGGATATAAATATAGCAGCGAAATAAGATCAATCTCTGATATTAAGGCTGCTATAATTCACCCAAATCTGAATCCAATTTTTTTGAAATGTGCTGTTTTGCTAAAAAATTCTCCCATAAGAAACAGCATAGCGGTACTAACAGAATATCTTGATTTTAGAAGGCACAGCATTCTCACAGTTCAAACAAAGAACAAAACACACCTGTTCTATTATTGTATTATTCAATGGCAAGTCATGTTCAATGAGGTCTTTTTTACATAAATAATACATTAAATGAATCCATAAACCACCAAGGCATACATTTACTGTTCATTAAAAAAAAAGATTTCAAGAAGATAGATTTCTTGATAGGCAATGAGAATTATTCTAATTTTAAAGAGGTTTGATCAAGCCGAAAGAAATAAGTTCTTCATCCTGATGAGGAAGCTAGAGAAGAAAGAAACATGTTTTTAAAAATTAGGAAATCATGAGCGAAAGGAATTAGCAAGTGGAGCTATTTCAATCAAAGGATAATAAGCATGAGGAATATATGATTATTAGATAAAGTCACTGAAACAATTAGTAGGAGTGAAAGGGAAAAGGAAATTATATGTGTGTCATATTTTTAGATTGGGGGCATCTTTCGAGAATTCAAAAGCTTCTGTATGACTTCATAACCTTGGTGCCTCCTTTGCTGGTACTTTGCCTGTGTGGAGTGACCATTCAAAGTTACAATGGCATTGAAAAAAGTGACTTATGACCATTTTTCACACTTATGACTGTTGCAGCATTCCCACAGTCATGAGAGGCCAGGTGAGGAGATGCGTGCCTTGATGTGAGTGATGTTGAATTGGCCACACCCAGCCAGTCACATGACCACCAAGCCACGCCCACCAACTTAGCCACGCCCACAGAACCGGTTGTTTAAAAAATTGAATCCCACCCCTGGGAATATTAATAAACTCACTAAACCACATTTACATGTGTGTGTGAGTGAGCGGGCCAGACAGTTATCCTATGAACAGTTAGTCTTCAGTGTACCTGCTGGTCCCTTTATTTGTTCTCAGTTGACCCTTTTATTTCCACCTCTCACCCCACCATCTCTACCACCTGAAAGCTGAGCTACTTTTGAACAGAGCCTTTGCACTCTTTTAAAAAGAACCAGGCCCATGATTCAAAACAACTAAGCTGAGAGGTCATAGGCAAGGAGGAAGGTTTGTTCAAGCATAAGCATTGTAAGTGATCCTTCCAGTCTCATGTTGTCCCTCTCTTTCATACCTGTGATCTGTCAGCCAGGCTATTTTTAGATGTGTGTTTATCCCCCTTTCAAAAGACTGACTTACAGTAACAGAGCAACAGAATACCTCTGCACCTGGAGCTCATCAATTGAGCATCTCAATAAGTGGCTCAGCTGCCATTCACCAATCCTTATCCATCCCTGCCCCATCACACCTTAAGGGGAGTTAATGGGTGTTTTTATTTTTATTTGTTTTTATTTATTTGGTTTGTCAATTGCTTACAAGATAATAAGTATAATTAAAAACATAGTTATGAATACATGGATACATATAAGACAAATAAAAGAAACAATAGGACAGGGATGGTAGGCACGTTGATGTGCTTATGCACACCCCCTACAGACCTCTTAGGAAAGGGGTGAGACCAATAGTAGAAAGTCTAAGATTAAAGTTTTTGGGGTTTGGGGAAGAAACCACAGAGTCAGGTAGAGTATTCCAGACATTGGCCACCCTGTTACTGAAGTCGTATTTCCTGCAATCAAGTTTGGTACGATTAACCTTGAGTTTGTATCTATTGTTTGCTCTTGCATTGTTATGGTTGAAGCTGAAGTATTCATTGACAGGTAGGACATTGCAATGTATGATTTTATATACTATACTTAGATCGGACCGAAGGTGGTGTAGTTCTAGGTTTTCTAGGTCTAGAATTTCAAGTGGTGGCATAAGGTATTCTGCAACGAGTAGAGGAGTGAGAACTCTTCTTGTGAAATATTTCTGGACTTTCTCAACTGTGTTAATATCAGATACATAATGTGGGTTCCAGACTGTCAAGTGATGTTCCATGGGAGGGGAAAGGAAGCAAGACAAAATAGGATCAGCAATGGCAACAGCACATTGTAAGCCAGCATTCCTTTCTGCCAGTTCCTTGACTGGAGGAAAGCACAAGAACATCTGGTTATGCCTCAGTACACCCTGAATGTTCATACTCCCAACAATGAACTACTTCTGAACTGGATCACTAATATTTAAATCATGTTGAATTTACATTATTTAAACCTATGATGTCTCTGGGTTTTGCAGAGATAAAATGCACCCGGAAAAAACATTTTGCACAAATGAATAATTAGCTGTTGAATAATCAACAGCCCACTCTGCTAGCTAAAGCACAGCATTCATTGGCCCTCAAGTAAAAATGTTCCTTCGCACAGTTCTCTCTTATGTGTATTCAGATACAAGACCAACTCGGAGGAATCAAATGTACCATAGACGGGAGCCCTAAAACAAAAGTGAGTATGAGATTCCTGTGAGAGGTTATGAGAGGGAGGGAGGGAGGGAAGGAGGGAGAGAGAGAGAGAGAGAGAGAGAGAGGGAGAGAGAGAATGAAAAAAGAAATAAATAAATCAGCTTTAGGCCATATGGGAACATTCCATATAGCATCGCAGTACAAAACACAAACTGGTCTTCTTGCCTACAGGCAGAGTATGTTAAATACAGTTCCTCTTATTATTTTTCTTTTTTACCTAGCCAGATGATTTGTTTTTACTGAGTCTGGTTACAGGCTGTAGAAACATATTGGGGCAGGGAGGGGAAAGCAGAGAGGAAATTGCCGACCCTAAAATTTTCTCTGAAGGCTTTGAAGGGTGGATGAGGGTTTATTCCTTACACTCGTCTTAAGCTTGGGCCACCCAGTGACGCTTTCTGAGAACGTGTTCGCATCTGTTAAAGACTGAAAAGAAGTCACAGTTCATAGAAAGTTAAACATCAGAAGGTTGAAGTAAAGCAGGAAAAGCAAAACAGAATGTTCTTGGGTTGCCATCTCAGTTAGCTTCCAAATGACACATAAGCAGCATTGAATTGAAAAAAAAAGCAACAGAAAAAGGAAAACATGACACCCAAGTAATTATTTCCAATTTTCCCTTTAGCTGTTCTCCTCTCAAATGGGAAAAAGATATTATTTCTAAATAGAACGGATCATACAGGAATGTTTTTAGCTTGGCATTAAAGTGCCCACTGCCAAAGATGGGAAATGACATTATCAATATGTCAAGATGTAAACCAAGAATTTTCTTAACTGGAATTCCATTTCTATTGGACTAGATTTATTATCTCCATAATATCTATGTTTTTCCAAACTTTGTTATCCCCTAGGAATGTCACCTTTGAATATAAAGCAAGGCATCATGTAAATGAGACAATAGATATTTCTACTTAATCATATCTCATGAAGAATATGTTTGAATTTTTAAATCAATCCCCCAAGTCTAGGTAAGACAGACAATTCATTTTTGCACTATTTTTTGTACTTCAAATGTTAAAATGTCTTAAAATAAAATCAAGGAGAGGTGGGGAAAGTGTAAAGTGGTTCAACGACTTTCTCCACCTCAGACATTTTTTTCAAAGCTCCCTTTCACAAAATAGAACTACATAAGGGCATCCTTTAAATTGAAAGCTAGATACTTTCTTGTCTATCTTGAACAGAAGGCTTTTATCTGAAAAGAAGATAATTTCCCTCTCAAACAATTTATCTTTAAAACAGGTGAAATGACTTGGAGAACATTACCTGAAAGATTAGGGAGGGTCTATTTAAACTTCCGTGGGGGGAGGGGCAGGATATCATCATCAGAATCATAATTAGGATCAGCTAGCATTTTGGGTAAACAATAGTTTGGAGTTTGTTTGTTCCTGTCAGCCCTTTGAGGTTGGTTAAGTCAAGGCCCAAAGGGTATAAGAATAACCGAATCTTGAAAGCCGGTCCAAGTTTTTCCCCTCAAAATGCAGGTGGGTTATTTTCTCAGCATTGTGTATCTTTTCTGTAAGATCCTCCTTTGTACAATAGAGCCTTATACAGTGGTTTTGCTAAGTCCAGATTATCTTTTAGACGTTGGTTGTGCATTCTGTTACTTAATGTGTATATTGTTTTATAGCCTCTTTTATATATTTTAAGCTTGACATACAATCATTAATTTAGTGACCATTTTGAAGCAGAGATGGTATTTAGCAGGTTCTGATCAGTTCTGGAGAACCAGTAGCGGAAATTTTGAGTAGTTCGGAGAACTGGCAAATACCACCTCTGACAGGAGATTTTACAGTATCCTTCCCCTGCCATGCCCACCAAGCCACACCCACAGAAGTGGTAGTAAAAACATTTGAATCCCACCACTGATTTGAAGTTATATCAGCCCTGAAAAAAATGATTTATAACCAATTTTCACACTTACAACCATTGCAGCCTCCCCAAGGTCACGTGATCAAAATTCAGATGCTTAATAACTGGCCGATATTTATGAGGGCTGCAGTATCCTGGGGTCATGTGATCTTTTGCGACCTTTTGTGATCTTTTGCAACCTGCTGACAAGCAAAGTCAATGGAGAAGCCCAGTGGTGGGATTCAAATTTTTTTTACTACTGGTTCTGTGGACGTGGCTTTGTGGGTGTGGCATAGCTTGGTGGGCATGGCAGGGAATGGATACTGCAAAATCCCATTCCCTCCCCACCCCACTAACTCCTGCTTTCCAGCTCCATTCTCCTGTGCAGGGCAACAAAAGAAGACCCAGCCGATCAGCTGGGGCTCGGGAGGCAGAAAATAGATGGGGCAGGACCAGTCAGAGGTGTTATTTGCTGGTTCTCCAAACTACTCAAAATTTCCACTACCAGTTCTCCAGAACTGGTCAGAACCTGCTCAACACCATGTCTGGAGAAATGTTGTTATTATTATGATTTGTCACATAGTCAGCCAGCTGTTTATTTATTTATTTATTTATTTTTTCGTATTTCTATACCGCTCCCTCTCCCAAAAAGGGACTCGGGGCGGTGTACACCCAACAAATAAGATAATACAGATAACAGAATTAAAAATCAAAATTAAATAAATATATGATTAGATCTCAGTTAGCTAAGAATAAGAACCCTTATTAAAATTTAAAAAACCCCAAAGATCCTTATTGGGCCAGACCGGCTTGTTTGAACAGTAAGGTCCTAACTGCGCGCCGGAAGGTTAGGATGTCTGACATGGCTCGTATCTCCGGGGGGAGACAATTACAAAGGGAGGGGGCTCCCACAGAGAAAGCACGTAATCTCGGGGCCGACAGCCGACAGCGATCGAGTGGCGGTACCCCAAGCATGGCGACCCTGTGGGAGCGTACTGGGCGGCGGGAGGTTGTTGGTGGCAGCAGGCGGTCCCGTAAGTATCCAGGTCCCGAGCCATGGAGCACTTTAAATACTGTTAGTACCACCTTGAATCGAATCCGGAAGGCCACAGGAAGCCAGTGCAGCCCGCAGAGAAGTGGTGTTACGTGGGCGTCCCGAGGGGCGCCCACGATCATCCGCGCGGCTGCATTCTGAACTAACTGTAACCTCCGGAGAATCTTCAAGGGGAGCCCCATGTAGAGAGCATTGCAGTAGTCCAAGCGGGAGACTGGATTTGGTGTTTTTATTGAGTTTTTACCTTTTGAGTCATTTATTTTTATTATATATGTATCCCGCTTTTACTTTGGACAACTCGGAACATTTAGATAATGTTCCCACATCCCAATTTCACTACAACAACCCTATGACATGGGTTGGGTTGAGAAAGAGAGAGAGGGTGATTGGCCCAAAGTCACTCAGTTGGCTTCCAATTCTAAGGGAGGACTAGAACTCATAGCCTCCCAGTTTCTGGTGCTACCTCTAAGCCACGAGATCAAACTGGCTCCCTTGAAAGCTCAACTTTACTATACTATACTTTACTATGAACAGATTTCCAGAAAAATTGCAGACTACATTTGCGCTTCAGTTTGAGATGCAGACAAAAGAAGACTCATCCACACAGCCTGTCTTCAACAGTGAAAGAGACACAGGGCAGAAAACATGTTAAGGTAAAATGTCAAACTGCTTTAGTCATATAAGAAAACATTGATATTTATTTATTATTTATTTATTTTATTAAACTTATATACCACCCTCTTTCCCTGACAGGACTCAGGGTGGTGTACAGCCAATTAAAAATATCACAACAATACAAAATTAAAAAACAATTAAAATAAAATATATAGTGGCTGGAATAAAAGTATATAAAGGGGAATTAAAAAGATTAAAAACCAGATAAAACCAGATTAAAATTCTAAGAGAACCCTAGGCCAGACCGGCTTGGCGAAATAGATGAGTCTTCACCGCCCATCGGAAGGTCAGGAAATCAGGGATGGTTCTCATCTCCAGGGGTAATTTGTTTCAGAGGGAGGGTGCCCCCAATGAGAAGGCCCACACCCTCGGGGTCGCCAGCCATCCAGCTGGCAGCACCCCGAAGAGACCCACTCTATGGGAACGTATTGGCCGGCGGGAGGCCAATGATGGCAGAAGGCGGTCCCGTAGATACCCCAGCCCCAAGCCATGGAGCGCTTTAAAGATGGTAACCAATACCTTGAAGTGCATCCGGAGGACCACCGGGAGCCAATGAGCTCGTGCAAGAGCGGTGTGACATGAGTGTCCCGAGGAGCTCCCAACACCACCCGTGCGGCTGCATTCTGCACCAGCTGGACCCTCCAAGTGCTCTTCAAGGGAAGCCCCATATAGAGAGCATTGGCATAGTCTAGGCGGGAGATTACGAGGGCGGAAGTGACCATGCGAAGCGCATCCTGATCCAGAAAGGGCTGCAACTGGTAGATCCTACGGACCTGACCAAAAGCCCCCCTGGCAACAGCTGCCACCACATGGTCTTCCAACGACAGCCGTACATCCAGGAGGACACCCAGATTGCGCGCCCTCTCTGTGGGGGCAAGAATTTCTGCCCCCACAGCCAGCGATGGAACCAGCTGGCTGTATCGGGGTGCCAGGAAGCACAGCCACTCGGTCTTAGATGGGTTGAGCCGGAGCCTGTTCTGCCCCATCCAACACTGCACGGCCTCCAGGCACCGGGCCATCATTTCAACGGCTTCATCAGGGTTGCCCAGGGTAGAAATGTACAGCTGGATGTCATCAGTGTACTGATGGAACTCTACTCCACAGCCATGGATGATCTCACCCAGCGGCTTCATATAAATGTTGAACAGAAGGGGCGAGCGCACCGACCCCTGAGAAACCCCACAGATCAGGGGTCTCGGAGCCGATCTCTGCCCCCCTGCCAACACAAATTGCGAATGGCCGGAAAGGAAGGAGGAGAACCACTGCAAAACAGTGCCCCCCATCCCCAACTCCCCCAGCTGCTGCAATAGGATACTGTGGTCGACAGTATCGAAAGCCACCAAGAGATCTAGTAGGACCAGGACAGAAAAATAGCCTCTGTCACAGGCCCTCCAGAGATCATCCACCAATGTGACCAAAGCCATCTCCGATATTGCCATCCCTCAAGTTAAACATAAAAGTTCCATGATGCATCACTGCATATTCCCCTCCCATCAGGTACAAAAGATACTCACTTTTGGTTTTGCCCTCACTCTCGTTTCCCTCGTGGAAGAATGATATACCTAAGAGAGAACATAGACATAATGTAAGTTAATATTTCTACAATAAAAGAATTACTCTGACCATAAACAGTTTTTGAAAGTTAATTCTGGCTAGATCCATTAAAAGTTATTAACAAATGGTAGCAGAGGATGAGGATGTTGCCAAATTAACTTGAATGAAACATGTCAGAATCAAAAAATTCATCAGAAAAATCCAGAATTAATACGAGAGCCTTCACCAGACAGATGGCAGCTCAATTGACACCAATGGGAGCAATAATAGGAACTGCTTTGGATGAAGAAAATAAAATTCCTACAACCAAAAAAAATGAAGATTTAAAATCAACCCTACTCAGAATCATCAAAATATCAACAAACAGCAAAGACCCGATTGCAAAATTAAGAGCACTCTTTCAAAATATAGACAAACCTCAAACTGAGGAAAGGCAAACAGAGAAACAAAATAAAGCTGCGAGCGCTGAACCGATAAGTCCTTTGCAATCTTGTTTAAACTTACCGGAGTCGGGAAAATATGATGAGGCGCCATTTTCAGACCTACAGAGCTCAAAGCCACAACCAATATAAATGGCCGACCAGCGACCAATCACTGCAGGAGTTTTGAAATGGGAGACAAAAAAGGGGGATAGCCCTGAAAAGAACTCTCCCTCAGAACATGAAATATCAAGAGCAATTGAAATGCTCACAGCAGCATTCGGGGCTGCATTCACACCCCCAACTCCAAGACAATCACAGACAACGAGCACCAAACTCCCAGCAGCCACGTCATCCCCACGTCACCCAGCAACCACAAGCAGTCTCCCAGCACCTTCTAGCAACATTCCAAAGGCTCCAGAAGCGATTGCAGCGAACGCAGAAATCACGTTCCCCTTCAGCATGTCTCCATCAGTTATCTCCGATCTCCAAGCAACCCAGAAAGATTTCACAGCTTCCTCTTCACTCCCTGACGGCCTCACTGGCTTCCGCAGCGGTCCTAGTGCCTCCAGGTTACTTACTAGCACCACCAATAGCTCAAGCCTCCCAAGGGGGATTTCCAGCACTAGGAAACCCCCTCCTGAATCCAGCACAGCTTCAGGATACTACACCTCCCCAGTCAGGAATTAAGAATGAAACCACAGCTCCAATGCAATTTTTTAACTCTTCACTTTCTGCAACAGCTTTTCAAGGGACATCCTCCACAGGAAACCAACATAAAATGATCATGGCACAAATTCAGAACATCATGCATGTACAGTCAGCTCCGGTCATCTTACAAAAAAAAGGCACGGTGAGTTTTTTGAACTTAACAGCGTGCATACCAATGTCCTTCTGCCAATATACACACATTCCAGAACATCAACAACAACAATTTTTGAACACCAACCCAGCCCAACACAACATCTTACCTAATGGTTTCCCCAAGCGATGCGCAACAGGTAATAATCTAATGGACTGGGCGCAGCAATTTCAGATTGCATTAATGAAGGAGAAGGCCCTTTTTCTCATACTGAACCCATCCCCAAAACCATGGTTATAGAAGTGGATTGTATTCACCATCAGGCATTTTGCTTAATGTTGAGTTCCCTTGAACCAGCCATATACCACATCATACTCAATGGTTCCACTATCTCTGAAATTTGGGAGAAGATATTTAACCTGTTTTATAGCAAAAATAGAAGTACCTCTAGCAGAATATCTAGAGTTTCATTCTGCTAGATTGAGACCAGGAATAAGCATGAGCGAACATCTGCTCAACTTAAACGCCATGAGATCTGATCTGTTACAAAGGGGTGAAACAATCACAGAGGGAAGTTTTATTAGTATTATAATTAATTCCCTCGACTCTAGCTGGGACTATTTTCTCAATCAATTGGATAATGTAAATTATGACAACAGTTCACTCAAAACACTATCAGGAAGGCTGGTGGCTGAGGATAATCTCAGAAAGGATTGAGCTTTGCTTCATAAGGAACACAGGTTGTAAAAAGAGTTAACTTTGTGGAACAGGTAAATGCGTTACCAGGGTGTAATACATGTGGTTGAGAGACCACTTTAAGAAGAATTGTCCTAAGGCCTTTAAAGGCAAAGAACCCATTAAGTATACCCAGCCCTACTATACAAGTTATCAGAGGGAAAGGTCCAATTGTGAACAAAGATATCAAGGTAGACACCTCAGTAGCCAAAGACATGATGTAAACCCGAGATATAGAAAATCACCAAGCCCAAGAAGGAGCAGGAAATCCAGTTGGGATAACAATAGGGCTGACGCTGATTCCGTGAATGGGATCAGAAACATAGAATCGAATCTTGGCGTAAACATAAGGGAACAATGTTGGTTAATCGACTCCAGGGCAACGACACATACATCTTGCAATAGAGAACTGTTCACCTTTTTAGACGAGGTATCGTTTAACATTAAAGTTGCCAACCAAAAATTCATGCAAGTGATTGGGAAGGGGGATGTGCACATCCCAGGTCTTGGGAGAATCAAGGAAGTTTTGTTCATACCTGAAACACCACATAACGTCCTATCCTTAATTAAATTAAGCAAAGGTACCAAAATCGAGGTGTTATTTAAGGGTGACAACGTCCAACTTACCAATGATGGCAAAGAGGTAGGGGAAGTTATATGGCCAATGGGTTATCTTATTTTATACCCACGATAAATACCACTGCACAAGTCATAGCCAATTTATCAAATGATACTGTTAAGAATGGGAAAAGAGAAAGGGAAAAGGATGATAATGCCAACAGTGACACAAGTGATAGGAAATAGAAGGGGAAAGTGATGATGATATTAACGATGTAAGTGTTGAAAATGTTGTAATGAAAACAAATGACTCAAAACAGATTTCAACTGGTAAACCTTTATATAATAATTGTGGACATATTTTGCATAGAAAGTTGGGGCATATTGGTTTTCCCGTTGTTAAAAAGATGTTGATTTGTTCTGAGGGACTCAAAGTAAACAATTGTGAAAATTATTTAGAGTGTTCCATTTGTAAGAGTTCAAAGTCAAAAGAAAAACCCTAACGAAAAATATCAGAAAGGAACACCACGCACATTTTTCAGTTGGTACACAAGGATCTAGTGGGCCCCTTGAAGCCCTCTATTGGCCACAAAAAATATTTCCTCACAATTGTCAATGACCTTAGTAGATACGGTTTCGTATATACCCTCAAACACAAGGGGGAAACATTCACCAAGTTTAAAGAATTGTATAAGAGGGTAGAAATCCAACATAACATTAAAATCAAACAGATCATGACAGACCGCGGTTCTGAATTTCTTTCCAAAGAATTCAGTGACTGGATTAATAAACATGGTCTAATACACTTTATAACTTCGCCATTTTCTGCTTTTCAAAATGGTGTGGCAGAACGCTGGATTGGCATATTACAGACTATGGTTAGATGCATATTAGAAGATGCCGGATTAAACTTTTCAAACTATACTCTTAATAGAATATGGTCAAGTGTGATACAGAAAACCCCATATGAAATAAAGTACAATCAGAAGCCCACACTAGCATATCTCCATGTTTTTGGGGTACACATACCCAAGCAACTCAGATGAAAAGGAGATAAGGTATCAAAAAAACTCAAATTTGTTGGTTATGAACCAAAAACCAAAGTTTACAGATTCATGGATAGTAATCACAAGATAATCATATCAAGATCAGCAAATTTCCATGAAAACACAAACTGGAGTAAGATACATTCAAATGAAATAATAATTGGCAAACACTCATTCAAAACTAATCAGAAACAAACACAACTGCACACACACACTACAAAAACAAAACCCAACAGAAATAGCATTAAGGTTAGGGCGTGGAAGGAAGGTCACCACATATTCAAAACCAAGGATATTGATGAGTACAGTTCAGATGACTCATCGGAAAACAATATCCCAACCAAAAAATACCCAGGAGATCACTAAGATCTAATAAGGGCAAAATTCCAAATACCTTAAGGGACTATGTGATGTCTATTAATACTACCATAACTACACCCAAAAATTATAATGACATACATGCACTCCCACCAAATGAACAGCTAAAATGGAAAGAGGCCATAGCAGAGGGGGATAGAAAGTATTAAAAAACTAAAAGTATATACCCCCTCAAAGGTTCCAGAGAACAAAAAAATTATTGGTACCAAGTGGGTATACAAAATAAAACCCTTAGAGGATAACAAAAATCTATACAAAGCAAGACTGGTGGCACAAGGTTTCTCACAAAAGTTTCCAGACAATTACATAGACACTTATTCACCTACAGTGGGGGCAGAGAGTGCTAAGACAGCCTTAGTCATTGCCTCAATTCTAAATGAACATGTGTATCAATTCGATGTACAAACAGCATACCTACACGCACCATTAGATAAGGAATTATATGTCAGACCACCACCAGAATTAACTGTAATGAAGGGAAAACCTGGCTACTGAAAAAAAGTCTCTATGGTCTGTAACAATCGGGTAAGAGATGGTACAATTGTTTTTCCAAAACTTTAAGACTAATAGGTTTCACTGCCACATCAGCTGACAAATGTGTATTTATTAAAAGGGAACAAGGTATATGTGAAAAAGTACTTGTCTATGTTGATGATATATTATACATATGTAAAAGTAAATTTAAAGGTGACCAATTCGCCCAAGAACTTCAAAAACATTTTTCATTGAAATGTTTCGGAAAAATCGATAAATATTTAGGAGTTCAGATTATCGAACCACATAATGGTTTCATACTATCACAAAAGGAAAAGATATTAGAATTACTGGAGAAATGCAATATGTCTGATGCCAAACCATCATATACCCCCATGCAAACTGACTTTCTAAAGAACATGCTTAATGATGATGAGGTATTTAAGGACAATACAATTTATCAATCTACAATTGGTTCATTACTTTATATAGCCAATTGGACTAAACCGGACATAGCACTATCAGTCAACTTACTCTCAAGACACGTAAATAACCCAAAAATGTACCACTGGAATGCGATCAAAAGATTATTGAGATATTTGAAACACAACGCTGATGCAGTTTTGTCACTTAATCCAAATACATCAAGCACCCCTAGACTTTCAAGTTACACAGATGCCGATTGAGCTGGAGATGTCAAAACACGAAAAAGTACTTCAGGGTATGTTATTTTTCTGGATGATAGTCCTATCCACTGATATACTGGAAAACAAAAACTTGTATCAACTTCAACTACAGAAGCCGAATTTGTTTGTTTATCAAAGGCCTCAAATAACTTAATTTGGTTCGATGATTTATTGATGGACATTTGGAAAGAACCTTCATACCCCATAATCATTCAGGAGGATAATAAAGCAGCAATAGATATATTCAAGGCCGATGCTGTAGGCCACATATCAAGGCACATAGACATAAAGTACAAGCATGTGAGACAGTTGTCAGAAATTGGATTCATAAAAGCTGTACATTGTAAGACTAAGGAACAAACTGCAGATATTTTGACCAAACCTCTTCCCTCAAAACAACAATCATACCTGACAAAGAAACTGTGTATAAATATATCAATGTTGTATGATAATATCTATATTAATGTTCCCTCAATGATAAATCAGTTTGACCTTAGAAGGGGAATTGTTAAGGTAAAATGTCAAACTGCTTTAGTCATATAACAAAACATTGATATTGCCGTCCCTCAAGTTAAGCATACAAGTTCCATGATGCATCACTGCATATTCCCCTCCCATCAGGTATAAAAGATACTCACTTTTGGTTTTGCCCTCACTCTCGTTTCCCTCCTGGAAGAATGATATACCTAAGAGAGAACATAGACATAATGTAAGTTAATATTTCTACAATAAGAGAATTACTCTGACCATAAACAGTTTTTGAAAGTTAATTCTGGCTAGATCCATTAAAAGTTATTAACAAAACATCCTGCAGTTCAGAAGGCTCTTCACCCATTTGACTCTGAGGACACAGATAAACCTCCAAGTGGCTTCAAGGACTCTCTGAAAGAACGGAAATGACCAGCTGTCTGCGAGGAGTATAAAACCTTCCATTCCCCACCATCCAGTCAGAGCTGAAGAAGCTTCTTCGATGAGAAGCGAAATGTCTTCAAAGAAAAAAACAGAAAGTCCAGTTGCCTCCTGAAAAAGCACCTTTGGGACTACCATGACCTGGATGACTAAGGATCTTCATGGACTCTACTTTTCAGCTGCCAATACAGGGAATTGAAAGAGAACAACATAGCACAAATCTTCAAACTGCAACTTGCCAAACCTGTACCGAGATGAGTTTCAATTTTTAATTTTCCTTTGTTATTAGCCAACCATGTGAATGAAAATAATTGAAGATCCAAGATGGCCAGTCATTGCAGAAATATGGCTTAATCCTGTTTAATCTAGTTTCAGACAGTCTTGTTCATTTGAGACTCGGATAACAATTGCCGAGAATCAAATGGCCACAACATAAATTGCTTTATTGATTATAATTACTGTATATAAACAAGGTAGTCAACCTTGATTATGCCAGCATACCCAGGCAACAATGAATATTTTACTTTCAATTCTTTTTTTTGCTACATACATTTTTATTCTGTACTGTTTATTGTTTATCATACATTATTTCCTTTTAATGCTATACTAAACTCCCTAGGGAAAAGGAAAATTACAGAAATTAAATAAATCATAGCAGAAAGTGTGGAAATTGTAGCAACTCTGTGCACTTGCATTCTCTTGTAGGTTGTGTTTGACATGGCTGAAATCCTCAAGTGATGAATATGAAGGGATAATATCCCCTATTTATCAGTGGGGGAGAGGTGCAAAGAGCCATTTTTTCAGATTTAGGGCAGAATCTGTGGGATTGAACATTCTGTGTCTGCCACTGTCAAATAAGTGCATGGTAAAGTTGGATGCCAAACATTTCATTCCATTAAATCCTCAGTAGATTAAATGCAGATAAATTTCTCAACATTGCTATGTTTATCCAACCTAAATATCCAGAGCTTTTGAGGTGCTCTCACCAATGTATAAACAGGTTTTGTTTGACTTTCTTTAGAATGTATATCAAACTAAAAGACCAGCCTACGGGAATTTCTGCTGCACAAACAAACTAACCTCAGGTTACTGGAATAAGAAATTGTCATATATCAAAGTACCACCTCTTGCACTTGCCAATGCCTCAAAAGTGGTTTGAAGCTGACTTGTTGCTCTTTATCCTTAAAATACTGACAACATACTGAGCAAATTAAGGTTTTTTCCAGCTTACCAGCTGGACAGAACAAAGAACAATCCTCAGTGAATGCCCCATCCTCATTACTATTTCACATTATCTACATGGGTTGGATGGCTTTTTAAAAATAAAGCAACAACATTGTGGAGCTGCAAAATCTCCAAAGAACAATCACTTTGTTGCACTTTAAGGGCAGTGAGCAGTCTCAGCCATTAGCTTTGAAAGTCTCTATAGGACAAGCATGAGAAGGGAAGATTAGAAGAGAAGGTGACAGTAATTTCCTGCAAATAGGCACCTTGATGTAGTAGGTAAGATACTAAAAACTGGGCAACCCTGAATCCTAAGCCCACCTTATGCCTGAGGCCAGCCAGGGGTGAAATTAATTTTTTTTTCCCCTACTGTCTCTGTGGGTTAGGCTGTGGGGGTGGGCTTGGTATACTTGATATAATAGTAATAGCAACCAGGGGTGATTTTTTACTGATTCAAATTGTCCCTACCATCTCTCCTGAGGTAGGCAAAGGTGGTTGAATTTCACCCCTGAGGCCAGCTAGGTGATTTTGAACTAGTTACTCTCTCTCAGCCTTGGGAGCAGTGGTGCTATTCTAACGATTCGGCCTGGTTCAGCCGAGCTGGTAGCAGTGATGAGCAGTGGAGACCGAACCGGTTCTCTCCCTCACTCTGCTGTTGGGCCCACCCTCTCACCCAAGCTCCCATACTCACTTTTATATTGTCTTTTTGAAGTGCAGCTGCTTTGCATGGCACAGAACAGTGCTGCACGGCAGCTGCTGAAGCGACTGGGAGAGTGCAGGCTTACAGAAGGTGAGTTGGAATGCCTCTGAGCCTGCACAAAGTGCGTGTTTGGCACGTATGTGCATGCAAAGCCATACCCACCAAACCAGTGGTCAAAGTTTTTGAATCCCACCACTGCTTCGGAGGTAGGCAATGACAAACCATTTCCAAAATCTTATCAAGCAAGCTGAAGGGATATAGATAGGCAGTTGCTAGGAGTCGACTCACATGAAGAAAAAATTCCTGTAGAAAAGTGGCCCACCCACAAACTCTTCTCAGGACAGCAAGGAAAAAAAATTCAGTTCATGTACAGTATTAATTGCACTGCAGATCATTCAGAACTATATACAGTCAATCCAATCTTGACACTTTCAAAGTTGTGAGATCATGAGCTACCCATGACCAAAATATTAAATTAAATGGGTTTAATTTTTAAGACTCCTGGGAATCATTAAATATTCATTCATTAACAATGAGGCTACTTACATATAGATTTAAACATGTACTAAATATAACAGATCCATAATAATCTTCTTTTAAAGATTCAAATGGACATGATAGAAACCATCTCAATAGGACAATTGTATAATCAAATGCAATATGTTTAGGCTATTTTTTTAAATCTTAAACAGCTTTACATACACAGTTCTACAGTATTTAATATCATAATAAAACAGCAGGTTCCTCCATCTTTTTCTTTAATATTACAACATAAGAACATAGATAGGAAAAGGGTACAATATAGAGAATAAATTACTACTTGCCAAACATAGAAAAATCTCTTGTTTTCTAGAACAGTAGGTGGGACATTTGGTCCCCATTTTTATGTAACTCAATTTACATCCAAAAATGTGTAAATCCAAAACTGAACTTCTCACATTGTACTGTCTAAATTATATGTATACCAAAAATACTTCTACACTAGTATTCACAATTTTTGTAATTTTGTTAGGAAATTTTGCCTGAAAAGTATATATGAAAATGTATGTATTAGGAACGTGTTTTTATTTAAGTAATTTATTTATTTTTCAAATTTCTGAACTGCCCATTTCCCTTAGAGAAGGACTTTGGGTGGAGTACAACAATATGTTCCTTCCAGGTGTAAAGATTATAGGCAGAATGGGTATGAAAGGTGAAATATTTATGCAAGCTGAAGAGAAACCAGAATTTGGATATAGATAGCGAATATAAGGACCAAATGCATCTGACTGCTTGTGGGGATAGTAATAGTGACACAACATTCTTATTCCATCATAATTATTGGATTAGGCTGGCTGAGCAGAAATATTTCTTTCTTAGGTAGGAACTTGTGAAAAATGCATTCCTTGAAGTTTCTTTTCCTTATGGCTAGATATTGCTTCCAGATGAAATAAAGATCTGAATGAAAACTGGCAAAAGGGAGCCTTTAGATCTTTTATTGAACTAGCATGTTTTTCACCCTGGATGTTTGAGGAAGACATGTCATTTATTCCCTAGCTTTTCAACAAAACAGATTAACTTTTGCAAAGTTCTGTTCTTGATCAGCACCTCAAGGAGTGGTTAGAAATCTACACTCATGTTTTAAAAAGTGATGTTCCACATTCCATATGTCTGATCCTGGTTGTTTTTATCTAGATCTTTTTTCTGCTCTGTTCAGAGCCATTATATGGGGCCTCTAAATTATACCTTATGTAAAGCTCTTACATAAACAAGGTTTTAATTCTGTGGGTATTAAGGAACAGTGAAACAATCCTTCTATACAGCCAAACTGCAATATACACTCTCCCCAAAAGGACATTGAAGATAAAAGTTGCATTGTGCATTTGGAAATAATTTAAAGGGAAATAATATATATTTGAGCCTTTTAGTTACTCAATCTGCTGCCCAATTGATAACTGTGGGTGCGTAATTTCAACAGTGTCAAGACCCTTGCTTTCCATTCTTAATAGCTTCTTATCTAAGCCTCTCCTCTTTAAAATAGGACATATGGCTATGTCAATTAACAGTGCTCTTAGAAAGCAATGCAGGAATCCATTTGCAGATCAATTAAGATATCAAAAACTTTGGGTAACTTAACTTGCATGTGCTATTAAATCCTCAAATGCATTATGGTATATTTATGAGTTATACATGCTTGAGGAAAAATCCTGAACTAAGAAAAATGTTCGAAAGATCCACCATTTCTTAGTGAAAGACTGTAACTTTCTAAATTTGAGGTTGACATCTCCCTGCCAACCTTCTCTCAAAATATAGTCCAGTTTCTGGGTAACTTAACATCCGCATTTTTAAGCATCTTGAAGAAATTATATTAAGATTATGGAAGGTGGTTGATGCCATAAATCATGACAGAAGTGAGCAATAGAGTATCAATGTACACCCCACCCACACCTGACAGTCAAAAGGGGGAAAAGTGAGGAGAGGACATCCCTATATATTGTATTATTTGACAGAATCTTCCGTTCCATCAATTTAACTCCATGTATATTGCTACAGATGTCTTGCTTGGAATTATTCCCAAGCAGGAATTGCAGTCTGAAGTTTAAAAAAAAATCTGATATAAAATGTTCACATAGCAAGATGTTGACTCATCCAAGAAGCATGATAATTTATGTGTCTTGTGCTGATCAATGCCCTATAAGAGAAAATGCAAGATAGCAGAAAGTATGTTCATTTAGATGTTCCTATCTCTATGGAATGCAAGACCTATTAGTCATACATAGATGCTTATGCTGACCACAAAATATAGTGGGAAAGCAAGAAACATCAAGACCTAGCCAGAAACAAAAACTTTCAGTATAGTTTTACCAAGTATTGTTCCCATAAAAATGTCCTTCCTACTGCAACCAGAACAGAAGGACACTTCCTCAAGAGGGATTGTCCTTAATGAAGAAGCCAATTGAAATGTTATAAATTCTCATTAATTAACTCTTAAATATCACTACTTATCTGGATTTTCTTCAATCTGGGAAGATTCCAGCACTTATTCCATAAGCCTATAGAAAGGATTTACCTATCTATAATAAATGAATGCATAGATTAATAACAATTCAGACATTTTTATAGGTGACAATAGTAAGGTGGTATTTTGATGCACCAGGTTATTTTACTTTTAAAACCCAACAAAATATTTGCAATTATTTATTTTTTTCAAATACAGTTGATAGTTAACATGTGGAAAATTTCCTGACTTATCAGCTTTTAAATCAAAGTCCCTTTTTATGTAGCACGTTCGTTACATAATTATCCCCACTGAAAGCTCTTTGTTTTCATCTCTTTTATATCCAATGAGAAGTACATACAGTGACATGCACAAGTTTTGGCACCCTTGGTCAAACTGTATGCTTCAATAACACTCTAAGTGAACAAAAGTTGATGCAACCTCTTTGTGTATAAAGTTAAATATCACAACTCTGAAAATTGTATGCTGTTGCTTATAGATTCCAAATAGGAAGACAATGAATATGACTGTTTTGCTAGGTTGTGCCCATCAAGCTAAAGTTTTATTACTAATTCCAGATGTTTCTTCAAGCCACACAACAAGTTTCCAATGTTGGATTGGAACCTAATGCATAGGTTACTGTTACTGAGACAGAAAAGTAGCATAGTGTAGCTCTGAAATCAGCCTGAACAGTTCACACCATGAAGCAAAAACGTAGTCATTAGGCGTGCATGCCTAGTAACCCAGAGATCATGAAATCACTATTGTGCACGAAGCAACCTATCATCATCTATGACTATTTCTGGCAAGTGCCAAAAAAGGGTTTGGAATTCATCATTATTTTAAATCAATCTGATATCTGGCCCTGTTAAAATAGCAATCCATTCATGCTGGAAGAAATGGTTTGTAAATAAAACCTTCATCCATAAGAATTTGTTGACTATCTCTATACTTCCCACAGATGTACTGGAAGCTATCCTGGAAAATTGTAAAGACTACTGTGGTCTGACCAACTTTGGCAACAAAACTAATCCTAATGGAAGAAAGACACAATCAGTGCACTTGAGGAAAAAAATTAAAAGCAACAACCAAGATGTTTGTTTGCTTTTAATGTGCTTACCTCCCTGGCCTCTTCAAACAAGGAACAATTTTAAACTCTGGTAGCTCTAATTCCATACATGAGCAGCATTTGTTGAAAAACAAAAAAAGTCTATAAATGACCCATCCAAAAATGTCCTATTGCTGCTTCATTACTTTCCATATTATACTAGTAGGAGATTAATAAGTTAAATATAGTGTATTTGTTTATTTTGTTAGAGTTCTCTTCTGCTTTTCCTCTAGGAACTCTAAAATGGGCTTTTTCAAACAAACATAAGGTTCTATAAGAAGTTAAATATCTTGGACTAGATGACCTCCAAGGTCCCTTCCAACTCTGTTATTCTATGTCACCCAATGCTGATCTTCCCCTCTCAGTGGCTGCAGTGTTTGTCATCACCAAACAATTCACACATGAGACAGACAGACAGCTGCCTTCCTCTCATCATCCCTTTAGCTGTCTGTCTTCCCACATGAACACACATAAAACCCGACTTTCTGCTTGCTCCCGAATTCCAGCAAATGCTTCCCAGACAGCCCACATTTTCTGAAAGAGAGCTGAGGGAATTGAAAGCAGAGAAAACAAGAAACCCATCACGTATGGCTGTGATGAGTCCTTCCCTTCTTCTTCACCTTTCACATTGCAAACCCCAGGAGATCTGCTTATTAATCAACAAGGTGGCATCTTGTGCAAATCCCGTTAAACTGCTTCTTAATGGCCATTAAAGGAGATAGAATAAGTTGTAGACATTTAGGTTAATTTCACAGTTTAAAAATATCATTTCCACGTTGAAAACTGGGTTTTCTGGATAAAGCTTTCTAGTTGAAATTGCCAGATGACCATTGAATCTCATGGCATTTACAACATACCTTCTCTTTATATGGATTCACACACACCCAAAAAAAGGACAAAAATTGGCTAAATCAGTGTGTCGCAACCCCAGCAACCTTAAGAAATGTAGATTTCAGCTCCCAGAATTCCCCAGCCAGTATAAACTATACCTGCTTACAAGTAACCTCAGTTGCTCTGAACATTGAATGCAGAGGTGGTATGCATCAGGTTCTGACCAGTTCTGGAGAACCGGTAGTGGACATTTTGAGTAGTTCAGAGAATTGGCAAATACCACCTCTGACTGGCCCTATCCGCATCTATTCTCCACCTCCAAGTCCCATCTAATCGGCTGGGTCTTCTTATGTTGCTCTGCACAGGAGAACGGAGCTGGAAAGCAGGTTAGTGGGGTGGGGAGGGAATGGGGATTTTGCAGTATCCTTCTCCTGCCACGCCCACCAAACCAAGCCACAGAACTGGTAGTAAAACAATTTGAACCCCACCAATTGAATGTTTATCCACTTAAAAGTCATCACACCCCATTCACTGACAGTCGCTTTGTTTCACTAAAATATTAACCTCACAAATAATCCAAAAAATTAAATTTATTTTACACTGAAGATTTTCATTTTGGATTTTGATTACATTTTTTCTCCTGTTGCCACTTTTTCATTACAAATGATTTCCCCCTTGATCAGAGGTTCCAGAAAATATTTTACCTTTTAACGAGTAGGTTCCACAACCTGATAAATCTTAACCACCACCCCTACACTGGGCAGTTTACTTATTTTATTTTTTATTTTATTTTATTTTATTTTTAATTTTTTAATTACATTTATATGCCGCCCTTCTCCGGAGACTCAGGGCGGCTTACAGTCTATGGAGCACCATGCTAAGTGCTCAGCAATAGCCTTCATTCCATTGTATATGCCTGCTTATTACTAGGGCTTTTTGGCCCCCCCAAGCGGCATTTTTACAAAGTCAGCTTATTGCCCCCAACAATCTTGGGTCCTCAATTTACCTACCCCGAGAGGATGGAAGGCTGAGTCAACCTTGAGCCTGGTGGGATTCGAACCTGCACTAATTGCAGGCAGCTTGCACTAAGTGCTAGATGATTAACAGCCTGCACCACCAAGGCCCCACCACCAAGTTTATACGATGCTCCTTTCTCCAGATTTTCCATGCAGCAACAACCTAGTGAAAGGATGGGAGAAAATGACTGGCCCAAAGACTAAGAGCTTCTGTGAATGGGTATCTCCCTATCCCCCATTCAATATTTTGACCACATTGGCTCTCAGTGGTCACTTTAAAGAGATTGAAGGTGACCCTGAGGGATCCATGTTTTCTCTCAATATGCAGCTCCTGTTCAGCAATTTTTAGTCCATTCAAAATTCTCAGAGAAAATATATTTGTAGACATTCTGGCAACTTCAAGTATACAATAGACATGTAAGTTTGCGAGGATGGGTGGATGTAATTGGTACTTCTTTCAGACTCTTAGACTGTATGTACTGTACTGATATAGGACGAATATTTGGTAGGATCTGTGTTTTCATTAAACACTTTCAATTTACAAAATGTCTTAAAAGAGTCTGAAAAGTTGTAACATTGTGGAAAATTTCATACCAATGGAAGCTTCCATCCTAAATGCATGAAAGAAGGTTCTGTCTACATTGTATTAGAGAAGAGATGTGGTCTTTCTGGTGGGACAGAGATCCCCAAACTTGGCACCTTTAAGACTTATGGTCTTCAACAGCATAGCTGGCTGGAGAATTCTGGGAGCTGAAGTCCACAGGTCTTAAAGTTGCCAAGTTTGGAGACCTCTGTGCTAGGACCAAGCAAAGCTGATGATGCTCCGTATGGGAATCTACACCAAAGGAACAAATGACATCTTCCTGGCAGTAATTCAAATTCCAGATGGCTTTCCAACATTTTCACAGATAAAAATCTGGTGATTTTTCTCAGCCCAATCTTTTTATAGAATGGAATATAACTCACTATAGCTTATTAAGGTTTAACTTAATGTTGTATGTCCAGTAGATTCCAGGTTAAATTCCTGGCATTTATTGGATCAATCAATCCTTTTATATGAGTTTCCAACCCATAAATTGTAACTTTGGGTGGCTAATATTGAGTTAAAACAGGTAAATAAAAATAACCAAAAACAAAATAAAAATAACCGTAACAAAATAATACATTCAAGAGCAGTGACAGTTATCATTCTAAGCCAGGTTTTCAATTCCTTGCAAAAGGCCAAAATATATTTCTTTGGAAGGGCTGCAATTTCTCCAGCCTAAAGAAATTTGGGAGTAATTACCACTGAATTTAAAACAATATTGTTAAATAACAATTAATAAATGTGGTTTGAGTTTCAAAAATTAAAGACAATATGGTCAGTTGTCAGAAACTGTGGGTATTGTAATCCACTAGCTCTGAATCAGCTATGGGTTATCCAACCATACATCAGTTACCTACCTCAATTGCTTAATTCATGTGCCATGCTAAGCCATGATTTACACAGCAGTCTGAATCTTAACCATGACTTGCAAACCACTAGGACTGATTGGAGAGAATATAGTAAGCCAAAATCAAAGCTTTTTGTATAATAAATCAGAATCAAACAATGTACAGTGAAACCTTGGGTTACGAACGCTTCTGACCACTGACCAAATCAGGTGACGATCAAAAATTTTGAATTTTTTTTGCATCTGGTCACAAACATATCCTCGGGTGAAGATCAACCACAGCCAAGGTGATTTTCCCCGTCGCGGCAATTTCCCCTTTCATGCCATATTTTTTGTCCGTACATGCGCAGTCGGTCTTGCTTCCTATCACAACCAAAACAGGTTACAACCGAAGTCCGTAGAACGGATTATTGTCATGACCGGAGGTTCCACTGTATTATGAGGAATTCAGTCTGCAAAAGACAAATTAATAGTTGGGCTCCAAACCAGTGGTGGGATTCAAAAACATTTACTACCGGTTCTGTGGCTGTAGCTTGGTGGGTGTGGTGTGGCTCGGTGGGCATGGCAGGGAGAAAATACTGTAAAATCTCCATTCCCACCCCATTCCAGTGGAAAGATACTGTAAAATCCCTATCTCTCCCCACCCCACTAACCTGCTTTCCAGCTCTGTTCTCCTGTGCAGGGCAACAAAAGAAGACCCAGCCAATCAGCTGGGACTCAGGAGGCAGCGAATAGATGGGGCGGGGCCAGTCAGAGATAATACTTGCCAGTTCTCCGAACTACTCCAAATTTCCGCTTCCGGTCCTCTAGAACTGGTCTGAACCTGCTGAATACCACCTCTGCTCCAAACAGAATGAATAATGCTCATGTAATTATGCAAGACAAGCAAATAATCTATATAATCATTCACATATACTCAGATATAGCATCAAGCTGGAACTTCGTTGAGATATATTATCTGGAGCAAAAGTATGGAAATTGAAAATCAGAACTCATCCAATAAACACGGATAACTGGAGAATGCTAAACATATAAATGTAATCAACCAGTGAGGTTGTAATAAGCATTTTTAAAAATGGTATATCTCGATAAGTCTACTTTCATTCATTTTGCTTGTGGGATTTCTGACACATCATTCATCATGAATTAATTCAGTACAATTTTGTTCCCTGACAAGCGTGTATCTTTCTAGTTGCCATTTCAGCTTTCATAACATTGAGGGAGACTTGTCTCCATACTCAAAATGACACGGTGAGTCATTTGCTCTAGTGGCTTTATGTCTTAGTGTAAGTATTTGTTCCTCAACAGACAAAACTGAGCAGGCTTTACATATTGTCACACAAAATGTTGGCCACAGAGCTATCCTTCAACTTACAGCTTGATATCATTACAGTATTTGTAACATCTATAAGTAGACAGGATTTTGACATTTCAGGAAAAGAAGGACTATTTTCAACCCCACTTCTGGTAATCATTAGGAAGAGAATCCTGCCTGTGTGTGGTAGCACTCCTCAAAATGTAGTTCTTCAGTTCTTTTTGTTAACACAAGTTTTTCCCAGCCCTGCGCTCAGTAACAAAAAGAAAAGGAAAACAGACCAACAATGACCCTGTTTTTACAGAAGTATCCAAAGTGTGAACTGTGATCCTAAAGGTTACGAGATCAGAACCCTTTCTGTTTGACCAAAGAAGCTTTGTAATTAATTACTCGAATCCACAGTGCAATCATGTTCATGTTTTACTGAGAAGGTAAGTCTTGCTGAATTTAATGGAGCTGACCCTTAATAGGGACTGGACAAACCTGACAGGGTTTTTTTTTAATCCCTTCCTCAGTGCAGATTTTTCAGGATTGTTTTTTTTTTTATTTTATGAAAAATGGCCTGGATGTTGTTTATTAAATTTGTCTTTAATAAAATAAAGCAAATTATCCTCCTGCTCGCCTGCTATATTTATATTCAACAGATTTCCAGACGACCCTGTCACAAATGCCCAGTCCTGTTGCTGAGGAAAATGAGGAAAAAAGAAACAAATCCAAAGACCAGGCATGGCTTGGAACCCCCTATCAAGTGAAGAGAATCCTCCCTGCTGATGAGTGTGAATCCTACTCTATGTCTACTTCCCCCTACAAGCTTTTGTGAAAATGCGCTATGAACAAGCTGGGACACAGCATATTGGAAACCATCCAGCTAGGCTTTCTCTGCCATATGGGATTCCTTCTTTGTGTAAAAAAAGAAGTGGAAGTAGATCAAGATTTGCAGATCTCTGCGCAGAGCTTTGATTCTCAGTCATTTTGCCATAGCAACACTAAGAAATTTTTAAAAATCTTTCCAGCTAATCTGGTACACCAAAATGAAGAAAATTCAAGACAGCCAATTTATGTTAGTTAGGTAAATATGAACAGACTTATATAATGATAAAGTGAGTTTTTGAAAGTTTGCACACTCCGTTCGTCCTTTTGGATGGTCCTAGGAATGGCATTGCCCAATTACACTTAAAATAACTTGTTTTGTGGGATCACTTTGCTATGAATATCTTTTTAAAAAGAAAAGGAGATTGACAGACTTGAAGCCTGCCCTTGTATAGTCCCCAAAGCATCCAATCTGAACCTTTGGTTCTTTACTTCATTTTCCATATAAGAACAAAATATATAATTTAATAGATAGTCAAAATTAAGTGTACAGGTGGACAAAGATTTCTCCCCAGGCCCCCAATCGTACCAAACATGTTCTTCAGCCAATAAATGTTGGGAAGAGGAAGATCATCTTAAAATTTATTTTTTAAAAAAACATCCCAAGCAGCACTATTCCAGACACGTGGGACTACAACTTTCAGAATCTGCTGACTTAATACAAAATAAGAAGGGATAATCAGGAATTATAAAATTGCTGGTAGGAATAACAACAACCTCTGACATGCAGATGATACAACATTGCTCATGGAAAGCAAGGAGGATCTAAAGTGGCTAATTCTGAGAATCAAAGATGATAGTGAAAAATTAGGACTGCACCTTAAAATAATAAAAAAAACAAACAAAGATAATGATAAGTGCAGAGAACGCACAAGTCAGAGTGTAGATCAACAATGAGACCATTGAAACAGTAAAGGAATTTGTCTGCCTGGGCTCTAAGATAGACCAAAGTGGTGACTGCAGCCCTGAGATCAAAAGGCAAATAGCACTTGGAAGAACTGCAATGTCCAGCATGAAGAACATCTGGAAGAATAAAGACATCAGTCTCACAACCAAATACAGATTAGTCAATGCAATAATTTTTCTAGTTGCTATATTTGTCAAACTCAAGGCCCGCAGGCTTGATCCGGCCTGCAGGGTGCTTAAATCTGGCCCGCGGAGCTGGCCTGGAAATAGCAATGGACCAACCTGTGGTGCCTCTGGAAGCCAAAACGGGGCTTCCCCCCCCATGCCCCATTTTTGAGCAGGATGGCCTTCTGCAGTACTCTGCTGGCCAAAACGTTTTGACCGGCAGGGTACTGCAGAAGGTGTCCATCCCATCTCCCTCACACACAACCCTCCCTGGCTGGCCCATGGAGGAGAACTACAATGTTGATCCGGCCCTGAAAGAAATCCAGTTTGACACCCCTGCTATCTATGGTTGCAAAACTTGGATTCTGAAAAAGGCAGATAGGAGAAGGATGGACACTTTTGAACTGTGATGCTGGAAGCGATTATTATGCATTCTACAGACTGCAAACAATTTTTTAAAAAGTCCTGGACCAAACCTCACCAAAAATATCACTTGAAACCGAGATTGTCAAACAGAGACTATCATATTTTGGTCATTCATGTGAGCTAACTCACTTGAAAAGTCAGTCATGCTGGGAGATACCAGTGGAAAAAGGAGAAGGGGCCACCTTAGTACCCATTGGTTGGACACCATAAAGGAGGACACCGGGATGACCATGGCAGATCTGAAGGAGGCAGTGAGAGGCAAAAGGGCATAGAGAGTGCTGATCATAGAATGGCTGAGAGTCGGACATGACCAAATGGCTGACACCAATGACAACAATAAGTAATTATGAAAGTTATAGTGAAACTTTGTGGAAAGCTGCTTCAAGATACTGTGGCTTTTAGACATGATGGGCTTATCTTGTAAACATTAAGGAGCTATTTGGCATCACCTGTAATTTTGGGGTGACATTAATTTCCTGTTGTTAGCATGCAGTACACCTTTGAGGAAATTAAAATGCTTTATTCTACTATAGAAAAATTTAGAAATATGCGTTTTCCATCATTTAAAACTAACCACTGCACAGTGTGATAATCAAGTTATCTACAGGGAAGGTGGCATCCAAAAAGTCTAAGTCAGGTTATTGCAGCCACAGTCTTGACTTTTTGCACATATCACACACCCCACAGACTCCCTTCCTGATAATTGCAGCAGAATGGGGTGGTGGTGGAGAATATGGCAGATCAGTTTGTTAAGTTAGATGACAATCCAAGTGCAAAGTTTCTGCTGTATATAATTTCTTCTTTTGCAATGACAAACTTCAGGCTCACATCCAGGGTGTTTATTTAGAAGTCAGTCATTCACAGCTAATAAGATTTGAAGCCAATCCACCGATGTCTATCTCAAATGAAATTAGACCCACTCATATCAAAGAGTACGTGCTGATCTAGGAATGATTTTTACTGGATATTAGAAATTGCACTCACTTCATAGAAGTTAAAAACAATGAAGAGTTTTGTCACCCTCCAGAAATCACAGATATGCCACTTAGAGCTACCAGATCAGGGTTGCAAAATGTGAATAAGCACTAGATCAGCAGTGTCAATCTCAAGGCCTGTGGTCCGGATGCGGCCTGCGGGGTGCTTAGATCTGGCCTGCAGGCCTGCCCCGGAAACCGCAAAAGACCAGCCCATAGTGCCTCTGCCAGCAAAAACGGAGCTCAGACAGGCCACGTGCGGCTCTGTTTTCGGCTGTGACAGACTCCACTTGTGGCCACCCTGAACTCCAGTTTCACTGGCAGAGTCCTCCAAAAATGAAGCCTTGATGAATGATGTCAAGCTGGCCACACCCACCCTGGCTATGCCATGCCCTCCAGTTCCCTCGAGATCAAACACAACCCTGATGCGGCCCTCAATGAAATAGAGTTTGACACCCCTGCACTAGATGGTAGGAAAGAGGTACAAAAACACTCTCTTTGATATCATGTAGTAGTAGAGGTAGTCCTCGACTTACAACCACAATTGAGCCCAAAGTTTCTGTTGTTAAAGGGGACATTTCTTAAGTGAATTTTGCCCCATCTTACAACCTTTCTTGCCACAGCTGTTAAGTGAATTGCTGCAGTTGTTAAGTTAGTAATAAGATTGTTAAGTGAATCTGGCTTGCCCATTGACTTTGCATGTCAGAAAGTTGCAAAAGATGGTCACATAACCCCAGGACACTGCAACCGTCATAAATATGAAACCAGTCTGAATTTTGATCATGTGACCATGGGGATTGTCATGCCCTTGGTAGAGTCGGACTCTGAGAGAGAGGAGGAACAGCTGATAGGGAATGGAGGTGTGGCTCCGGAGGTTGTGGAGGAGGCTGGGGAAGGGCTGAGGCCAGCTGGGCAGTCAGAGGAAGAACCAGGCCCATCCCCTCTTCATCCTAGAACATGCAGGGAGGAACGGAAAAGGCAACAACTTGGCTTACGAGAGAGGAAGCGGCCATGATCCTCCTCATTGGTTGCAGCTGGGGAGACTAGAATAGTGTGTTATTTTGCTGCTGAAGTTATCTTGGTCGGTGTCCTTTCAACAGACTATGCCTTGTTATATCCTTGAAGTTGGTAATTACTTATCCTGGTCCATTGTGGAAATTTCATCATTGTAGTTTGTTTGGTTCTTTATTTCACCTCTATCTGCTCATTAAGTTCAGACTGTATTGCTTTCTTTTGAAGACTATTTTTGAGTATGTTTTATCTTCAATTGAGAATTATTGAACAGTGGGGCCAAGTTGGAGGCATTAAAGGACATTTATTTACATTTTGGATTTTGTTACATTTGTGTTACATTCTGGGTCATCACAGGAATGCTGCAACGGTTGTAAGTGTGAAATGCTCTTTTCAGGGCTGTTATAACTTTGAACGATCACTAAATGAAGTGTTGTAAATCGAGGACTACATGTACTTTTCTTGATTTTCGCATTCCAGATCTGGTAGTTCTAGTTATATCATTCATTTATGGTAATAAAAAGCCTGATAGATTCTCCCAGTATGTAGCTTAATAGTTAATCTCTACATAAAATAAGCAAATACTAGTCTGACATTATAAATGCAAAAAAAATTCAAAAAACAATGGGGAAGAATTTAATCTCACTCTGTTCTTGACCTTAAAATGGCATTCTTGAAGAAAATAGTTTTAAAGACAGAGTTCCTCATGAAACAGCTGTCCTGCACCTGTAGACCACAGGATCAATATGGTTCCTTTTTTAAATCTTTATTAAATTCCAAGTCAAACATTAAAATTCGGACTGTCATAAAAGGGGAAAAGGAATAGCACAATGAACTAAAAGTAACAACAAATGAACCAAAAATTATAATACTTATACACTGCTTTATGGTACTTTACAGCCCTCTCTAAGCAGTTTACAGAGTCAGCATGTTGCCCCCAACAATCTGGGTCCTCTTTTTACCCACCTCAGAAGGATGGAAGGCTGAGTCAACCTTGAGCCTGGTGAGATTTGAACTGCCAAATTGCAGGCAGCTGGCAGTCAGCAGAAGTAGCCTGCAGTACCGCATTCTAACCACTGTGCCATCATGGCTCTTATTCACTTTATTGAAAAAAAAACTCCTGCATGTGATTGGACTGCAAAAAAAGTGGGGGAAGTGGGAGGGGGAAATGGAAAACCTGGTGATCCTGAAAATGACTCCTGGCTTCATGTCACTGAACAACTTCCCAAGCTCATCTGGTCCTTGTCCCCATGGCCATCTGGCATGATAAAGATGACCTTGGATCACTGCATCATAAATCTCATACCCCTCTACCAGCACCCCCAAAATCTACTGAGAGTGGCATTTGCAATAGATATTTCATTAGGCATATTCTCTCTCTTTCCTTCTTCCTTTCCATCAGCACGATCTGCTTCCTGTTACATAGACTGAGAGGAGGAGAGTAATGAACTGTCAAAACAGGGAGATTAGAGACACTTTACCTCTGCTTTGCTCCTCTTAGACAAGCCAACCAATCTCCCTCAGCATTTCTCAGGAATTTCGTAGAGAGCTCCGCAGGGTAATCACATCCATTCAGACCGCTTGGATCATCTAATTCACTTGTATTATGCTTTCCAGATGCATCCACATTAAAAGCATATTTTATACATTCTTCCCTTGAATCAGATTCTTCTCCGTCTCCTCCCTTGTTCAATCCTTTTATCCTGCTTCTGTTGAAAGATATTCTGTACGGGGACTGAGGAAGCTGGCAACGCAAAGGAGTATAAAAAGAAAGTAACAGATACTAAAGTATGCTAAACCATACTCTACCATAAATGCCAAAAAAAGGAGAGAAAAAGAAACAAAGCCATATAATTTAATGAAGTGTGTGTATAGATGTGTGCATTACATTTTATTTTAAGTGCCAATTTATATATAATGTTTTGCAGCTCTATGGGAACATGCATTATTCATCGCTGAGCAAAGAGATTCAATTACTTTTCATCCTTGATTGCCATTACAGATCTGAGGGTAAGTAGGTTAGTTAAGCTCATAAGATCAAGAATTCCCTCCTTATGAGCAAAGGCATTCCATCAGGTATATAACACAAGAGGTAATTAAACTGCAGATTGCAGTCAAGTGGCATCGGCTGAATGTACTTAAGTGGAAAAGAGGTGGGCTGTACAGCTAGAGCAACTGCTGGATCTGCTGGCCATGGCAGAACTTCTATGGAGAAGGGGTCTGTTTCTCAGGTTGATTGGTGTCCTAAGCGATAGATGAGATGATGTTTGGGAGATGTTTGGATCAGGCTGTGAATATACACTTGCATTTCTCTGAATACAAACAGTATTCTTTGTATGTGGTTTTTGTTTCTAGTATGAAGAGTTGCTCTTATCCTTCCATTGTTCTCTCGTGCCTTTCCCTTAATCCTGTTCCAATAAAATATTGATCAGTGAATCTTTCTACATATATCTTTCGTGATGCTTCTCAGGCATTCTGCCTACATGAATTTTGTGCGGATGGATGGAAACACAAACATGGATGGATGGATGTCAGAACTGACCTGTCAGAGCTGAAGGAGCTGCTTGGATGAGAAGCGAAATGTCTTCAAAAGAAAAAACAAGAAAGTCCACCTGCCTCCTGAAAAAGCACTTTTGGGACAACTATGACCTGGATGACTGAGAATCTCTACAGACATGGTTGTAAGCAGTTTATATGACTCCCCCATCTCCCTATTGAGACAACAGAAGGCTGCCAGGAAATATTCTCTTCTCATCCATTCAGCCATCCATCCATCCATCCATCATCTATCTCAAACTTGGCATGTTAGGAAACAGTGTGGTTTTCCAGTATCATCTTCAGATAATAAGCATTTTTAGAAAATAAAAAGGATGGATAGACGGATTCCAATATTTTCTTTGCTTACCCATAAAAAGGATAAAGGTAAGCAAAAATAATAAGAAACATTCTGAAAGAGGAATAGTAGAGATAACATTCTGGTAATTTATAACTAGTTATGTTCTACACCACAGACCTACCCATTAGATCCATTCATATTTCTGGTCCTGCACAATCATAGAATCATAGAATTGGGGAGTTGGAAGTGACCACAAGAGTTATTTATTCCAGCCTTACTGTCTAGAACATACAGTGATCCCAATGGTAACCATAGTTCTATCTTCATAACAGCTCCATTTGGCATAGAGTAAGACCAAATAGCTATTGATTTTATGGCCTCTTAAATCTGGGGATTTTCCATTATTGGTTCTGAATAGGGCAGCAATAGGGCCTAGATGGACCTTGTGCAAGAATTAAGACTCTAAAAGACTCTTTGCACAAATGTCTCTTGTGTACAATCCCTATATTGGGAGGCCATGTTTATGGTCATTCATGTCTTGATTGCCTCTAATCTGGATTATATTGCAATGAGTGCTGCATGGGACTGCCCTTGAAAACCACTCAGAAGCTGCAGCTGGTAGGCAGTTATAGGGGCACCTGTATATACCATAATTTTAAATATTGCACTGGTTTCATATGGGATTAAAGATGCTGATTGCCACCATGGTATTATTTGCAGAATCACATATCTCTAATTATTTCTATGTGTCCCATGACAGGGTAGCTATGCTCCAGGTTATTTCGATTACATAAGGTTATCTTATGGGACTTAGGATGGGCTGCTTCACTGTTTGGGCACTTGCTCCATAGAACAACAGATCTCCCAAGTTGTGAATGATCCTGACTCTGCCTTTTGTAAAGCATTGTGATGGAATACCTAGCAGACCTCGGAAACACAGAACCAAAATCCCTACTCTATAAGAGAGAAAGCATAGGAAAGAGCATAACTCAATCTTAATTATACTAGATATAAATTGATTTGGAGAGTTGCTTTGGCAATTGTTATAACTCCCTTAATGTTATTAGTAACTACTAGCAATCAAAAATCATTTCAGAAATCAAAATACTGTAGTTCTTGTTTCCTGAGATTGCCAGCCTCAAAGGGCTTTTGCAGGTGCTGCAAAAATGTTATTTTCCCTTGGGCATTGAACTAGAGCATTAGGTGAACTCCTTTTTAGATGATTTATTTATATACAATTATCAAAAACTTTGGATGTTTTTACTTTTGCTTTCATTTTTTAATCACTTTTACCCAGATGTTATCCACTCAGAGTCACACAGCAAGTGTTAGATGTGTAAACTAAATAAATAAATGAATTTTCCAGATGTGGCTAATTAGTATGTTGGTCTTCAGAATGCTTTTAAGCTCAAAACATAGATTATACAAATAGTAACATGGACACGTGGGACCATGTATTTTACCAGGCTTGGTAATTTTTTGCACAGTTTTTCATGAAATACAAGTGAAGTCACTGTATCTTTAAGGAATTAATAATCTGAGAAAGCCAGATAATTTCTAGCTGCTGTCTGGATCCCATTACTAAAGACAGTTGGGAATCACCCCATTACTAAATTCTGATTTCAACAGTCAGATTTGCAACACACAAATAACTGCAGATGCACAAACCATAATCCAGTAACACTGACTATTCATATGAAACCTGGTAACCACCAAAAACAATGTGATCTAGCCACATATTATGTACTTGTACCTGGAGAGATGACTCTGAATTATCTGGCAACTAGACTGGAATTGTTCTATTTGAACCATCAGATAAGACCATTCAGAGCAAACTTGAAAGGTTAGCAAACTATAGTATGACTTGGGAGAAAAAGTTAAAATTCTGGTTCAGTGTTAAAGATATACAAAAACTTATCATGATCCCCTGTGATTCCAACAATTAGCCAAGAGAAGCCACAGCTCTAAAAGCCACTATAGATGCATAGTTTGGTCGAGGCCAACTGGATTGATTTCAAAAGATTTCAAAATCTTGAGATTTTGAAATCTTCAGGAGATAGTTCATGACCTGCACAGCCTTACTTTCACTTATCTTTTATTTCAGTACTTTTTTTTAGTATTTATTTGATTTGTAATTGCTTACATGATACAGGTATAAGAATAAATATAGTTTTGAATACATGAGATAGATACTTATAAGAAAAATAAAAAGAAACAATAGGACAGGGACAGTAAGCACGATTGGTGCTCTTATGCACGCCCCCTACAGGCCTCTTAGGAAGGGGGTGAGGTCAATAGTACACAGTTTAAGGTTAAAGTTTTTGGGGTTTGGGGAAGAAACCACAGAATCAGGTAGAGTATTCCAAACATTGACCACTCTGTTGCTGAAGTCGTATTTTCTGCAGTCAAGTTTGGTGCGGTTAACCTTGAGTTTGTACCTATTGTGTGCTCTTGTATTGTTATGATTGAAGCTGAAGTATTCATTGACAGGTAGGACATTGCAATGTATGATTTTATATACTATATTTAGTTCAGGCCAGAGGTGGCGTAGTTCTAAGTTTTCTAGGTCTAGAGTTTCAAGTCTGGTGGCATAAGGTATTCTGCAATGAGTAGAGGAGTGGAGAACTCTTCTTGTGAAATATTTCTGAACTTTTTCAATTGTGTTAATATCAGATACATGATATGGGTTCCAGACTGATGAGCTGTATTTAAGTATAGGTCTAGCAAATGTTTTGTATGCTCTAGTTAGTAGTGTGATATTACCAGAGAAGAAGCTATGTAGGATTCGATTAACAACTCTTAAAGCCTTTTTGGCTAGGTAGTTACAGTGGGCTCTAGCACTTAGATCATGAGAAATGAGTACTCCAAGGTCCTTGACAAAGTTTGGATCCTCAACAAGGTCTTGACTATTTCGTTTGTATGATTGTAGCCTGAATAGCCAAGACAATTCTTCTGTTTTTGCTGTTCACTGCTGATACGCTTTAATGGAATAGCATTTTTTAATGGCAATAAAGATTATTTTACCAATCTTTCAAGTTCAGAATTTCCTTCAAATGTATATACAAAATATATATGCAACTGTAATATTCCTCAGAAATTACTAAGAACAGAGCTTTGAACCCATTTCTTAAGCAAATAAATATTTTTCTTCAACAAAAGCATTATTCTCAATTTGGCTCCATGAAGTAATGGGGGAAGAGACTCGTGTCACTCTGAGATTTTCATGTTAATGGTGTTCTCCAGCAGCAGATGGTGACAAGCATTAAAATTTATGCCAGCTTTACAGTCAGAAATTAATTCAGGTGAAAAACAGAACTGTACTAATTGTATCACAATGAGTCTCTACATTACTCTAAGACTGTATCCATCATCATAAATTCTAAGGTCAGCTACTAATGTGGCTCGTGATTGCAAGTGCCTTTTCCTACTATGCTTTCAATTACTTTAAATGTGTAATCTAATTAAATTGGCATTTGCTGTTTGTTACATGCAGTATATTTTTATAACTGGGACTAGCATTTTCAGTAAGGCAGCTAAGTCATAAAGCAAACTGTGGCCTAGTTTTGGCTTCTTATATATTTATGCTTGACCAAAAATAAATATCAAAACATACAAAGGTTGTTTATAAACATCTGTCTATACACCAGATGGGGTTCTGTAGTATATCTAGAGAAAATTGTCTTTTGTTTAATAAAATCAGTGATTGGAAGACACGGAAGAAGGTCAGTGATGTAACAGACCCATCTAAATGGACAGGAGTGATGGATTTTTCCTAGGCATTTGAGTGATTGCTTTGTTTTGTGCAGTCTGCTAAGGATTGATGCATCTTATCTTTTTATTTTCCTGCCACGATTTGACAGGAAATTGTGCAGCAAATTCCTCATAAGTAACACAAGCAGAGTTCAATAGACCCAAAATTGAAGGCATTATGACAAAAAGGAGAGGCTCATCCATTGCAATCATCTATCAAAAATACATAGGAACTATTTGTACATTGCAAATGGCAGTAGTTGTTTGTGAACACTTTAAAATGAAACTTGCTTTTTGGTACAATCTTGTGAATGCTTATTCAGACATAAGGCCCACTATATTTAATGGAAAGTGTGTCTAAATTGTTCTTCCCCACTTATTGTGATCCTAATAATGATCAATTCCCACTTCAGCTGAACTGTTTTCATTTTCGAAGATCTAGATTACATGCAAAAGGAAGTTAATGTCATATTTACTTTGATAGTAAGAAAGCCAGCTTTTATACTAAGTCCTTTATATTCTTGTAAAGAACTTAAAAATTGCCATTTACCCATCAGATTAATTTTTTAGTATATAAACTTTTTCATATAATAGAGTTAGAATTAGAAATATCTCTTATTAACAATTCAATGGCTAATGCTGTTTAAGAATATTAAATGTCTTATAAGCCACACGTGAAATTATTTCAACAGCATACCTTTTTCCATGTTTATTGAACATTTTAGATAATATTTAAAAGAGATTGGTTATAAATCATTATATTGGAAGTGTAAAATAATATAAAAATGAGGCTGCTTGGCCCACTCTTACCCTGTTTTTTTTTTCTTTTAAAAATTTTTAATATGAATTTGGAAAAACTAATACAGTTTAAGGTGTGAATGTTATTTCTGAATTATATACCAAAAAGGAATTTAGAATTATATCAAGAGTTATGGATCTATCAAGTAAGGGGCACAGGAATTACTATTACTCTTTTATCATGGAAGGAAAGAATCATTCTGGATTGCAATATTGGATTCATAATATATGCTTTTGAATTGGTTTTCTGGTGGAAAGACTCATCTGTAATATTCTATGTGCTCAAAGTTTAATGTGTGCTTTAAAAAAGAACTTTTCCTGTCTGGTATGCGTATCTTTTGCACCTTTTCTTTTCTTTCTTCATTTCATCCATTGCAATCATCTATCAAAAATATATAGGAACTATTTGTACATTTCAAATAGCAGTAGTTGTTTGTGAACACTTTAAAATGAAACTTGCTTTTCGGTACAATCTTGTGAACGCTTATTCAGACATAAGACCCACTATATTTAATGGAAAGTGTATCTATATCTTCCTTTATTTTTCTAGTCACAGCAATAAAATATTTAAATGATGTGAACTGGAAGTGAAAATATTTCACTTGATGTACATGTATATCATCTTAAGCTTTCTAGAAAAAGCGGGGGGGGGGAGAAGTTGCTATTTTTAGTATTTTGATTGATCTACTCAATCAATTTATCACCAACACTTTAGGATGTCCAGTGAGGAAATGTGCATCACAATATCACAATGTAACCTTTATACTTGAGTTGCAATGTTGGGTACAAATATTAGGTCATGTGGAATGGTGCACACTGTATGTCCATTGTCTATTCCCCTTTTCCACAGTCCATAAATTCAACACATAAATACTTGAATACACTAAGTGTCACAACCAAGTAGCTGACACTCTGTACAGGAACATCTGCATAAGCTGAGATCTATGGGATAGATCCTCACAAGTCCAAAAAGGAGATCCCAGAGAAGGTAGTGAAGAATAACAGCTTTGAAACTATGGGACTTCCAAACTCAGATAAGCAGGCAGTAGCCAATCAAACAACATCATAGTAGTAGAGAAAGACCAGAAGACAGAAGTGGTATTAGATGCAGCAGTACCAAATGACCGCCATTTCAGGAAGAAGGAATATGAGAAGCTAAAGAAATACGAAGTCCTGAAGTAGGAACCAGCATGAGAAAAGTGAAGGCTAAGGTAGTCCCACTGATGGTAAGAGCACTCCAACACACCCAGAGAACAATGTCAGAGCTTCTGTCCAAAAGAATGCAGTGTTAGGAACAACTAGGGTGAGTGGATGGATGGATGGATGGATGGATGGAGATTAAATAGGGGAAAGAGAGAGATGAGGAGAGAGAGAGAGAGTATAGATTGAGATGATAGAGATAGAGATGATAGAGAAGAGTTTCAGTGGTGCAGTGGTTAGAATGCGGTACTACAGGCTACTTCTGCTGACTGCCAGCTGCTTGCAATTTGGCAGTTCAAATCTCACCAGGCTCAAGGTTGACTCAGCCTTCCATCCTTCTGAGGTGGGTAAAATGAGGACCCAAATTGTTGGGGGCAAGAAGCTGGTTCTGTAAACTGCTTAGAGAGGGCTGTAAAGTACCATAAAGCAGTGTATAAGTCTAAGTGCTATTGGTACATAGATATAGATGATATAGATATAGAAATAAATACAGATATGCATATCTCCCAGTTAATTGTACATACTATAAAAGGGTCCCCAGAGTAGACAGAATTGTAATATTTGCTATATCCTGTCCCTCTAAACTTCTCGGCTCTCTTTTCCATCATTTTTTTCTTCACCCCTTCTTTGTATTTCACATACTGCCCTTTCCCTTACTGCTCCTTTAGATTCTACTCATTTTCTTCCTTTTGCTTAAAATCACACATTTGTCCTCCTGAGCAAAGACAATTAAAATAATATATCCAAGTCTATCCAACCTTTGCAAGTCCTGTTGCAAAGATCACAGCTAAATTTAAGAGAAGTGAATTACAATACCAGAGAGCAGAACAGTAATTGTTTGCTGACTGAATATACTTTCTGTCTTCTTCCGCAAGGATTTAGTCCTGGAAATAGATATTTGGCTGGTAGTTAAGAGTCCATTTTAGTTGCATTACCAGATTTCTGGCACCGAAACAAGTAGCATAAAATATGTACTAAATGCTTCTCTGTAATATCTACTTATAAGAATCAAGGTGATCATTCTCCATGCATGCTGAGAGGTGCAATGGGAAAAGGCCATTCACAGTGAATAATATCTCTGAATGTTCTCTTTTGTTCTTACAAATAGCACAGATGGTTATTCTCGCACAGTTATTTTCTAAAATTTGGGCATGTGAAATACAGTTCTTGGACCTCATGCCCCAATGAAAGGAGTGTAGACAATGTGCACAAAGCATTGTGGTAAGAATTAGAGCTTGGATTAGAGAAAGCAGTCTGCCATAAGAAACTACTTGTGGCCAGGAACAAAATAAAACCATAAACAACATTTAGAATGGGAATAAAACAAGCAGAAGCATTAAACACTGTAGTATGAAAACAGCAAAGATTGAGCTGCATTCTACAGACAGTCCTTGGTCTTTTTGAAGGCTTGAAAATCTGGCTCTTGCCTCAGCTCTTAATGGGATGTTAATGGAGACTGGTCTCTGTCTGGTTATTTGACTAAGGAATCTTTACCTGGCATTTTTATAATTTTCATTGTTTTTTTCTATTTTTCTATATATTTTTTAAAATGTGTGGTGTTATGTTTGTCTCTTGCCAAAAATTAATGGCAAGATGGGCAGCCATATAAATTTACAAAATAAATAAATAAAAATTTGGCAAATGTTTTTGGAAAAGTTGTGATCTGAAGCCAGACATTGACAGACCTTATGAATCTTCTCCTGAAAGGGAATTAGACAATAATAGTAAAAATGTTTAGTGTCAGTTTTAAAGATAATTACATTTACATCTATCTGCTCCCAGCATCTTACTTTTGTTAACTTAAAAGGCTCATAAGAAGAGTTCTAAATTTGCTGCTGATTAATTGAAGTTTTTTTTTTCTGGGTCATTCTTAAAAATTCCTTCCAATCATGTAGCTTCTTATATTAGTCATAAATATAATCCAGCTAAACTGCGTTCTATTATCTAGAACATCAGTTATAGTCTGAAAACTTCTTTTCCCTTAAGACTGTTTTGCTGTGGGAAGGATACAAATATTAGCCAGAAAAGAATCAAAACATTGGACTTCTTGTCTTAGAAGTGTGATGAGTATAATAGCTGGAACATTTATTTATTTATCTATCTCATTTATACTATTGCCCAATCTGTAATGACCCTGGGCAGCATACAAGTTAAAAACCAGAATCATTGCAAATAAAACAGAAGAAACCTTGCAAGAATAGTCAAATAGCCAAATGCCATTTTACTCTGGGGGTTCATATCCCATCTAATCAAAGACCTGGGGAAAACAGGTTTTCAAGGCCTCAGTAAAGGATAGGCAGGTTGAGGCAACCTGAACTTCCACAAGCATAGAGGATGACATAAATGACTTTGGTGAAAGTATGTAAAAATCATGTGCAAAACATGAATTCCACCCAGGAAAACAAGTTAGCATGAGAAACATTTGCCTTGATTCATTTTAGTGTAAGAGGTTGGGAAGGGAAAATATTCACTTTTAGAGATCATTATTATAGTATATCAATAATATAGGCTTATATATTGTGTAGAATTCATTTCCTGACCTGTTCTATTTTGAGATTTCAAGAAGCATACTCTTCCAGAAAAAAGGCATATCTCCTAGATCCTGTTAGATAGCACTGCTTTAAAGATGGGACCTGGTCATGCCAATTCTGACAGATCTTGCCGGATTGGAAAAAGCACTTGGACTCATGGCAGAAGGAACTACCAAGATACTACCTCTTAACTCTAACCAGGAAGAAAGGCCATGTTATATAGATTGAAAGAACTCCTCCTAGGAAAAGAAGTTTGAGACCTCAGCCTGTCACTCTAACTATGGGCTCAGCCATTCTGCTAATAAATGTATATCAAGCTTTCAGTGAAGGAGGGGATTCAAGCAACTGATAAAGATACTCTAGTATCCGAACCCTACTGTTACAAACAGAGTTGCTAATAAGAACTTAACAGCTATTTCTTAAGGCAATGTTTATCAACCTCAGCAATTGATGATGTGTGGACTTCAACTCCCAGAATCACCCCACCTAACACTGGCTTAAAGTATCGAAATCTTAGAATGATTCCTTGATCTCAATTTTTATTTTCTCTGTTTTGTATTGCTTCGCTTCATTTCATTCCCTTTTGTTCTTACATGTGTAAATTTTAATTGGCAGGTCTATATGGCCACTTTATTGCTCTTATTGTATTTGAGTCTGCTTTTATGGATTGATTTAGTGTAGTAACTACTTTCCCGGCCCTTGGTTGTAAAGAAAGGCACTTCAATTAATTACTTTAAATGGAATTAATGCTTAATTAACAGTAACTTAAATGTAAAAAAAAATAATGTTATTTAATTCTGATTTTTGGCACTGTTTAAGAATGTGCCCAACCATCCAGTCAATAGTTAGTGTTGCCCTTGGCATACTCAATGTTGTGCACACTTGGAATATAATAAGCACCCTTGCCTTGGTATTCTGAGACCTTCATGATGGGCAATAATTTTTCAAATCCTCCCCACTGGCAATTATAACAAGAGATCTAGAAGTAATAATAAGTAATGGACTTGGCTTTTCAACTGTCAGGATTTTCTATTCAAACCCATTAGTAATCCTAACACTGACTTAAAGCAGCTTGCCATACAGTAGCTGTACAATTGATTCTACCAGTTGTCCTGAAGTTGGTAGAGTCAGACTGTAGTCAATATGGATGCATCAATGAACCCTAGAACAATTTTGAAAATTAATAGCAGAGGCTGACGTTGAAGTAGCTCTATGAACATAATATTGTTTGATTTCTAGAGTATTCAGCAGACTCATGTATCTGGAGGGCTTAAAACGAAACAAAGCTGATTCAATAGCAAGAGTATATACAATATCTTACACACGCTGGTCATAATTCAGGTAAATATAATTGTCAGAGGGTTAGATTGCAAAGCACTTTTACACAGGGATTTAGGACAATTTATTTATTTGTTTTTTATTAATCATATTTGAATAGATACCCATTTCATAATCATATAATTAAAATTAAATAATACTTATAATTAATTCTGGAAAAAATAAATCTTCCTTGAGTTATTTTGGCATGGAATGTAAGGTCATATTTTATTCGTGTTTTTAAACCAATTCCATACAATATTTTGTAAGAAAGGACTCCCATATTATATGCCACTTCCATTTCTGAGAGTGATACTTGAAATGGCATTTAACTTATTGCTGATATTATTTGTTTGTTTGATTTATTTTGTGAAGGGAAGGCCTGCATGAGCTTTCTTACATTTGCATTGTGCTTAGTTATAGACCTATAATAAATAAGTAACACCTACTACTGCTTTTTCATTAACATATTTATTATTTTCTCTATGTAAATGTCAAATCCATTTTCTAGAATAGATTTGTGACAGTCATATAAATACATAAAACATATTGCAATATAGTTGGGATGTACAGCTTGCTATATTGAACAACATCTGTGGGATTTACTTGTTTTTGGAGACACAAAAGGGACACTGATATTGAAAGTTTTTTTTTTTAAAAAAAATGACAAGTCTGCATTATAAAACCTCTTAGGCCAAGGAGAACCCCTCAGTCTGGGAGTATGGCTCTGATTCTAAGTTAATAATAATAAGCAGGCCATCAACTTTACTGCTTGTGAATTCTTTGCAATTTTGAATCTATGGAGAGAATAGCATGTGCATATGATAAACTAGCAGAAGCTGAGAATATTTGTTCTGAGATCAGAAGAGTATGAGTTCCAGAATGCAGGACAAGGGATAAGGCAGTAGTTGCCAACCTGTTGCCTACCACTACCAGGTTGTGGCCTATTCGCAACTGGGCCATCTGACTGGTAAGCCGGTATGCGCAATCCCACTCATGCAAGTGGTGGGCACTGGTGTTCGCAGCCCCACTCAAATGAAGCTGTGCGTGCATGTATGCACATGCGCACCTGCCCCTTGCACAAAACTATCCCTTCTCCATCCCCATCCATGCCGGGCTGCCAACCAGAAAGATTGGGGAATGGCTGGGATAATGGATTCAGGTTAGAAAGAAGGCAGATTGGAAAACAAGAGCAATCCTGCCAATAAAAGAGCAGCTCTTTAGCCAGAAAAGTGGTGAACACTTCTTTGGATGTATTCTAACAGAGACCAGACAGTCATATGTCTTGAAGGTTTTAATCTGGATTCCTACATTTAGAAAGCAGTTGGCCTAAATGGCCTACATGGGGTCCCCAAACTTGGCAACTTTAACACTTGTGGACTTCAACTCCCAGAATTCTCCAGCCAGATGGCTGGGGATAGAGGATAAAATATATTAATCTAGTTTTTCTCTCAGTTTGATCTTCTTCTTTGTCCTCACCTGGTTCTGATTTCCAGGAATGCAGTCCATGGCTGATTGTTCAAAGGCCAAATATTATTTATTTATTTATTTATTTATTTATTTATTTATTTATTTATTTATTTATTTATTTATTTATTTATTTATTTATATTAGAATTTCTATACCGCCCTTCTCCCTAGGGACTCAGGGCGGTGTACAGCCGAATCCGAACCCCAAGAAAACAGTACAAAAGTTAAAAAAGAATTAAATACTGGCTGGTTATAATTAATAAGAAAACCCACCCCCCAACTTTAAAACTCCGATTAAAATCGAAAAAATTTGGAGACAAGTTAAAAAACTATCTCAGCCCAGGCCGGCCTGCTCAAAGAGCCAGGTCTTCAACGCACGCCTGAAGGCCCTCAGGTCCGTGCTGGTACGAAGTTCCGGTGACAGAGTATTCCAGAGGGCAGGGGCCCCCGCAGAGAAGGCCCTACTCCTCGGGGCCGCCAGACGACACATAGCGGCCGACGGCACCTGGAGAAGGCCCTCCCTGTGTGAACGCACTGGCCTACTGGAGATCACCGGTAGAATGCGGTCCTGCAGGTAACCTGGCCCAATGCCATGGATCACCCTAAAGGTCAAAATTAGAACCTTAAAGCGAACCTGGAGAGCCACCGGCAACCAATGCAGCTCACGCAGGAGAGGCGTCACATGGGCGCTACGCGACACCCCCATGGTCACCCGCGCAGCTGCATTCTGTACCAGTTGGAGTCTCCGAGTGCTTCCCGCAGGGAGTCCCCATGTAGAGGGCATTACAATAGTCCAGGCGAGAGGTGACAAGGGCCTGAGTGACCGTGTGCAGGGCGTCCCGATCCAGAAAGGGCCGCAACCGGTAGATCCGACGGATCTGATGAAACGCCCCCCTGGAGACGGCCAGCAATATGATGTTCAAGCGACAGCCGTACATCCAGGAGGACACCAAGATTGCGAGCCCTCTCTGTGGGGGGCAAAATTTCCCCCCCAATAGCCAGCAAAGGTGTCAGATGGCTATATCGGGGCGCCGGGAACCACAGCCACTCGGTCTTGGATGGGTTGAGCCAAAGCCTGTTCTGCCCATCCAATCCCGCACGGCCTCCGGCACCAAGACATAGCCCCCACGGCATCGTTGGGGTGGTCCGGGGTGGAGATGTACAATTGGGTGTCATCTGCATATAGATGACACCTCATCCCAAGACCACGGATGATCTCACCCAGCGGCTTCATATAAATGTTGAACAAGAGAGGGGAGAGGACCGACCCCTGAGGCACCCCACACACCAGGGGCCTAGAGGTGGACCTCTCCCCTCCCGCCAACACAAATTGCGAACAGTCGGAGAGGAAGGAGGAGAACCATCGAAGGACGGTTCCCCCAATCCCCAACCCCTCCAACTGTTGCAATAGGATACTATGGTCGATAGTATCAAAAGCCGCCGAGAAATCTAATAGGACCAGGACAGAGGAGAACCCTCTGTCACGAGCCCTCCAGAGATCATCAACCAACGCGACCAATGTCGTCTCAGTGCTATGTCCAGGCCTGAAGCCCGATTGGAATGGATCGAGGTAAGTTGTTTCCTCCAGGCACCGAGGGAGCTGACGTGCCACCACACTCTCGACAACCTTCACCACAAAGGGAAGGTTGGAGACTGGACGATAGTTGTTTAAAACAGCTGGATCCAGGGAAGGCTTCTTGAGGAGGGGCCGCACCACCGCCGTCTTCAAGGCGGTAGGAAGCAACCCCTCTCTCAGAGAAGCGTTGATAATTCTCTGGAGCCAGCCTCATGTCGTCTCCCTGGCGGCCGAAACCAGTCAGGAAGAGCACGGGTCCAATAAACAGGTGGTGGCATTCAGACCCCCCAGTAGCCTGTCCACACCCTCGGCGGTCACAGGGTCGAACTCCCCCCAGATAACATTCACAAGACCTGCCCCGGACACTTCCCCTGGGACCATCCAATTGGAGTCGAGCCCCTCCCAAATCTGAGCGATTTTGTCGTGCAGAAATCGAGAAAACTCCTCCGCCCTACCCTGCAGGAGGTCATCCCGTGCTCTCGGTTCAAGTAGAGAGCGGGTCACTCTAAACAGGGCGGCAGGCCGATTTCCTGCCGACGCAATAAAGGCGGAGAAATACGAAAGATTTCGCCGCCCCTTTCGCCACAAGGTAAGTCTTAATATGAGATCTCACCTGTGTTCGGTCAGACTCAGAACGACTCGCCCTCCAAATGCCCTCTAGACGTCTTTTCCGGCACTTCATCTCCCGTAGCTCCTCCGTATACCAGAGTCAGATGGGATCTGTGCCGGGTCAGAGGTCGCAGAGGCACAACTCGATCTAGAGCCCCAGTGGCCAACCCGTCCCAAGTGGCCACCAGGTCTCCAGGCGAGCTGTGAGCCAGAGACTCAGGAAATGGCCCAAGCTCCCTCTGGAACCGCTCCGGGTCCATCAGGCGCCTGGGGCGGAACAATCTATATGGCTCCGCCTCCCTGCGGTGGGGGGTGGCGGAACAGAAGTCCAGTCTAAGGAGGGAATGATCTGTCCATGACAAGGGTGTAATTACTAAATCCCCAAATTTACAGTCATTCAACCACTGCCCAGAGACAAAAATCAGGTCCAGCATGTGTCCTCCTATGTGAGTGGGAGCAGAAACTAACTGGGTCAGGTCCATGGCCATCATGGAAGCCAAGAACTCCCGGACCAACCCCGAGGTTTCACCGGACGATGGCAGGTTGAAATCCCCCATGACCAAAAGCCTAGGGGTCTCAACCGCCAGCCCGGCTATTACCTCAAGGAGTCTGGGCAGGGCCGATGAGACGTTGCAGGGAACCATCAGGGCTGCCCTGGGTCCAGTCCAGGGCCGCCATGGCCATAGCAAGTCCGTTTCAGAACCGCCTGGGGCCCCCCAAGACCGCCGTGGCCCGAGCTAGGCTGCCGAGCCTGCCACGCTGCCGTGCCTCACCGGGGATATCGAGGCCTCTCCACAGTCCTTCGAAATTCTGGGGTTGCCGCGGCAGCTGTTCCAAGGCCTCCGCGGCTTTAACAGAGCCGCCGAGGCCAGTCCAGGGCCCTTCAAGCGGCTCCCTCAAGTCCGCGCCGCTCTGAAAAGTCCAGAATTTCAGCGCTCCTCAGGGGGCCGCTGGGGCCATGCCGCGGCGGTATCTCTGCCCCAGAGACCGCCAGGACCGTCGGCGCTCAAAGTGCCAAAAACACTGCCACAGCAACTCCAGGGGCCGCCGCCGCCGCCACGGCCCCCGCCGCCACCGCCGCGGCCGAGAGCCTCGCCGCAGCCGCTCCGCCCCGTCGGCCGCCGAAAGAGGCCTCCGGGGCCTCCGCGACCACCTCGAGGCCGCCGGGTCCGTCGCGTCCACGTCGCCCTCTCCGCCGATCCACAGCAACTCCAGAGGCCGCCGCCGCCACCGCTGCCGCCACCGCTGCAGACGCCGACGCCACCGCCGACGCCGCCACCGCCGCGGATGCCGCCGACGCCGATGCCCCCACCGCCACCGCCGCAGCCGAGAGCCTCGTTGCAGCTGCTCCACTCCGTCGGCCGCCGAAAGAGGCCTCCACGTCGTCCTCTCCACCGATCCCTCGGCTCCGGCAGACCCCCGACCGGCCTCCAATGGTCCTGGCCGGCCTCCCCCGATCTTCCCCCGCCTCTGCCACCGCCGGGGAGACCTGGGGGACAAGGGGGGCCGCAACTGAAGCTGCCCAGGCTGGAGAGAGCTCCGGCGGAGACGCGCGTCCGCCATCTTAGAAACCCGGAATTATGCACTTTTGTAACAAGCAAAAGGACTTGATTCAACTCCAACTTCTCAACTATGATACTGCTAGCTGGAAATTCTGGAAGTTTACACGTCATCTGTTTTTTTAATAGTAATTTTGTAAAAAATTACAAATACAACAGTGAAAACTAATACAATCTAAAAAGGAATTAAAAGGTACAGAAAATAAAATATAAAAAGAAAAAAGAAAGAAAATATAAGAATATAGCAAATATATATTATTGAAATATCAGCCAGTTTCTTTTGTATGTCCATGGTAGCATCTTTTTCCATGTCCCTCTTCTAGCTTCTTGTTTTTAAATACAGACAAACTCTTGTCAAATAAAACTTGTTCCTCTTCATCTTTTAAATCTATTAAGTCTATCTATTGAAGCATTCATTTAAAATTATCTTCTGATTCAATTGTTCAAAAACATCCTTCAATTTGTCTAATGTTAGGATATTTTGCTTCATTTTGTAAATTGTATGTCATACATACAATTTACAAATAAATGTGTTCTTTAATTGTCATCTTTAGTTCTCGTTCCTGTCCAGAGGTGGTATTCAGCAGGTTCTGACCAGTTCTGGAGAACCGGTAGTGGAAATTTTGAATAGTTTGGAGAACCAGTGGTAACCTTTCCCCAGGAGTGGGGTGGGAATAGAGATTTTACAGTATCCTTCCCCTGCCATGCCTACCAAGCTATGCCATGCACACCAAGCCACACCCACAGAACCAATAGTAAAAAAATTTGAATCCTACTACTGCTCCTGTCATTTTTAAAAATCTTACTTTATTATGTTTTTTAAAAGAGTTCAAAACAAAAGCATTTATTTCCAAGGAAGTGTTGTTATAATGAATTCCAAAATCTTATTTCAAATTTATATGGATCCCTAGCCCAGGTGTAACTTTCTAAAATCAACACTTTAATCAGTCTTTTGCTAATTTTTTTTCCCAACAACAAAAAAAAAAAGAGTGGTATTTAAATTTTATAAACTTGTATTGAAAATTTCTTTTACTATGGATTGAAGGAGCCTCACCTAATTTATAAAACATGTTGGTCCAAAAGTTCTTAATATCCTAACAGGGAATTTCTGAAGTGGCTAGAAAAGGAATTGTGTGAATGTAGTGTCCTTTTAAAGATATCAGTCAGTCCAAGACCCTAGTCAAGGAGTGAGTCCAGGACTCAACCACATGAATGGATTTCCTTGAAAAGCTGCCATTTTCAGTTGCTTGTCCCAGGCCTAGTAATTATCATTGTTTTGTTCGTTAGCCAAATCCTAAAATTTGCAAGTGTATTTCTGGAAGCTTGTATGGAGAGATATTATGTATTGTGACATTCTGGCAATTGAACATTTAGCATTAGGACCTGGGCTATTTGGATTAGAGCCTATGGCAGAATTTAGCTGCATCTGGATTTCATTTTGCTATATCTCAAGCTGTACTCACACAACACCCATGCCTGGTTTGCATCATTGCTGACCCAACTTGTATCCCAATTCCCATCAATATGAACCCTTCCTTCACAGAGGGTAAGAGCAGTGTTCAAAGACATTGCCTAAAAATCCCCAGGATAATGCAAATCCTTAATGGTTTCCTCTGACTTGGGTGACTTAAATGTAAATTCTCTGCTAGATAAGAATAGAACAAACTTTTAAATGGATCTTTTTAAAACATATGAATAGTGTCAATTTGTCTCATAATTGTAGAGCTGTTTCCATAAAGATACCATCAGCAGTCACTAATTGTACCTCCAAAACTCATTACATTATATGATTGCATTTTTAATTAGAAGTACAGATGGCAGCTCATTTATTACACGTCTATGAAGGTCTCTGGCTAGGAAGGAAATTCTCCCTCCTCCTTTCTCTTTTAAATAAGACTACTATATGATTATCGGAGAAGAACTTGAGCTCATGAAAAGAGGAAAAGTTAATCAATAACTTACATCTCAAATACACTATTACGTTTGTTTCTCTGGTTCCAGAACAAAGAGCGTAGGACATTTTTACTTTCCTGGCATTTATGTCACAACTGCATTTAGTCTGCTGGGGGAGAATGAGTCAGAAATGTTAAGTTGCTATTGATAATAATAAGATCATTAAAGAAAAAAGAACCCTCCCCAAAAGGTCAGCAGCAATAACACCGTTCTTTAAAAGGCAAATCCAGAACCGCAGTAAAAAAAGATACAAAAAGAAGCAAGAAAGGTGCTGTTTAACAATGGCCCACACTTAATATTTTCATTAAGTGCTCAGAAATTATATATCATAATAAGAATACATTTTTAGTGGAGTGGTGGCCTAAGAGGTAGAGTTTTCGCCTCATAATCAGGAGGCTGTGAGTTTGATCCTAGGTAGAGGCAGACATTGCTCTCTCTGGGTACAATGAGAATATATCTCTGCATTGGCGACAGCAAGGGCATCCGGCCAGTATACACTCAGCTCCATTCAGTTGTCCAAGACTCCACTCTGCAAAGGGATAATGGGGTACTTAAAAGAAGATGAACAAGAATACATTTTGCTGTCATCATGCTGTGATATAAAAGTGACCACTTTTGGCTAGCTTAATTACTTATGACTTTTCATAACATCTTCAGGACTACAAGGATAGACTAGAGGAGCAATACAGCCTTTGTCAGCAATTCGTAACAATAATGGTAATGGCAAATGGACATCAGTTCCATTTTTGCTATTGTTTCTATTCATTTTTCTTCTCATAAATAATATCAAGAAATACAGCTGTGGACTAAAATTTGAACTTCCACTCTCTTTCAATTTTTTTCACACTTAGTGGGCATCCAAGACATATATGCTATAATTTCCTGGGTTGTAATGTAAAACCAAAATCTGGAATGTCACATCACAGCCACCCACTCAGGATATCACGTCACAGAACTCAGGAGGCTACACCACAAATCCTCAGGATGTAGCAACACAGCCAACGACCCAGGAGATTACAATACAAGACCCAGGGTGTCACAAGATTAAAACTCAGAAGGTCATCACACAGCCCATTACCCAGGTCATTACGACCCAGGAGATTATAGCACAAGACCCAGGATGTCAAAACAATAGAACTCAGAAGGTAATCACACAGCCCATTACCCAAGTCGTTACAACACAGGAGGCTGATAGGCACACAGCCAATACCTCAGCCAAACATGTTCTTAAGAAAAAGACAGCCAATCTGAAAACATCAACTCCATCAATCAATCAAGAAATGACAACACAGCCGACCTCCCCACCAGTATATATAGGGAGACAGCAGCTCAGATCCCCGCTTTGCTCGCACAAGCACAAAGCCGAAAGCACCAGCCTGAAGAAGGTGAGTGAGATCTCATTGAAACATTGCCCAGATAGTCTCAATCTTACAAGGGAAAAGACCTGAACACACTTAAGACCTGCATACGCGTGAAAATCTACAAAAACAAATATAGATAGATAGATAGATAGATAGATAGATAGATAGATAGATAGATAGATAGATAGACAGACAGACAGACAGACAGACAGACAGACAGACAGACAGACAGACAGACAGACAGACAGAGGTAAATAGAGAGATAGACAGATAGATATAGAGATGTATGTATGTATCAGAGGTGGGATTCAAAAATTTTTACTACCGGTTCTTTGGGCGTGACTTGATGGGCGTGGCTTGGTGAGCGTGGCAGGAGAAGGATATTGTAAAATCCCCATTCGCACCCCACTCCAGGGGAAAGTTACTGCAAAATCCCATTCCCTCCCCACCCCATTAACCTGCTTTCCAGCTCCGTTCTTCTGTGCAGGGCAACAAAAGAAGACCCAGCCAATCAGCAGGGACTCGGGAGGCAGAGAATAGATGGGGGCAGGGCGTGGTGGTATTTGCCGGTTCTCCGAACTACTCAAAATTTCTGCTACTGGTTCTCCAGAGCTGGTCAGAACCTGCTGAATGCCAGCTCTGCTATGTATACATACACACACACATAAATAATGTCATGTTGAAATAAACATAAGTGGTAATGGTTTCAAGATATAAAAAGCTACAACGTGAAAAACACAGTGCAACAGAACAGTGCAGACAGTGTGTCTGAGCCTTTTTTTCAATAGTATAATTAGAAAGGAAATTACACATTATAGAATATAGGTTCTGTCACCCATAAGAGTCAATTGGATTTAAAAAATGGATTCCCATCTCCATTGTCCTGATCCTGTTTCAGACAAATGGCCTTGTTTGCTCAGCTTATTTTCAGTTTTGCAACAATGAGATTTGTACTGAAAAGGAGAACGATAACAATTCATTCTTTCTTTTTTCATCTGTGACGCATTTGAATTTATCAGAAAAACAGGAAAAATTAGATATTTCAGGTGACATTTCTAGTTGTTCAAGAGGTCAGCTCCAGAGAATATCACATATTGGAACAATTTCTTGCCATCCGTTTTCAAAGAAGCAACATCGCCAAGAAACTTAAAAAACCAAAACAGCTCATACACTATTTTCAAACCAATTCCCAGATGCATCCAGGCCTGCCATATTCCATTGTAGCTTGGGCTACTGTGCTGTTAATCTGTTTCAGGATATTCCAGCAGCAGCCATACACTGGAGATAACTTTCCTCAAATTTAGATTGTTTCCATGCACACACAGTTTTAAAGGAAAAACAATTAATAAATCATTTGCTTTTTTTTTTTACAGGTCTCAATTCCTCTTTTCAGCAATAGTGAACACTCAGAGTTGCTCAGAGCTCTCTTCATATCCACCCCATATACCCAAGGCCAGATATGATGCTTTTTAAGCTGAAAGCAGACCATAAAAGTACAGAGTTGTTAGTTTTCATAACTTTCCTATATGAAAGAAGAGCTGTTGCTGAATGGGAGGAGGAGAAAGCTAGAGACCAGAGGAAAATCTTTTGGGAAGAAGAGGTGAAATGTAATTATAACGGTTGAAGAAACAATATGAATTCTAGGCAGTGTTAGCTGTTGAAGGTATGCAGCTTCAGGAACGTCTAACACAAGTCTTTCAATGCAATTGAAGAAATAAGAGGACCAATTTAAGGCAAATCTATCAAATGCAGATAGCTTGTGTAGAAAAACAAAGAAGGCAAGAGGAGAGATATGGTTCTTTCACAATAAGAGAAAGAGAGGGACACCTGAGAGAGAAAATAGCAACCAACATAATTAATCCCTTAGATATATCTAAGTAAGAAGTAAGGTTGGAATGTAGAAGTAACAGCGTTCATATTTAATCAACACTCTAGAATTGCAAAAGAAAGAAGATTTGACTTTGCTAGTAGAAAAACAGTCTTGCACAGAAATGTTTTGCAATTATATATCAATCAAGTCTGTTGACTTTTCTTTATATATATAAATGTATGTATGTATGTATTTTAAGGATTTATTGTCACATCAGCTCTTACCAGTAAGGAAGGGTAGAAAGCAGACAGAAATGAAAATTGGCTTGTTAAACTGTGTTTGGGTAGTGAAACTTTCTGAAAACGAAACTTGTATTGCCTTGTTTTATTAATGAAAAGAGATGAGATTCACAAGAGGTGTCTTGGTACTTTGTCTCGGATCAAATTCTGTGAACAACCTAAACTCTTGTGACAACCATTAAGGTGGCTGCAACTGAGACATTGAGGACATGTTTGTCTCTGGATTAATGTACAGTATGCAAAAGATTGCATACTAGAGACTGCCAACTTATTTGTTGTTTGAAAAAAACAGGTCTAAGATTATTGTAAAGCCCCTTGCATTTTGGAAGTAGTTTTCTCTATCTATATACTCAGATTGCTGCACTATTTTCTAAAAATGACTTCAAGGCATATTGAAAAAATACCACATAATATAACATACAGTATTTCTAAGTACTGTATATAACTTTAGACTGAATGACCAAATATACTTTGTTCATGCTATTGAAAAGTGTACCATATGTATATATGTGCGTGTGTGTATATGTGTATGTGTGTGTGTATAAATATAGTATGTATATATGTATGTATGTATGCATGTATGTATGTATGTATGTATGTATATATGTATAAATTGGCTGCTGGCAGTTCGGCAGTTTGATTCTCAATGGCTCAAGGTTGACTCAGACTTCCATCCTTCCAAGGTCCATAAAATGAAGACCTAGATTTTTGGGGTCAATAGGCTGACTCTGTAAACCACTTAGAAGGGCTGTAAAGCACTGTGAAGCGGTATATGTCTAAGTGCTGGAGAGAAAGAGAGACAGACAGACAGACAGACCTATATACTGGCTGTTAAATTGTGACTGAGCCAATTTCAAAGTACTAGTATTTATTTATTTATTTATTTAATCACACTTTTATACCGCTCCCTCTCCCAAAAAGGGACTCGGGGCGGTGTACAGCCTACTAAAAGCATACAATAAATACACAATAAATACGATTAAAAATAAATTAAATAATTAGATCCGGCTGTCTATTCAAAATTTAAGTTAAAAATTAAAACTAATAAAACCCCAATTTAGATTAATTAAAACCAAAAAACATAGTTACTGGGCCAGGCCGGCCTGTTCGAAAAACAGGGTTTTCACTGCGCACCGGAAGGTCAGAATATCCATCATAGCCCGTATCTCCGGGGGGAGATCATTCCATAGGGAGGGAGCTCCCACAGAGAAAGCCCGAACTCTCGGGGCCGCCAGCCGACAACAGTCAGGCGGCGGCACCCCAAGTAGGGCCACCCTGTGGGAGCGTACTGGGCGGCGGGAGGTTGTTGATGGCAGCAGGCGGTCCCGTAAGTACCCAGGTCCCGAGCCATGGAGCACTTTAAATACCATCAGTACCACCTTGAATCGAATCCGGTAGGCCACAGGAAGCCAGTGCAGCCTGCGGAGAAGTGGTGTTACGTGGGCGCCTCGAGGGGCGCCCACGATCACCCGCGCGGCTGCATTCTGAACTAACTGCAACCTCCAGAGACTCTTCAAGGGGAGCCCCATGTAGAGAGCGTTGCAATAATCCAAGCGGGAGATAACGAGGGCGGAAGTGACTGTGCGAAGTGCGCCCAGATCCAGAAAGGGCCGCAACTGGTAAATCAAACGAATCTGATGAAAAGCCCCCCTGGCGACGGCTGCAATATGTTCTTCCAAAGACAGCTGTACATCCAGAAGGACACCCAAGTTGCGCGCCCTTTCCACAGGGGTCAAAACCTCTCCCCCCACGGCCAGCGAAGGAATAAGCTGGCTGTATCTGGGCGCAGGAAACCACAGTCACTCGGTTTTGGCCGGGTTGAGACGAAGCCTGTTACGACCCATCCAACCCCGCACGGCCTCCAGGCACCGGGTCATCACTTCGACGGCTTCGTTGGGGTGGCCTGGGGTGGAGATGTACAGCTGAGTATCATCAGCGTACTGATGGAACTCCACCCCAAAGCCACGGATGATCTCACCCAGTGGCTTTACATAAATGTTAAACAGCAGGGGCGAGAGCACCGACCCCTGAGGCACCCCACAAAGCAGGGGCCTTGGGGATGATCTCTGCCCCCCCGTTAACACAAATTGCGAGCGGTCGGAGAGGAAGGAGGAGAACCACCGTAATACGGTGCCTCCAACCCCAACCCCTCCAACCGCTGCAATAAGATACTGTGGTCGACAGTATCAAAAGCCGCCGAGAGATCTAACAGGACCAGGACAGAGGAACAACCTCTGTCCCGAGCCCTCCAGAGATCGTCAACCAACGCAACCAACGCCATCTCCGTGCTATGCCCGGGCCTGAAGCCCGATTGGAGGGGGTCAAGATAACTCGCTTCATCCAGGAATCGGGGAAACTGACGGGCCACCACACTCTCTACAACCTTTGCAACAAAGCGAAGGTTGGAGACGGGACGGTAATTTAATAACAATGCTGGGTCCAGGGACGGTTTCTTGAGGAGGGGCCGCACCACCGCCTCCTTCAAGGCGGTAGGTAGAAGCCCCTCTCTCAAGGAAGCATTTATAATACCCTGGAACCAGCCTCGTGTCACCTCCCGAGTGGCCAAAACCAGCCAGGAGGGGCACGGGTCCAACAAACAGGTGGTGGCATTCAGTCCCCCCAACACCCTGTCCACGTCTTCTACAGTAACAGGGTCGAACTCAACCCAACTGGCCTCACCGATATCCACCCCCGCCCCCCCGCCCGGAGATGCCCAGTTGGAGTCCAGCTCGTCCCGAATCTGAGCGATTTTATCCTGCAGAAAACTAGAAAACTCCTCAGCCCGTCCCTGTAATATCTTAACCCCACATAGCTTAGGATCTGAATATCTAATGCAGTGTTTCTCAATCTCTGCAGATTTAAGATGTGTGGACTTCCACTCCCAGAATTCCCTTACCAACATGCTAGCTGGGGGATTTTGGGAATTAAAGCTCCCATGTCTGAAAATTGCTAAAATTGAGAAATACTGATCAAATGAATCACTTTCTAGTCAATGTCTCAGTCTGTTTATTAAGATTTTGATGGGCATATTCACATTTGCCAGGAATTCACTACGACGCAATTTAAGAGAAGGTGTTTTGGTTGTAATCACTACTATGGTGGAATTCTCTCTTTTTTAATTAGAACCAAGCTTTGCAACTTATCAGCACCATCTCCAAATCTATTTGTTCAACACCCAAATCGTTAAGAAAATCTGTAGTGCTGGACCTCACAATTATTTGTTTTGGTTTGCAGGTGCCAAGGGGTTAAATGGCATGCCTAATGCTGAATATACAGTACCTCACGAAGTAGTTTTGAGGACATACAGAATTATGCAGTATATTGAAGGAAACTAGCATGCTTTAGGAAAGAATTTGGAATTCCATCTCCTATCTCTTTCTACCCCTATTTCTGCTCTCTCATATAGGCAGCTATTAAGCAATTACAGAGATTTCTACCTTCCAAATTTCAGTACAGACCAGGGACTTTATTTTTAACTTTGCAGGACAAATCACTATGGAAACATAATGAAATATGAGAGCAATCTGACTGATTGATGATGTTACAGTGGGGAAAGATTGACATGAAACAGAGATAAATTTTGTGGCATTTTGAAGCCAAGGGTTTGTTTATAGAGAAGATGAATCATCAGGTCTAGCTCTGGAGGCTCTGAGTACTATAATTCCTGCTAAACCCAATGCAGAAAAAAACATACTTCAGGTAAGAGTATGACCCTCCTTGGTTCATTAACCAAGCCAAAAAGAAGGATGCTTCTCTTCCTATTAAATGGAAAAGCAGTAATGATGGGCCATAAATACAGATGACACTTGGGCATATGGTGGGAGAGAAGATGTATTTATTAAATTAGCAATTAATTTTTAACCTATTAATAACAGTTTAGAACAGGAAACATCAGCATAGCTGAGATCTCAAAAGTAACATACTTTAAGTCTCTGAGATTATGCATGATTTCGCCTAAGATGATCCGTTTCCTAATTGACCTCACCTCTTTCCTAAGAGGTCTGTAGGGGGCGTGCATAAGCGCACCAACGTGTCTACCATCCCTGTCCTATTGTTTCTTTATTTTTCTTATATGTATCCATCTCATATATTCATAACTATGTATATACTTATACCTATTATCTTGTAAGCGATTGACAAATCAAATAAATAAACAAACAAACAAATAAATAAATAAAGTCTCTGAGATTATGCATGATTTCACCTATGATGAGAACATGACAAAAGAGAAGTAAACCTATACATACAATCCACGCAGGGGTGGGCTGCTGAGGGTTTGCAGGGTTCGGGAGAGCCCCTAGCTAAAATTCTGCGCAGTTTACAGAACCCTCAAATCCCACTCCTGGCTGGTTCTGCCCACCCCTCCCCTCCCAAGAGTCTCCACATGGCCCATTTTGGATGCAGGTAAGTGCAGGGGGCGCGCGGAGGCTCGGGATGGGCAAAAAATGGGCCTCCTGGAAGTTTGGGAAGCCTGAAAATGTGCCCATTTCTGGCTTCCAGACAGCCTCTGGAGCCCAGAGAGGCCATTTTCACCCTCCCAGAGGCTTAAGGAAAGGCTCCAGAGCCCAGGGAGGGCAAAAACGCTCTTCCACCATGGTGCAGGAGGCTGACTAGGCCACGCCCACCATGGCCACGCCCACCCAGCAACCGGGCAGAGAACCCTTTGCTAAGATTTTTTGAAGCCCACCTCTGAATCCACATAATTATATACAAAACTACTAGGGAGTGTGACAGTGGCCTCATCACTGGAAGTCAAATTCAGCTATCCTGGCCTCTAGCATTGCTTCCTGCAGAACTTCTTGGGAACCAGAGAACACACATCAGGGGCTACGGTATCTTGCATGATATATTTAATAGTTAGCATATTAACACCACAATTGAGTGGTATGGTGGCCTAGAGGTGGAACTCTCGCCTCACAATCAGGAGGCTCTGAGTGTGATACTAGGTAGAGGCAGATATTTCTCTCTCTGGGCACACTGAGAATATATCTGCTGAAAAAACCTCTGCATTGGTGACAAGAAGGGCATCCAGCCAGTAAAAACTCAGCTCTATTCAGTTGGCCAGACTCCACCCTGAAAGAGACTATGGAGTCATTAAAAGAGGATGATTATATTAACACTTTTGCAACAAGGGGAATCTTTCTATCCTCACTGATAGGGCAGAGGCACTTCTTCCAGCATCACATCTAATTCTGTTCAATTTTGTTCGGACAGAGCAGGGCAGTTGGCTTGTTAGAGGAATCACTAATCAGGCTACAAGAAGATATATTAGCCATTTACATGGAAATAAGCTACATTGGCATTTTAAGAATTACATATATGTGCATTACTAATATCAGAACTTAATTTGAAGGCTTTATAAGAGCCTCTGTCAACTTAATACTATTCAGCTGTTAAGGGACTACAACTTTCAAAATTTCAGTTAATAATGTTTTTGATCTTGATGACTTAGAATTTTGATGAATGCAGCCTCAGCATGTCTAAAGAATGGCAGTTTGGCACATATCAAATTCTTAAATAGCACTTAGCTCTAGCAGTTAAACTTATATATCGCTTCACAGTGCTTTACAGCCCTCTCTTAGTGATCTAAGCAGTTTACAGAATCAGCATATTGCCCCCAACAACCTGGCTCCTCATTTTACCAACCTAGGAAGAATGGAAAACTGAGTCAACCTTGAGCCAGTCAGGAACAAACTGTTGGTAATCAGCAGAATTAGCCTGCAATACTGCATTCTAACCACTGCACCACCATATCAATTCTTTTTAAAAGGTTCTAGAAATAGAAATACATTCCAAGTTAAGGTTACAGAAATGCCATCTCCAGTTCATTCTGACTGTCTAATTCTACATTCATATCTGGGTCCTAAGATCCTGAGGCTTGTCTCTAAATTCTTTATCAAATGAGGAGAGATGAGTGATCTCAGGCAAGAAAATATTTTCATTGTAAGCAGCTTATCTGTAGAATGAACTTTCCAGACAAGCCAACTGAAAACCTACATTTTGGTTCTTTTAGCATCTGGTAAAGATTCTTTTATTAATATTATTGCCCCAAACCATTCCAAAGCTATTTTTGGAATGCCGTATTTCCTATTGCACTTTCAATATTCGTTCAGTTGCAGTAAGGTAGCCATATCTGAGCAGAAAAAAAAAATCTCATTTTAAGAAGTAGTGGCAAACTAGATTGGAAATAAAACTGTTAGAATAGTGGGAAGTTTACAATGTGTTCCAGAATCCGCAATTCAGCATCCTAGCATCTATAACATTTCTACAGTATATATGTCTCTAAACTAGTATTTTTACTACTTGTGAAATTCCTTGCTTTGTCCTCCTAGCCTATAATTTCATAAAAGATAGCTGTGCTAATGTTTTTTGTCAGTTGGGCAATACTTGTTGATTGCATCAGTTAGATTGTCACTATATTTTTAAAGTATAAAGTTGCTCAGTAGCTCAGATTTTAAAATATCTTCTGTTGCACATTTCCTTTTTCTGGTTCCTCGCTCCATTTCAAGATCTTTTGCACATTTCCTTGTTCTCCATAACAAAAGCTATCAGACAATATTCCTTTTCACAATTAGCAATTATTTATTACGTATGTAAAATATTTTTGGATCCCAAGAAGGTCAAAGTAAGGATCAAAAACTCAAAATGGTAGCCATGACTACACAACTGAATCTGCCTCTCTTTTATGTAAAATGTATATAAAAAGGACAGCTTCAATCACACAATTACAGCTGCCATTTTGACTTTTTGACTCTTCTAGATCCCCTTGTTGGATTGTCCATGCATACATACATGCATATCCACCCACACTTAAACATAACAATGATTCAATTAGTAGCAGAGAGTCGAAGCACAGAATATATTAGTATTTTGAATTTTTAAAATATTTTGCAATAAACATTTTATATTTGGCCATATGGGCTGGTATATATTGTAGTTATAGATTATCATGTTATTTCCTGGAGAAGATATTATTCTTTCCTTCAAAACAGTGAAGCTCATTTGCAAGTTGACAGTATATATCATCATCATCTTCATAATTTATTGATTTATTAAACAAACTTATATGGCCCCAATTCACACACAGTGACTCTGAGTATCTTACAGGATTAAAAATCCTCAACATAAAATCCATAAAATACCACCTCTAGCATCATCCCTAACATCAATAGATTGGGGAGAAAATGGGGAGGTTGCAATAAAACCATGAAGCAAAAAATACTACATTTATCTTATGGCAGTTTTGTTCCAGTCAATGAGCAAATAAAAATAATTTTAAAAATATAAGTTCTAAACTTTAAGTAGCTCCCTCAAAAGGATCAATCAAATACCATTATTTTAATCCTAAAGGCAGACAGTTGATTAAAAATTATACAATAATGTTGTGTTCAGAAGAGATAGCTTAATCCCCCATAAAGGAAATATCACAAACCAGAAAGCTGCTAGATAGAATAGGCAACAATACCGCACTTCTTTAAATCAGGACAATAGCACACCACAAATCAACTTTAGATTGGCTTATTTGGAAGAAAGTGGGCTTTTGAACCCATGGCCCCAGGCTCATTGGTCCTCGAACCAGCATCAAATGGAAGAACCAACCAACATCAAATGAAAGGTAGCACAGATGTTTCAAGAACTGGTTATGTGCCTAATGCATAAAACATATACTAGGTAACACTCTGGCCATTGCATTCTGCATTAGCTAGTATTTCAAACTTTTTATGTAGCAAAGTAATGCAAAGTCCAAATCCTGCACATATTCTTATCTTCTGTTTTAGGAGCATATATATCTGCCACTTCTATCATTTACCTGCCTTTCATGTCCAGATGTGGATTTGATTTTCTGATTATTGTAACTGAATGACATTGCTTATATGGTTAGAGATTAAACCATTCTAAACCAGATGGGAACTGAATCATATAATCATGGTACCAGGAATTAAGTCTTACTATATAGAGAATCTTTTTCTTCTTAGAGAGGAAGTTGCTGAGATGGAGATATAACATGCACTCTGATGCCCTCTCATGGACTGTTTTACTCTAACTAGTTTTTATATATTGAAATTACCAGTATTTATTCCAATTGTGAGAGATAGATTTTATATACATACACACAAACACAAACACACACACACACACACACACAAAGGGTGTTTTGTTTTGCTTTGTTGTTTTTTTCTTTCCTTTTTTTCATGAAAGCCATACAAGCAAGACAGGGATGAGCTAATGCTTGTTAATATGTAAATTACAATGAATCATGGGTGATTCACTCATTCAATGTGATACTTCCAAAAATTATTCATGGTTCATTTTATGCTGGATTTGGGGAGCAAAGTGGCCACTCTGTTTGCAAGACAATAGGATGCAACTATTGATAGACAATTTAAAAAAATATGCCATTCTACTGGCATTGTAAAACATAGCCATTTGGTGCAAATTATACTTGGTGTTGTATTAGACAGGTGCTGCCCATCGAATCAACAACAGAACAACTTGACATGGGAGCTGTTGGAAAAGATGTTTTCCCTAAATGAAACTGATTAGCATACAACACAGCTTGAGGAACGAGAATTTGTACAGATTACTCTGAGACTTTTCTTGGCTTGCTAAGCATACAAATGAAAAAGGGAAATGTGCACTAAAGACAGAGTATGAATAATAGCCATTTGTGCTAACAGTAACTGGAAAATTACACGATGAGTGGAATTCTATGCCCTAGAAGTGTCTCTCTTAGTATCAGGAGTGAAATTCTAATTCAAAGACCACTGTTTTTATGCAATAAATGAATGGCATTCCCATTAACTTCAACCCAGGAGATAGAATGCGGACGTTCTTAAGGGGATAGCTTAGATCAATGTTTTTTTAAAATGCATGTTGTACAATATACCATATCTACAAACAAGCACTTTGTAACTAAAAATAGAAGTATTACAAGGAATTAATATAAATATATGATTATTATATTGCATAAAATCCACTACCATAACAAGGGGTACACCCTTAATTATTTTTTAGTATTTACCTTAATTATGAGTTTCACTGCAATTACCATAAAGTAGGACAGTTATCTTATATAAGCCTTTGTTTAAAATGTTTATTAGCAACTCATTATTGCAAATATATGCAATAAAAACAGAGTTTTCCTCTTCAGTGGCCTAATGTCTTCTTTCAAGGATAATGTATTATGCTAATAAATTTAAAACAGAGAAATCACTAAGACACCTGCACTTTCAGATAACTGTTTTTTTCAGTTGGAAACATTTAAAATAAGCTTTTTGTTGACCTTCTACAACTTTGGGAAAAATTATTAGAACTACAGGCAAAACCTGTTCATATGACTCCCCCAGATTGTGCAATTCTCATTGGCTGCTGAATTTCTCTATGATGTCAACAAGAACTCCTAAACATGAAGTCCCTTTTTTTAAAGGGGGGCGGGGGGGAGAGATTCTTTCTCTTGTTAATAAACAAATGATTATCATAGCAAAGATGTTTCCTAGGTCCAGGGGTGGGATGGTTCTGCCCGGTATGATCCAGGGGTTCTGCCCGGTATGGTCCCGGTATGGTCCAGGGGTAGGATGCTACTGGTTCTGCCCGGTTCTATAGAACCAGTAGCTCTGAAGAGCAGCAGACACTGAACCGATTCTGTGTTTGCTGCTGTTTGGCCCATCCACCCACCTGGGCTCTTACCTGTCGTTTATTTCCTGCTTTTTCAACCTCAGCTGCTTTGCATGGCACAGCTGAGGTTGAAAAAGCAGGAAAAGAAGTGGCTTTTCAAATTATTATTATTATTATTATTTACATTTATATGCCGCCCTTCTCCGGAGACTCAGGGCGGCTTACAGTCTTTAGAGCACCATGCTAAGTGCTCGGCAATAGCCTTCATTCCATTGTATATGCCTGCTTATTACTAGAGCTTTTGGCCCCCCCAAGCAGCATTTTTACAAAGTCAGCTTATTGCCCCCAACAATCTTGGGTCCTCAATTTACCTACCCCGAGAGGATGGAAGGCTGAGTCAACAGCACTTTTCAGTTGTCCGGGCGGCACAGCTGATGTTTTTTTTACATACACTAAGCATGCATGCGCATGCAAAATGTAGTCACTAAACCGGTAGTAACACCGGTTGAACACCCCTGCCTAGGTCCTTTAAATCAAGAAATAGAAGACCCTCTGATGTGAGATAGGACAGTAGAACTAATAATACAGGTAGTCCTTGATGTACGACCACAATCGAGCCCAACATTTCCGTGGCTAAGTGAAACTTTTGTTACGTGAATTTTGACCCACCTTTCTTGCCACGTTGTTAAGTGAATCACTTCAGTTGTTTAGTTAGTAGCCCGGTTGTTAAGTGAATCTGGCTTCCCCATTGACTTTGCTTTGTAAGAAGATTGCAAAAGATAGGACACAGCAATGGTCATAAATGGGTGTCAGTTGCCAATCATCCGAATTTGGATCCCATGACAATGAGGATGCTGTAATGGTTGTAAGTGTGAAAAACGGTCATAAGTCACTTTTTCGGTGCCACTGAGACTTTGAATGGTCACTAAATGAACTGTCATAAGGCGAGAACTACCTGGAGAGTCAGCATTTGAAAAAAGCATTTATTTGTCTGAAAGGACAAGAAGAAACCAAGTTCGAGGATATTCATCAATCTATCTACGTTACTTTTTTCTGCCATCTCTGATGGTTGTAGCAATTGCTCAACGTTTGTGTGCCACAAAGGCCAATCAAGTCATAAACAGGGCAGGATTACAGTAACATCTTCCCACATATGTACCCCACCAACTGGTTTCTACTGCTTCTACATTAAGCCACGTTGGCATACAAAATCTGATAAACCAGATTCTCCTCACGTTTGCTTCCTTGCTTTGAAAGCCATCCATGCCGACAGACATCACTCACTGCATCTTCTGCCAGCATCTTCTTTTTTGTCTCTCCTGAATCTCATATAATTCAGTTTTATAGATTTACCTGACACTCCAGTGTTATGAAAGAGGGATGCATTTCGCTTCTCTACACTATAAGTAACGTTATAAGCCACTAAAACGTCAAAAGCAAAGAAGTGAGTGGTGATGGAATGAAGGGTACATCCAATAAAAAAAAGCCTCAAGGGCCAGATTGAAGAACCATGTGGACCATGTGAGGTCTAAAGGATGGACAAACTCCATCTTTGATTTAAGTCAGACTCTGAAAGGCCATCTTAGTTAAGTGTTCTGCAGGTGTTACCAACAACTGCTTTATGTAGCGTTATCCTTTTCAGGCAGCATTTGAACCTATTAAAAGACACACACAGCTAAATGATGGACTTAATGTGTTTTTCCGATTGACCCTTAGTCAAGACATCAATTAATTTAGTCATTCTATATAGATATAGATATCCTGCCACAATTAAAGGATTCTCCATGGTTAAAATAATATACAGATACTCCTCAACTTACAACAGTCCATTTAGTGACCATTCAAAGTTAAAAGTGACTTATGACCATTTTTCACACTTAATGATCATTTCAGCATCCCCATGGTCAGGTGAACAAAATTTGGACATGTAGCAACTGACTCCTATTTATGATGGTTGCAGTATCCTGGGCTCATGTGATCCCCTTTTGGGACCTTCTTTTAAGGAAAGTCAGGAGGGAAGCCAGATTCACTTAACAACCGTGTTACTAACAACCACAATGACTCACTTAACAACTGTGGCCAAAAAAAGTCATAAAGGGGGGCAAAAATAACAGATAACAGATAATCAGAGTTGGAAGGAACCTTATAGGTCATCTAGTCCAACCCCTCCTGCCCAAGCGGAAGACCCTACACCATTTCTCATCACTCCTTATCACCCATCCCCTCCCACTTGTGACTGTAACTTTGTTGCTTGTATCCTCTGTTTCCTAGTACGATTTGATGTTGATTGTACCCTATGACTATCATTAAGTGTTGTACATTATGATTCTTGATTCTTAACGAATGTTCCTTCTTTATGTATACTGAGAGTATTTACACCAAGACAAATTCCTTGTGTGTCCAATCACACTTGGCCAATAAAGTATTCTATTCTATTCTATTCTATTCTATTCTATTCTGACAAATGGCAGTCCAATCTCTTCTTGGAGGTCTCAAGTGATGGCGCTCCTACAACTTCCGAGGGCAAGCTGTTCCATTGGTTGATTGTTCTCACTGTCATCAGAAAGTTTCTCCCTATTTCCAGGTTAAAACTCTCCTGTTCAGTTTGTATCCATTATTCCTTGTCTGGCCTACAGGCACTTTAAAAAATAGCTTGACCTCTTCCGCTCTGTGGCAGCCCCTCAAATATTGGAAGACTGCTATCATGTCTCCCCTGGTCCTTCTCTTCATTAGACTAGCCAAGCCCAGTTCCTGTAACTGTTCTTCGTATGTTTTAGCCTCCAGTCCCCTAATCATCCTGGTTGCTTTTCTCTGTACTTTTTCTAGAGTCTCAACATCTTTTTTATAATGTGGTGAACAAAACTGGATGCTTAGCAACAGAAATTTTGGGCTCAGTTGTGGTCGTAAGTCGAGGACTACCTTCAGTTAAGATCCTATAGAAAACAGCTGAAAATATCCATGGTAGAAGGAAAATCAAAGTAACATCAAAACAATATAACACTAAAATAAGAACTCGAGATTAAAACCAATTTAAAAAAATAAATCAGAGATGGACTAATTTAATTAGAATGCTTGCAGAGTAGTTTTGTTTTCAGCATTTATCTGAATTTAATCAAGGAGAAAGTCAGCCTGATTTACATAGGGAGGCAGTCCCTGAAAATCACTGCTACCACAAAAAATAGCACCTCTGGCCTTAGCATCCTTTACCTCATGAAAAGTAGGGCTCAAGAGGTAGCTTCTTCCTTATAGGTCAGGCTGACTTTTTGGTGAAAGCAAGCAATCCCAGAAATAATGCCAAGCCATAAAGGGCTTTATGAGTGAAAAGCAGCACTTCAAATTGCACCCCAAAGCCTAATTTTTAGCCAGCATGGGGTCCATAGCAAAGAGGTTACCTGCTTGCAGTGGTCGGTGCATACGGTCCACTGCATTCTGAACGTATTACAGGAATTCTTCTAAAGGAATTCTAAATTAAAGGAAACTACATGTAAAGTCTAACCAGGGCATGAATTACTATAGCAAGGTGTCAAATAGCGCACCAGCCAAAGCTGGCAAAGACCCTTCTAACCCCAGCTTCTGCCTGCTGCCTTAGCAGGAGTTGTGGTTTTCAACAGGACTGTCCAACTCACAACCTTCTCCTTCAGGGTAGTTTCTGCATGTCCAAAGATAACATTGGTGATGGTTAATGGACAACCTTCATGGATAATCAGTGTCCACAGTATACACACAGCAACTGATCTAGATATTGCATCACTCATGGTCAAAAACTACAGAGGCAGCGATTAGACTACAACAGTTCTCTTAAAAACTCACTGACAAAAGATATTGGACCTCAGATTCATATTTTGCAACTAAATAAGTAGGCTTAAGTAGGAATAAATGTGTGTACCTAAGCAGACTGGCCACTGATAATAAGATAGATGTTATAACACTAGAAGAGACTCCTATGGATGACAAGGAACAGATTAAAGTGCGAGGGAAGATCCTGCGGTACAAAATTGTAGCTGACATAATGTCTAATGTTCATGGCTCCATAGTGTATTTCCATCATGACATCAAAGAATACAAGATTATCAATTGTACCCAACAATGCAACATCAAATATCATGATTGAAATATCAGGAATAATGAGCATGGCGATTTACAAGCAGCATTAAGTGCCCTAACCCACTACTGCCAACCCCGGATCATCAAGGAGTATATACAGGAGATTTTAATAGTCAGTAGGGCGAATAGCAGAAATGAGACCCCGAGGAAGAACCGTACGAAGATGAGGATGAAGATAACGATGACTGAGGCCTCCCGCCCCTCCTCCTCCTCCTCTTCCTCCTCCTCCTCCTCAGCTTCTTTGCAGGCCAATCCGTGTTTTTGGCAGATTCTGTGACTTTTCCCGGCCTTCAAAACCGTTGCCCCCCCTTTGTGAGGACTGTGACAAATCCCCTTCTCCCCCACTTCTGCTGACACCCCCCCTCCACTCTTTTATATGGCTGTGAACACCCACAGTATATATATTTTTTTTAAAAGATGTAGAAAAAGGAGAGGCATTTCAGGAGAGAAAGTTGGGTATTTTTATTTGGGGTTTTTTTGGGGGGGTAGCTTTCTCTTTCCCACCCCCCTTCCCTTTCCCCCCAAAGATATGAGGTATTTGCAACCAAAGGCTCCCCAGATACAAGGTTTAATGAACCTGCAAGCGATTTGGGGCTTCTCTCCCGCCCCCAAGCGCCTTGAACTTGGAACTTGGATACTGACTGGAGATATAACAACAATAATGAGAACGGGGAAATATTGGCAAATTAGATAGAGAAGAATGAGCTTCACCTAGCTTATGATGTGAAATATTTATAAACCTTTCATTCTGCAAGATGGCAAAATGAAACAAATCTTTGCCCCAATAACCACAGACAACATAAAAATCCCCCTGCACTATACAAGGAAAGTCCTACCAGGATTTCCAAATACCCAACACAATCATACTTACTCTATGACTACAATTACCTCTCATAAGATCAACCCAGATATTGAGGTGGAACTTCAAGGAAAGCAAACTTGGAACAATACACTAAAGAACTGGACTCCAATATAAGGTGGATTCCTCCTTCAGTAAAAATAAACTGCCCCAGATTCAGGGGAATCATAATCATGGCAGAAAAAATTAATATATCTTGTGGGTACAGAAAGGAATACATTCCTTGTTGGAACTGCACCATAAAGGACTTATACAAAGAAGATGGGGAAAGAAATGCAATGCTCTGTTAACAAGTAGTGTAAAGAAAGATGGATAGAAATAACTGAAAACTTCACCCCTTAGTAGCCTAGAAAGCGTGGTCCAATTACTGGGAACAGCAACTCCAATTCCTACTCATAGAATCCAAACATCACCATCTCAGATAGTTTTACATATAAAGAATCATGCATAAAATGTTCCTTTAGAGTTTAAATCCACACTTTGGAAAAGAGACAAAGCAATAAACAGGTAGATTAAATGAACAAGCTAGAGAAAACTCACTTCTTTTTTGCCATTTTCAGAACATGAGTTGGAAAGATCTATTAAGAGCCTCAAAGCCTCTGGGCTTGAGATCCCAGAGTTATTAAACGTTTAGGACCACATGCTAGAAGATAGCTACAACAATTTTATACAGACATTTTGAACAGTGGAAAGATCTCCAATCAGTTGAAGATATCCCAAACTCTTGCCATCCTAAAACCTGGAAAACCTTACAGTGATCCAGCTAGCTACTGCCCTGTAGCTGTGTTCAGCATTTACTATAAACTTCTGGAACAATTATTTTATAGCCAAATATACCAACATGTCCCTTCTTTCCAGGCTGGTTTCTACACCAAGAGAAGCTTTTGTGAGCAAGTTCTGGCTCTCGCTTCATTAACCAAAGTCGTTAAAGGGACAAAAGATCTAAAAACTTATGTTGCTTTTAGTGATTTGACTGCACCTTATGTCATGCTATGGCTTGATGGTTTAATGCTCAGGCTGAAAAAAACTATTCTATGTCTAAAAGCAACAAGGTTTCTGAACAATATGTTAAAAATCCAATAGTTCAAGGTCTCTGTAGGAAACATCACTAGAAGATCCTTTTCCATTAAGAATGGTTTGCCACAGGGACTGGTTCTAGCCCCACTACTATTTAATCTACTGTATATACTAATGATTTACCAGAAACCAACTCTGAAAATTTTTGCTATGCCAAAGATATGGCTGTAGCTATTCAAACCAAGGATTTTGAGGAAGCAGAATATGTTCTTATTAAGGAGCTGAGGTCACTAAACCAATATTATGAACAGTGGAAATATGCCTAAACCCAAATAAAAACTTTCACTGCAGTTTCACTGCAGTTTCCATATTTTAACGTATTACCATCAAATATTGCAGGTATTTATTTATTGATTTGATTTGATTTGTCAATTGCTTACAAGACAATAAGTATAAACATGAGTAAGAATACAGGAAATAGGTACAAATAAATGGGAACAATGGGACAGGGATGGTAGGCACAATTGTGTACTTATGCATGCCTCTTACAAATCTCTTAGGAATGGGGTGAAGTCAATAGTGGATAGTTTGAGGTTAAAGGAGTGGGGGTTAGAGAATGTAACCACAGAGTCGGTAGTACATTCCAAGCATTGACCACACTGTTGCTGAAATTGTACTTTCTGCAATCAAGTTTGGAGCAGTTTACACTGAGTTTGAATCTGTTGTGTGCTCTTGTATTGTTGCAGTTGAAGCTGAAGTAGTCATTGACTGGTAGGACATTGTAGCAGATAATTTTGTGTATTATGCTTAAGTCCAACCATAGGCAGCGTAGTTCAAAGCTGTCCAAGCCCAAAATTTCAAGCCTGGTGATATAGGGTAGTCTGTTGCGAGCAGAGGAATGTAGTACTCTTCTCTTGAAATACTTCTGGATTCACTCAATTGTATTAATGTCCGATAAACAGTGTGGATTCCAGACAGATGAGCTGTATTCGAGTACTGGTCTAGTAAAAGTTTTGTATGCCCTAGTTAGCAACTCAATATTTCCAGAGGAGAAGCTTTGTAAAATTAGATTTACATCTCTTAATGCCTTTTTGGCAATGCTGTTACAGTGAGCTCTGATGCTTAGGTTGTTCGATATGAGTACTCCTAGGTCCTTGAAAGAGTGAAGGTCATCAACGAGGTCATATCTGCCTAGCTTGTATTTGGTGTACTGGTTTTTTTTTTACCAATGTGTAGGACAGAGCATTTGTTGGTCGAGATTTGTCTTTAACTTTCTGGCTGAATATAAAGACAGTTAGATAAACTCTACAAAGGCTTCCATGCAAAGTTTCTTTATTGGATTGTAATAGGCATCCTCAAGGTATAACTCACAGTTATGCTGAGATTCATCTAACATCCAATCTTTGCGTAGTTGTCTTCATAGTGTGAAAATATGGTTATCTTCATCCCATAATGATACAGCAAGGGATCCAGCATGCTGCTGGGTCCAGGCAAGGAATGAACACAGGCTTCCTCCAACCCAACTAGAGGTCAATTCAATGACCAATCAGGATTACAGATATGACCACATGACATGAACTACATTTCCCATGATGCATTAACTATGTTTCCCATGAGGCATTCCCTTAAGGGGACAGCTCCCAATTCCCAATTAACCATATACTGTCTGACCAGCACAGTACTCCAAGGTCCTTGACAGAGTGAGGGTCATCAACGAGGTCATATCTGCCTAGCTTTTATTTGGTGTACTGGTTTTTTTTACCAATATGTAGGACAGAGCATTTGTTGGTTGAGATTTGGAGATTTATAGAATGGACAAGTTCCTATCTGCCAACATTTTGGATCAGAAACAGAGCTATGATTTGCTCACACAAAAGCACATTTAGACAGCGCAGAATCCATACTGCACAAGGCACAAAAAGTCGAATGCAGAGTAATGATCTGATACAGAAAGGGAATTGTGTTGAATTGTCATTCAGCAATTGTCTCTCAGCAAGCAACTGCAAGGCTCACACTGCAGATGATGACAAAAATTGTACATTATATTTAATTATGGGTGTGTCATACCACCTTTTCCATCTCATAATTACTGACAATTTATCTGGAAGGTGACAATTGTTCACGAGGAGGATTTCAAATTATGAAAGAAGCTCTTTTATTAATATTTTCCTTTTTTTCCCCCAGATGCTTAATGACCAGAAATGTTTCACTATTTTTGCCTCTATTTGAAGTGACTGAAAAACTATTCAGCGTGGAATACCTTAAATTTAATATGATCTTCAGGAATGTATATGTGCTGGTGAAATTTTCAAAATAAATCCTTCAAGTAGGACTTTATGACTTTTATGATAAAGAGCAACTCAGTTTTCAAAAGACTTTATCGGCATGAATGTGGACACAAGTTTTTAAAGCTACCCACATCCTGGCACTGTGGTCATTCACTATTTAATGACAAACAAATGCTGTAGCATACTTGCAATGCCAGGAATCAACATGTTTTCAGTATGAAGCCAGCTGAGGAATTTCTCTGAAGCCTATTAAGTCTCCTCTTAAATTATCCAATTGTTTACATTTCAGTCAGTCCAAAACCACACTGGAAAGTTAAATGCAACTCATCCTTAATAAAAGTTCAGAAAAAAGGAATGCTGAAGTGAAAAAGAAAATCAATACAAATAATATCAAACATATCTAAATCAAAATATATAACATAGAAAAAATCTTTTAATAAAAAAATATGTTTTGCCCATATTACATGGTGTTTTCATGATTGCTTCAGGGCATGTAGCATCCTGTATAGAAATCTTTATATATATTTTCCTTTTTTATAGCAGAATATTTTCTTAGGAATTATGACCAGATTTCTGTAGCCTTATGGCAATGAAAGATGTTGGGCAGCAAATAATTGTCATTTTTCCTGTATTTTTTTCTAATTGGGTAGGAGGTGTGAAAAAGAATGATGATTCTGCTGGTTAAAACAAAACTTTTGAGATGCCAACCACAATTGTGGGAAAAGCTGCTAAGCCTGCTTTCCATTTCAAAAAGATTGGTTTTAGAAGATTAGTCACTATCTACCACGTAGTACTAAGTATGTAGTAATACAATATGGTATTACGATATTAGTCAATACTGTATTTACTATCTTTCTCTCCCTCTCTCTCCACTTTTAGGAGGACTCAACTCACAAAGAAAAAACACCTTTAAATAGATATAGACACATACTACATTTACACACCATTCCAAAGAGACAATAAAAGCTAAGAAGGAAACAAAAGTTCAGAACACTTCCTGTCCAATAACCAGCATCCAGAGAAGTAGGGATTAACACTAGACATAAAATCTAGCAGAAATCAATACACTAAATAAGGAACTATCAGAGAGAATATATATCCCCACAAATATTGACAAGAAAAGTGCTGTATAGGAACAAACTCTACACTCACCAGCAAAGATAATGTTACCTTACAACTGCAAGCAAGCAACCAAACTCAGAGTAAGCACAGTAAATCCTGAGCAACATATATTCTCCATTGAAATATAACCAAACCCAATACTTAAAACTTACACATACAAAAAAGAGGTGGGGTTGTTTTTTTTTTGAAAACCCATTAGTTTGAACAACTCTAGCTTCATGAATACTGGAAATTCAGGCAGATATTGCAAAACTAGGAAATCACATCAGCATTACAGCATAGATGTGTTTTACTTAACAACTGAGAAAATCCTTGCAGCAGGCCTCAGTGGACATTGCTGCAGAAGAAGTGGCTTTAGGAGATCTAAGGATGTTATATTGACCCAGGGGTGGGATTCAAAGTTTTTAACAACCGGTTCTGTGGGCATGGTTTAGTTGGTGGGCGTGTCTTGGTGGTCATGTGACTGGCTGGGTGTGGCCAACTCAACATCACTCACATTGAGGCACATATCTCCTCGTCTGGCCTCTCATGACTGTGGGGATGCTGCAACAGTTCTAAGCGTGAAAAATGGTCATAAGTCACTTTTTTCAATGCCATTGTAACTTTGAATGGTCACTCTACAGAAGCAAAGTAAAGGAAGGGAAAAAAACTCCAGAGAAGTTATTGAGACAGGAAGTCTAGTTCTGCCAAGAATGTAATAAGGGTTAATGGAGAGGCAGTTTCTGTAAGCAATACCAGAATGTTTCCTTCCTGCCTTCCTTACAGAATTAGGCCAGTATTTTCTTCTAACAACCAGTTCTCCGAACTGCTTAGAATGTTAACAGGTTCTAGTGAATAGGTGCAAGCTGGTAGAATCCCACCCCTGTATTGACCCCAATGTTAGTGATCACAGAATGATTCTAAATCTGGGTCATACCACTTCTTTTAAAAAAGTACAGCCTTTAAAACATTGGACATCAGGTTCAAAATTAGGGAAGAAAGTTAGACATTAATTAAGAAAAGATGAGCTTGCAAATGATTAATAATTTTAGATAATTGTTTTGCATATAGAATTTGTGTCTGGGTTTCTTAGATGCAATTTACTCATGTGCATGAGTTTCAAATTATGATAAACTCATAAAAGAACTGAACTATGATTGCATTAAAATTTAAATGATTAAATTATAATAACATTAATGAGGAAATGCTTTGGGCACCTTCTAGCTTAGGATGGCTCATAGTGAATGAGGAAAATTTAAGAATGCTTGCTTAGAACACTTAGATAATCAGAGCATGAGGAAGCTGGGGGATTTTTTTAAACCAGAAGCATCGTTCCCATGATGGATGGAACCAATTCTTAAATGTCTGCAGGCTAATGGAGACATTGTATTCTGAAACACTCAGATTGCTTTTGATTATTGAAAAGTCCTTGTTCCTCAGTTGCCAGTGACATGGAGGTTCCTAATGATCAGCCAAAGTAACATGCAGTAGCAGAAAAATAACATAGATCAGCCAGGCACAACTGAAAGATTCCCCAGTGACTGTCTAAGAGTCTTTTATAATGCAATTTGTTTGTTATACCAAGTAATAGTAAGACCATTCTCCTTTCTTCTCAATGATGACAATTCTTGTGAGGAGGAGGTTGGGGAAGACTGATGAGAGACATACAAGAAATACTTACCTGTACAGTTGTTAGTTGCTCTGAAGGATAATTCCAGGTATCTGTTTCTGATGGGACTGCTAGTGAAATATCATAGCTGTGCATGCATACTCATAAACAAATAGAGAATGAATGATGGATAAAGCTGTGTAAATTGGGGTGGAGTAGAGCATTAATCCTCACAAATGCAGCCCGGGGTGGGATTCTACCAGTTCGCACCTATTTGCTAGAACCGGTTATTAACATTCTAAGCAGTTCAGAGAACTGGTTGTTAGAAGAAATTACTGGCCTAATCCTGTAAGGAAGGCAGGAAGGAAACATTTTGATGTTGTTTACAGAAACTGCCTCTCCGTTAACCCTTATTACATTCTTGGCAGGACTAAAATTCCTGTCTCAGGAACTTCTTTGGAGTTTTTTTCCCCTTCTTTGCTGGTACTTTGCTTGTGTGGAGTCAATAACAACCAATAACATGACCACCAAGCCATGTCTACCCAGTCACATGACCACCAAGCCACACCCACCATCTAAGCCACGCCCACAGAACCTGTTGTAAAAATTTGAATCCCACACCCGAATACAGCTATTTGTTTTTGGCAGTGATTTGCTCTCCAAGATTGCTGTTTAGCTCGAGATCAGAGATCATTTACAACTATTTTGTTTCCAGCCAGCAAACTAACTTCATCATCACCTCAGATGCTGAGGAAAAAGTACATCACTATTTTCAATAAAAGGTAGCCCATGAGTCATGAGGTATTCTTCAGCAAGTTTGAGGCCCCAGCAGATTGAAAAGACCAGTGTGCTGCTAAGGTTTTTTTTCTCTCTTTTAGCAAACTAAAACTAATAAACTAGATAACTAATAACTAAACACTAATAACTAAAGCATACAAAACATTTGCTAGACCAATACTCAAATACAGCTCATCAGTCTGGAATCCACATTACGTATCTGATATTAACACAGTTGACAAAGTCCAGAAATATTTTACAAGAAGAGTTCTTCACTCCTCTACTCGTTGCAAAATACCTTATGCCACCAGACTCGAAATTCTAGACCTAGAAAACCTTGAATTACACCGCCTTCGGTGTATAGTATATAAAATCATACACTGCAATGTCCTACCTGTCAATGAATACTTCAGCTTCAACCATAACAACACAAGAGCAAACAATAGATACAAACTCAAGGTTAATCACACCAAACTTGATTGCAGGAAATACAACTTCAGCAACAGAGTGGTCAATGTCTGGAATACTCTACCTAACTCTGTGGTTTCTTCCCCAAACCCCCAAAACTTTAACCTTAGACTGTCTACTATTGACCTCACCCCTTTCCTAAGAGGTCTGTAGGGGGCGTGCATAAGTGCACCAAAGTGCCTACCGTCCCTGTCCTATTGTTTCTTTTATATTTTATTTTTCTTATATGTATCCATGTATTCATAACTATGTTTTACTTATACCTATTATCTTGTAAGCAATTGACAAATAAAATAAATAAATAAATAAATAAATAAATAAATAAAACTCTTACTCACTAGCAGGGGTGGGATTCAAATTTTTAACAACCGGTTCTGTGGGTGTGGCTTAGGTGATGGGCGTGGCTTGGTGGTCATGTTATTGGCTGGGCGTGGCCAACTCAATATCACTCACATGATGGCATGCATCTCCTCGCATGGCCTCTCATGACTGTGGGGATGCTGCAACATAAGTGTGAAAAATGGTCATGTCATTTTTTCAGTGCCATGGTAACTTTGAATGGTCAAAGTCCACACAAGCAAAGTTCCAGCAAAGGAGAGGAAAAAAACTCCAGAGAAGTTCCTGAGACAGGACGTCTAGTCCTGCCAAGAATGTAATAAGGGTTAACGGAGAGGCAGTTTCTGTAAGCAATACCAGAATGTTTCCTTCCTGCCTTCCTTACAGGATTAGGCCAGTAATTTCTTCTAACAACCGGTTCTCCAAACTGCTTAGAATGTTAACAACCGGTTCTAGCAAATAGGTGCGAACTGGTAGAATCCCACCTCTGCTCACTAGGACTTCTTTGTACAATTGCCATAGCAATGGAAGTGGTTAAACCTGCTTTTTCATCCCCTTCCCTATGCAAAAGGGGGCCATTTCTTCTTGTTTTTGCTCAAGTGTCACCTTCCCTGACTGCAAATATGGCCCCTGGAGAACAATGTGTGTTGGACCTCAAAAATAGTTCAGCTTGCCATTAGACTCAGCACAGGTACAAGATCTGATAGGACTTCCTGGATTTGCAAATACTTCCTTACTTGATTACAGATGCCAAGTCTTACACCAGAGGGCCAGGAAAAAAAATATTTGGTCTGGATTTGGACAATACACTAGTCTTCTCCATCAGCCTGATTCCTACTGATCCCACCAGGGCTAGGCTCTTACAACACACCCAACCAAATTATGGCTTTATAAGTCTTGTGAAACAAGCTGCTTATTTTTTAAAAAAATAAATAGAATATTCCAGAATTTTTTATTCATAATTCACAAAAATATTATGTATTATCATTGGTTATTTATAAATATTCTGCTTAAATTTCAATCATTAAAAATAATCAGAAATCATCTTCTCTTTTAAATTCTAATTTAGGGGCTTTGGAACTAGTCATATACACTTCGCAGATTGTCTGTTTGGAGTCAGAACCAAGAACCTGTTAAGTCCCTCGGGACTCCTATTTCTAACAGTTGCAAAGAGCACAGCCTAGCCAATGATTAGGGTTTACAAGCTGAAGTCCACTAATTTCCAGAAAGTCACAGGTTACCCACTGTAACTTCAGGTCAAACTGATGTTAAATGGCTAAAAGTACCTATAATAGTGGTGTGGTGTGCATTAATTTCACCTCACACAAACACGTAACTGATCCTTGCTATTCTACTCAGAATTGTACATATACTCTTAGTTCAGCTTTGCTGTGAAGGTCATAAATGCAAGGATTAGTTGTAAAGTTACTTTTTAATCAATGTCATAATACGCAGCCCACTGCACTTTTTATGGCCCAGCACAAAAAAAATGCAGCAGTTATAATTTTAGATAGTCTTCAGATACAGTGCCGTGTAGTATGTATTGAAGTACATTCTACATATTGTAAAAGCATGTGTAACTGTCACCCTGATCACCCTTTCCAGAAATGATGCACAAGTCAAAACTGAATAATGCACGCATGCACACACACACAAACCACTTAGCATAGCATGCACCTGGTTATCCATCAATAACTGTGAGTGAAGAAGACCCAGGAGGTTTATGTAGATGTTAAAGACAACAATGGGAGAGATTAACTTTATAATTTTCCACAAAGTGGTAAAAGGTAAAAACTGCTAATCTGACCTCTCCTCCCACCATCAAGACCATATATGAAACTGCTCACTTAGGAAAGAGCACACACAGTCTTTTAATTTTCACAAAGGATACCAGGGCCAAAACTACTGAAAGATACTGAACAATCCTAAAGTAAAGGAAGAACATATTCCTCCCAACAAAGGCCATCAATCAGAGCAACTTATGCATTTCCATCCTATGTCCAAGTCTGAACCCAGACTGAAAAGGATCTGCTTCATTTAGTATGTTCCACAATTGCAGCCCCATCTTCTTCACAATAGCTTTCTGTGAATTATCCAGATCCAGAGAAGAAGGGGATAACTCTGCCTTCTTAAAATAGCCAGCTTCATCTCCTCACCTGACATAGATCAACTTCTCCTGGATCTAGCTATTCTCTAACCCACAGAATAGTAGACTTCATTTCAATATCACCTTTCCATTTCTTCAGACTCAACAGGTTGAATTGTGAAGCAATCTCACAAAATACTATTCTATCACCTTCTCTACCCTTACATTTTTAGAGTCTAGAAATGAACAAATCTGACCAATTTTATTAATAGTGTTGCACAAACAGCTCACTGACTCAACCACTGATATAGTGAAGATTATAAAAAAGCACGCTTCACTACCTTTATTACCACAATGTAGTCTTGAACATGAACTTTTCCCTGTTTTCAGTTCACTTCTAGTTTCTCTACTGATCAGAACAAAGCTACTAATCAGCCAAAGCATCTCTTTTGCTACTTTATCTCCTAGAGTTCCTGACTCCATGGGATCAGCAGGCAAGAAAGAAAGAAAGTGCCTAAGGGATAACTAGTCTAGTTCCCCTTTTTTTACAGAGTTCAGCCAGACACTTCCTGCCAGGCCATTGAGTGCTCCAAGCACCTACAGACAGGAATCTGAGTGAAATATATAACGTGTAAAACAAGCCACTCTAATTACTCCTCCCACTATGCAGATATTCTGATGATTTAGATCAGTAGGTGAAGTCCTTATGATAAAGGATTGATCCCCAAGTGAGCCAATTACTTTAAGTTCAAAACTAGATCTAACATATGACTGCCACAAGGGCTGCACATGAAATCTTGAGCCATCCTTGACCTTCTCTCATGGTATGGATATTGAAGTCCCCTAATAGCCCAATACAAACCAAGTAGCCCAACCATCAAGTTTAGAAGCTTAGGAAGATATCCTGTAACGCAACAGGAAACAGTATAGAAGTACACATGATTCTCACATATAGATACTTCAAAAGCTTAGATCCTAGTTGCTTTTAGGGTTTATTTTCTAGATCTTTGCCATTCCTTCTTTTCCGCTATGGGATTATGGCTTTGGAGGATATTCTTTCCAACAGATGTCTCTTTAAAAAAAAAAATAGTAAGAGAACACCTGTCTGATCTTGATGAAAACAAATCACCGGGGCCTGATGGATTACATCCCAGAGTTGTTTTTTTTAATAAAGTTTTATTTGAGTTTTCACAAAAAAAAAAAAACCACAATACAATTAAAACATCTTTTTTGAGAATAGCATGGTCCCAGGTTATCACTTCTCTATACAGACACAAATTCAATTTCATATTCATCTTTATATTCTATTCCATATCTTCTTACTATTTTAACTTTTTCTCCATAACTTTAATTTACTCAATATTCTTAATTATCGCATATCTAAATCCAATTATATATCTTTTTCTAAATTGCAGTATCTTTGAACAGTATCTGCCTGTTCAAATTTCATGTCATCTTTTATCATTAAACAAATTTTAAAATATGACATCTTTATATCTTTTAAAATACACACTATATTCTTTAAACAAAAATGTATATAACAATAGTAGATAAGATACTCATTCCCCTCCAATTCGATTCTATCATCAATATTAGTTTATTTCCAATTATCTTACGTCTAAATTCAATTATATGCCTTTTTGCAAATCTTAATATCTTTCTATTCATCACATTTACACTTTTATCTGTCCTGTTTCAATTTCATATTGTCTTTTCTCATTAGACAAAATTTCCCCTGTAATTACTAATTGGAGTATGACACCTTTATATCTTTAAATTTTATCCATTCAACTCTTATTTAAACTTCAATTTATGCCTTTAGACTTATAACATTCTGTATAATACATAATTTCCAGTCGAATTCTGCTTGGTACATTCTTAAAATATACACTATGTTCTTTAAACTAAAGAAAAAAAAATATAGCACCAATAGATACAACACTCATTCCCTTCCAATTCAATTCTATTAATATCAATTACAGTCATACTTCCTTGGGAACACGTATAAACAATTATCTCATATCTAAAATCAATTATATTTATACTTTTATCTATAAACTTTTCATGGTTAATCAAAGTGTTCCCCTCCTTTCCTAATTCCACTCTCTCTTATTCCATTTACTTATTAACAAACATTCCATTGCATTACAATAAGTATTTTATCCATCATTTTAATCACACATTTTCTCATATTTTCTAAAAATTTATTTCTATTTCTAACATAACAGTACTATTATATGTACCTTTGCAGAATCCTTTTTTCAATTAAATTCTCACCCATTATCTCTAAATAGGCTTATTATTCCAATTCTTATGCCTTTTCCCTGTTTCTCTATATCCTGTTTCTGTCTTTTATAGCTTCTTTCCCTTTCCTTCTTCCCCCTCATCTTCTCCCTCTATTTTTTGCCCCCGTGTCTCTATACTTCTAATTATCTCTTCTGTAATCCTCTCTTCTGTTGCTTAGTATTGTAATTATTTTTCAAACTATTCTTTTTTTTTGGTTGTTTTTTTAAGTCCTAAACTTTCCACTCTCTTTCCCAACTTTCCCTTTTTTCCCTCACACAAGTTTACTTGATCACTAAAGATGGCTTCTTCTTTGTCCCTATCTTCTTGCTCCACAAGTATTTCTTGTTGTTTCTCATAGTTCAGGATCTCCGTTTCTAAAAATTGAAATACGAAGCCAAAAGAACTCCTTCCTTCTAATGCATCTTCTTTATATTTTTTAAGTTCCATTTTCAGTACTTCCCAGAGTGTTGCCATTTTAAACACTTTTAAACAACCACCCGATTAATTTTAATCATTTAAATCCAATAGCCAAAAATCCAAAAATCACCAAATAGTCCAAATAAGCCAAAGCTGTTTCTTCTTGCTTCTTTTTTCACTTTCTCTTCCTGAGGGCTCTATTATTTTGTTGCAAAGTTTCAGTTAGAATGTATCTTTTAGGAATCTTGTTAAAGTTTCGCTGTGAATTCTTTTTAATTCCAGGCGGTCTCCTCCATTTTCCAGATCCCACCTTATTCTTATTCTTGCTTTTTCTCTTCTTTTCCTTCTTTTAAATATTTAAGTATCCAAGAATCTTTATCTTTTATCCCTTTGACATTTTATTTCCAGCTTAATTGCCTATTATTGTCAAAGCAGATTTCCCCCCCACTTTCTCTTAACTGTCAGTATAAGGAAAAGAGGGAGAGAAAAAAAACCAAATCATTTCCCTTTCGTTTCTCCTTCGCTGCTTCCGAATCTTCCTTGGGAACAAGTTAATTTTTATAGTTAAAATTCCAGGATATCTTACGTTCTTGCTTTTCAATTCAACCCAGTCAGCCAAAACTTTCTCTTCTTATCTTCCTCCTGCACTTTCTTTTCCGGTTGAGCTCTTCTTTGTGGTGGCCATTTCTAGCCACCGCTACAACCGCCTTCGGGAAAGGGAGTAAAGATCAGCTGGGGAGGGGAGATGCGACTCTCCTTGACCCTGCTGACAGTCTCCCCCTTCTTCACCACCTCTATGGGGTGGCTTAGCCCCAAAATCAGCTGGCTCGGGGCGCTCCAGCGGCGAGCATAGACAGAAACTGTGCACGATCGCTGATTTCTGACTGTCTCTGAAGAAACTCAAACAGGAAGTCTACATCCCAGAGTTTTAAAGGAACTGACAGAGGTCATCTTAGAATCACTGCACCATATCTTTCAAAATCCTGGAGCACCAGGGAATTACCAGAGGACTGGAAAAGAACTGATGTGGTTCCCATCTTCAAAAAAGAAAAAAAAACAGACTCAGGAAACTATAGACCAATCAGCCTAACATCAATACCTGGGAAGATACTGGAAAGATAATAAAAAAACAGATCTGTCAACATCTAGAAACAAGTAAAGTAATAACTAGCAGTCAGCACGGGTTTGTTAAAACAGATCATGCCAAACCAATCTTATTTCATTCTTCAACACAGTGACTAAATTAGTAGACCAGCAAAATACTGTGGACATAATATATTTAGATTTCAGCAAGGCATTTGACAAAGTAGACCACAACCTACTTCTTAGCTAGAAAAAAGTGAAATAGATAGCACTACCACTAGATGGACTCGCAATTGGCTGGCAAACCATACTCAACGAGTAGTCCTTAATGGGTCTAATTCTACATGGAGGGAATAAGCAGTGGGGTGCCACAAGGTTCCATCTTAGGCCCAGTACTGTTCAATATCTTCATTAACGACTTAGATGAGGGAATAGAAGAGGAACTTACCAAATTTGCAGATGATACTAAGCTGGCAGGAAGAGCTAACACCCAAGAAGATAGGCTCAAGATCCACTGTGCCACATCTAACAAAATGAAATTCAATGTAGAGAAAAGTAAAGTCCTTCACTTAGGCAACAAAAACCAAAAGTACACTTATAGACTGGGTGAAACCAAGCTCAGTAGCAGTAACTGTGAGAAGGATCTTGGAGCCTTAGTGGACAACCAGCTAAATATGAGCCAGCAGTGTGCAGCAGCAGCCAAAAAAGCTAATGCAATCTTAAGTTGTATTAACAGAGGGATACAATCAAGATCAAGGGAAGTACTAATACCACTCTATAAAGGCTTAGTAAGACCACACCTAGAGTACTGCATCCAGTTTTGTTCACCACGGAGACTCTAGAAAAAGTACAGAGAAGAGCAACCAGGATGATTAGGGGACTGGAGGCTAAAACATACAACGAACAGTTGCAGGAACTGGGCTTGGCTAGTCTAATAAAGAGAAGGACCAGGGGAGACATGATAGCAGTCTTCCAATATTTGAGGGGCTACCACAGAGAGGAGGGGGTCAAGCGACTGTAGGCCAGACAAGGAATAATGAATGGAAACTGAACAAGGAGAGATTTAACCTGGAAATAAGGAGAAACTTTCTGACAGTGAGAACAATCAACCAATGGAACAGCTTGCCCTTGGAAGTTGTCGGAGCTTCATCACTTGAGACTTTCAAGAAGAGATTGGACTGCCATTTGTCAGAAACGGTATAGGGTCTCCCGCTTGGGTGGGGGGTTGGACTAGATGACCTACAAGGTCCCTTCCAACTCTGATTATCTGTTATCTGGTCAGGAAATTTATTAGAATCACCCCAATTTGCTCCATTATTTCCTCTATTTCTACCGTCCCGCATCTCCTTCTTCCTGCCAAACTAGTTCTTCCACAACTAGTTGCTTATTTTATTTCTGTTTACTTTTCCCACCACTAATACATCTATCCCAATATTTCAGTAGATGTCCCAAGGAAGAAGAGGTCAATCTATCTGCAAAGCACCAGAGGAGGGCAAGAAGCAATAGATGGAAACTAATCAAGGAGAGAATCAATCTAGATTATGGAGAAATTTCCTGACGACAATTAACCAATTGAACAGTTTGCCTACAGAAGTTGGAGATTTGATTGAACAGCCATTTATCTGTTAGGGAATAGGTTCTCCTGCTTGAATACAGGGTTGGACTAGAAGATATCCCTTGTAACTATGTTATTACCATTCCAACCATGCTTTCTAAATATGCTTTCTACCCTTTTCTTCTTTCTCCTTTTTCCAGAAGATGCAACCATGTCCACCATTGCCATCCAATTTCTTAGTTGAGGTCTTTTAGATTGAGCCTTCACTGTTTCAAACTGACATGTGATATTGTTGTGCTAGCCACACTCCAACAGACTGAAGACTTAATCCATTCATTTCAGGTAGTTTTCACTGTATGTGCACATCAGTAGCTATGTATGCAACTGAAATACAAAATAATATAATCATACAGATATTCTGAATATCTTGCCAAGTGAGAAAGATTTTACACAGCAGAAATACTTATCGTTAATTTTGCATAATTAAATCAAAAGCTGTCAGCAAATGAACTTTTAGAGATATATGGATCCCACATTATTCCCATACAAGGGGGATGCAATATTACTCATAATTCCAACTAGGCTATGTTATTTAATTATTGGTAGTAAGTTGTAAAAACTGGTAAAACTGCAAAAGAAATCTTCAAGGCTTACTGAATGAGCATTAACTGCCATCTGCTGGCCATAGAAATATTACCTTCTTTTTAAAAAAATGCAGGTTGCTTTTCCATGTTAAACAAAATACAAGATTTAAATAAAACAGAACAAATAGAAGGTAGCCTCACTGGACATAAACTTGTCTAAATTCAGTAGAATATCAGTATTCTTTTTGGGCTAAATAATGTGCAGAACTTTTGCATTTTTGAAACAATTCACTCAGCAAGGTGAGTTTTAAGGCACAGAAAAAGAAAGGTGACATTAGCATTAACACAATAGAATCTGAATTTAACCATACTTATAAAATTAAATGTGGGAGAAGATTGTACAAATTTGGCTTTAACAGATGTCATTATGTATTCTGATTGTCCCATACAGCTTGAAAAAGGTTGCTTCCCGTTTTAGAAAATATCCAAAATTCAGCAATTATCAATGATGGGAGACAAAGGGCAAGTGACTAAATATATGTTACGTCACTGTAACATAAATTCTGCCCTTATGTGTTTGGATAAGTTGCAACACACATATTGCAGAACAGAGTTTGTGTTATGTCCTCTCTCTCTCTCTCTCTCTCTCTCTCTCTCTCTCTCTCTCCCTCCCTCCCTCCCTCTCCCTCTCTCTCTCTCTCTCTCCATCCCTATATATATATATATAGCTGAAGAGGATAGAGCCAGGTGGTGTAGTGGTAATAACAACTGCCTCACATGTAATACTTCCCTGGTTCGAATCCCAGTAAGGGTATGGCTAGCTGAAGAGAGCTAACTAGCTCGAAATAGATCTATCCTAGTCTCCCTTATTTATTATTTAAAAATTATCAGCTCAAAACTTTACACACATGTAAAGAAAAGACAACGAAACAAATAGCTTTCTGTCAGTATGGTCTCTGGTGATGAGCCGAAAGACAGAAAAGAAAGCAGTATGCTTTCTCCCTTAATTGAGGCTTAACAGGGTGTTGTAATACAAAGTATATACTTATTCCCCTGCCTCAGCTGAAGAGGATAGAGCCAGTGGTGTAGTGGCAATTACAACTGCCTCACATGTAATACTTCCCTGGTTCGAATCCCAGTAAGGGTATGGCTAGCTGAAGAGAGCTAACTAGCTCGAAATAGATCTATCCTAGTCTCCCTTATTTATTATTTAAAAATTATCAGCTCAAAACTTTACACACATGTAAAGAAAAGACAACGAAACAAATAGCTTTCTGTCGGTATGGTCTCTGGTGATGAGCCGAAAGACAGAAAAGAAAGCAGTAGGCTTTCTCCCTTAATTGGGGCTTAACAGGGTGTTGTAATACAAAGTATATACTTATTCCCCTGCCTCTGCTGATAAGGATAGAGCCAGTGGTGTAGTGGCAATTACAACTGCCTCACATGTAATACTTCCCTGGTTCGAATCCCAGTAAGGGTATGGCTAGCTGAAGAGAGCTAACTAGCTCGAAATAGATCTATCCTAGTCTCCCTTATTTATTATTTAAAAATTATCAGCTCAAAACTTTACACACACACACACACATACACACACACATATATATATAAATTTGTATTCTTTGTATCTAGTATAAATGTCTGGGAGTCCAGCTTCTGTTTTCAAAGTAGTTCTGTTGTTCAAATTAAATGCACTGATTACTCAACAACAAGGAAAAAAAATAATATAAATTCTTGATTGATACTAAATTAATAAAGCTGGAGATAATTTTGATAGATCCGTGATGGCGAACCTATGGCACGGGTGCCATAGGTGGCATACAGAGCCATTTGTGCCGGCACGTGAGCCACAGGCAAACTTATCTCACTGCGCATATGCACGCCTCACAGCTGATTTTCGGCTGGTTTGAGGCTTTTTTCGGCCTCCCAGAGGCTTGAAAAAAGCCTCTGCAGGATGAATTAATAGGCCCATTTCGTCACTTCCTGTAATACCGGAAGTGATGAAATGGGCCTATTATTCGTCCAGCAAATCCTGCAAAGGCTTTTTTTAAGCCTCTGGGAAGCCGAAAAAGGCCTCAAACTGGCTGAAAATCAGCTATGAGGCACAGTGCAGGTAAGGGGGCGGTGTGGGGGGGGATTGTGCGTGCGTGAGCAGGGGGGTATGGGGGCACATTGCCTTCTGGGTGCTGGCACGCGAGCTACAATTTTTGGCACAGGAGCCCAATTTTTGACACAGGAGCCCAATTTTTGACACAGGAGCCCAAAAAGGTTAGCCATCAGTGTGATAGATATTAACATGGAACATAGAATCATAGGGTTCAAGGGGGCCTTAGAGGTCTTCTAATCCAAACCCCTGCTCAAGGCAGTCAAATGGTTATCCATTCTATTTTTAAAAAATTTCCAGTGATGGAGCACCCACAACTCCAGGAGATTTAATTGTTCTCACTGTCAGAAAATTTCTCCTTACTTCAAGGTTGGATGTCTCTTTAACAAGCTTCCCAGCCATTACTTCTTGTCAAGCAACCTGGTGCTTTAGAGAATAAGTCAATCCCTCTTCTCTGTGACAGCCCCTCAAGTATTGGAAGACAGTTATCATGTGCCCTGTCCTAATCTTTCTCTTTGACATACCTAACTTCCTCAACCATTCATCATACGATTAAGCCTCCAAACCCCTTATCATCTTTTTTTGCACTTCTCTGCACACTTTTCAGGGTGACAACTTTTTTCCCCTGTCATGGTGACAAAATTGGATGCTGCTTTCCAAGTGTGATCTCACTAGTGCAATATAAAGCAGTACCATAACTTCTGGAGATCTTGATGTTATCCCTCTGTTGATGCATAACACATTATCAGCTTGTCAAGTTTTATTTCAGAGGGCTAATATCAGACACTTACTCAACCAGGAAGCCAATAGCTCTTTCCCCTAAGGATTTGAAAAATGTTGCTAGAATTGGCTAGGATGAACTACAATAAGTCATTGGAGGCAAACTGTACAAGTAATCCAATCTACCCACTAGAACATTCCTCAGAAATTAAAGTAGAGATCATCAGAATTTATTGTCAGTATTGCAGAAAGAACCTATTCCACAACTAATTTTGATAAAGCTCTTAATACCAAAATAATTGTCTGTGTTGCTTCTAAACCATGCAAGAAAATTAATGGATTCTTATAAAGTAGATGAGATCATCAATGTTTTGAGTTTATGGTCCTGTTTCGCGTAAGAATCCATTATAATAGGGAGAACCTTAGATTTCAAGATACAGTACAATCTGGGGCAAAGTATAATTATTTGATTTCTGATATCCTATTTCTGTTTAATACAGTTTTCCTTTCTTTTATTTACTTTTATTTATTTATTAAATTTGTTTGCTGTATTTGTATGTATGTATGTATGTATGTATGTATGTATGTATGTATCTATCTATCTATCTATCTATCTATCTATCTATCTATCTATCTATCTATCTATCTATCTATCTATGAACGTACATTATACCATTCTCCTGCTGGTATATAGTAAGTCATTTAAAACCAGCCCCTCAGCTAAATATAGCATATCTTGATTGCAAAGCTCTAGATGACCAGTAAACATAGTAAAGAGATTTGGAAAACTCTCTTTCAAGGGTATGTGACATATAAAAACCAAACAGAGGTTTAATCGCACCATTGTGACCACCATCTTCATTTTTTTGACCATGCCCTGTGCACACACCTGACTTCTATGCTGACATCTGGTTATTATGTCATCAGCATCCTAGATATAAGATGCTTAACCAACCTCCCATAATAAAAATCTGTACATTGGTAGTTCTATAGTAAAAGCTCTATTTAAAACCCATCTTTCTTAAAAAGAATCAAAATCATTTTACTCAGATTTTAATTCAACATAGAGAAATACCAGATTTGAGACAGTTTTCTTGGCAAGGTTTATCAAAAACTGGTTTGCCATTGCCTTCTTCTTAGGACTGAGAGAAAATGATAGGCCCAGTTGCCTTTGTTGCCAAGGTGGGACTTGAAATTTACCCACTACAGCAATCAGTTCTCTCAATGGAAACATAGAAAAAGACATATTCGCCATTCAATGTATGATAGCCCAAAGAAACCACTTCTCAAAACTATGATCTAATGGATGGCAAATATGTCTCTTTGAAGGTTTCCATTTTCTTCTTGGTTTCCCAAATCATTACAGTATATCATTGTATTACATACATACATACATACATACATACATACATACATACATACATACTGTTAGGTTTCTTTAAGAAACTTAACTATATTGGTTTACCATATATGACTGCAAGTCAGAATGACTTAGCACTATCTTGTAGCCAAAATGCTGATTGGCTACAGGAAGCAGGAATGCTATATAGTAAGAAGCCAGAGAGTACATGGCTAGCGCTGTTGGAGTGTTGTCTGTTGGAGTCTCTGTGAGTGCTACAGGAATGCTGCTACTGGTTTGCTAGGCTTCTACTATGCTACTCGGCTACTCGGCAAGTATCTTCAACACTGTAACTATATTTCTCCATTGATGCATGGATGTATTGAAGATGATGTATTGCTGTTATATCTACTGAACAAGAATGGTTAATAAGCTAATTTACTGATGGATGAACTGTGTATGATATTGGACTGAAACTTGGACTGTGCTTACACCACTGTATATAAAGACTTTGCACTTCAACTGCTGTGCGTGTGGTTCTATACTCACTGCTACAATCTGAACACTACTTCCGTCAGCTGTATTAATCCTTCACACCAAGGATACTCTGCTAAATACTTAACACATACATACATACATACATACATACATACACATAACTATATTGAGGGTCTCTTTTTGATTGGAGATATATATGGTTTTCTTAAAACTTTGCATTTCAAGACACAATAAGATATCACCTGTCATACAGGATAAACTTTGTATTACAACACAAGGAAAACAAGGAGGGCTGTGAAAATATTTACAGACTCCTCACATCCTGGACATAAACTGTTTCAACTCCTTCTGTCAAAATGACGCTATAGAGCACTGCACACCAGAACAACTAGACACAAGAACAGTTTTTTCCCGAAAGCTATCACTCTGCTAAACAAATAATTCCCTCAACACTGTTCAACTATTTACAAAGCGTACACTACTATTACTGTTAATCTTCCCATCACTCCTTATCACCCATCCCCTCCCATTTGTGACTGTAACTTTGTTGCTTGTATCCTCTGTTTCCTAGTATGATTTGATGTTGATTGTACCCTATGAATATCATTAAGTGTTGTACATTATGATTCTTGATTCTTAACGAATGTTCTTTCTTTATGTATACTGAGAGTAGTTACACCAAGAAAAATTCCTTGTGTGTCCAATCACACTTGGCCAATAAAATATTCTATTCTATTCTATTCTATTCTATTCTATTCTATTCTATTCTATTCTACTCTATTCTATTCTATTCTAGGAAAAATGCTTTAGGCAACTGTCAAATGGCAAGAAACCACAAAGTTATATATTCAGCTATTTAGTGGTAACTCCCCCTCCCTTGGGACCTTGACTAAACTAAAAGAAAGAGTATTGATAATCTTAGTAGAACTAAAAAAATAATTCCATGGTTCCTCTTCCTTTAAAGCAAGGTTCCTTTTTGCCATCATACTCCCTTCAATGTAATCTTAATGTACGCACTTCCCCTAAAAGTCCAAACACTAAAATAAACATAAATGAACAAAGGGAAACAGTAAAATGAAACTTTATTTTTAATAATTATATGTGTGTGTGTGTGTGTGTGTGTGTGTGTGTGCATGTGTGTGAGTGTATGTGTATGTATATAAAGTTCATAACCCTTCCTTGGACTCTGTCTGAACCTCCCCAAGAGAGGGGCATCTCAGTTTAGCTTTAAGGACACCAAAAATACCTTTAAAATACATTTGTAAGCTCTTCAGATAGAGTTTTGCTGAGAAAAAGTTTAAAGAGGAAGTACAAATAAAAGGGACAAATAAAAGGGCTAGATGGCTGAAATATTATTACTTATCCATCCATATGGCATTCTTACTGCAGAAACTAGAATTAGCTCAATTAAAGCTTAGGGCATAAGACTACGAAAATGTCAGGCAGAAGTTAGATGACAGGAAAGGCCTGATGGAGCAGTTGCAAATAACTACCTGGCATAAACAGTGAGAATGGCTAATGGCTAATTATGTCCCAGACATTGCAGCTATCTCATCCTGAAGCTATTAAGAGATAAGACACAATACTGTATATGCCAACAATATTCATTCTCTATTAAAATGGAGTCTTGCATTGAGCTGAGTGAAATTACAGAAATACATTATTTTTCATAAAATGCACATTCATATTTTGTAAGGCTATTTTTTTTAGAACTGCCATTCAGAAATCACCATGGCATTTCAGTACCCTGAACCTGCTTTTAGAAGTATACAGATATATAAATTTATGTAAATGTACATAAAATGAACCTATTTGATGCAGGGTTAATGCACCAGGCTAGAAACCAGGAGACCGTGAGTTTTAATCAAGCCTTAGGCATAATTCTAGACATGTGCCCTTGGACCAGTTACTCTCCCTCAGTCCTAGGCAGAAGGCAAGCCACTTCCAAAAATTTTACCAAAAGATTCTGAACTGCAGGGAGAAGTCTAGACAGTTACCAGGAGAATGCTGACTTGAAAACACCAAACACAAATTCATAGAAAGTATCTAAATCAAGATGAATGTTACCATTTATATGCTCTGCAATGCATGGCAAGCTGAATAAAATATTGATTGTGGGATTTTATTATTGCCATATTGTATCAGGCCAAGTTCATGCCCCTGTCAGAGTCTGAATCTGGACAACTGACAGGGAGTGGGAGTGTGGCTCTGTTGGCTGTGGAAGAGGCTGAGGAAAGGCAAAATCCGGCTAGACAAAGCAGGGAAGAGATAGAACAAGGGAGAGGGAGTTCAGAGGAAGAACAAGGCCCAGCCCTCTTCATCCTAGGGCACACAGGGAGGAATGGAGAAGAGAGCAACATGGGTTGCATGGCTTATGAGGGAGAAGAGGGCCCTGATTCCCTTCATTAGCCACACTGGGAAAACGGTTGATAAGAAAGGCAGGCTGCGTGTGGCAGGCTGCTAGGAGGAAATGTGACTTTATCCTGTGTTGTCGTGACTTATCTGTGTTCCTCGTGTCTTCCCAACCTTGTGAGTTTTGCTGTGCCTTCAAACCTGAAATTCTTGCTTCTGCCTTGCCAAACTAATTACTTCAGTTTGGCTTGTTTGGACTTTAAGTTACAATTTATGTTGCTCATGTTTTGGACTTAATTTTCTGCAGTCAAAGGCTGTTCCTGGGAGAGTTTTTCTCCAGGTAATAATAATAATAGGTAATAATAATAATAATAATAATAATAATAATAATAATAATAATAATAATAATAATAATAATAATAATAATAATAATTTATATACCGCTCCTCTCCCGAACGACTCGGAGCGATGCACAGCCATATAATTAAGAACATTAAATATACAAAAGTTAAAACTAAATTAAATTAAGGACCCTGGCTGTAAAACAGTTAAAACCCCTCCCTTAAACCCTAAAATTTAATATAAAAATTAAAATACCCAAATCTAAAAACAGCTCAAACCGGCCCGGTCAAAGAGCCAGGTTTTCAAGGCACGCCTGAAGGTCCCCAGGTCCGTGGCTGTACATAACTCCAGAGGCAACTCATTCCAGAGGGCAGACGCCCCCACAGAGAAGGCCCTATTCCTTGGGATCACCAGCCGGCACATAGATGTAATCTGGACACTGGGGGCAAAGTTGGAGATAATAAAGGGACTCTTATTGCTTATAAGACTGTGTTGCCTTTGTGCCACGCCCCGGGTCATCACATCAAGAAAATCACATTATTTATAAGCATTAGTTACAACAGATGTGCAGAAGATAACACATAAAATTACTCAAGCATTTGCAATTTCACTCCAAGATGATACTGAAAGTGCCATACAGCAGAGAAGAAGAGAGAGGCAGGGGGGAAAGAGAGAGGGAGAGAGGGAGAAAGAGAGAGAGAAAGAGAGAGTTATAATTCTAAAACAGTGTTTTGGTATGCCACCTCTGGGGATCAAGGACTGTATTCATCTTTTGGACAAAATGGGTAATTAAAATTATGCTAAATTAGTTTTTAAATACTGAAATGATAATGATACACAAAGGATTCTTGGTGGGAATACAAAAAACAGAAGCATCTGTTAAGATTAAAAGTAGAACCAGCTCCATTAGAAGAGATTTTTTAGAGAGAATACGGGATGAGAAAGGATGTATCATGTCTTCTGTTCTCTGACACATTCTCTGAGAGTCTCCTGTAGTTGGGTGGCCAATAGATTTAAGTAAACAAACTTTTTCACAATAGATAATGCATTTTCTCAAGAAATATACAATGCAATGCATATAATAAGTTGGAGGTTTAAAAGGACACTCTAAAAATCTCTAGATATGCTTGTCTATTATTAATTAATTTCCAAACAACAATAAGTTCATATTCCGGCTGGTATGTACATTCTCAGGAAGAGTTACTTATTCCCAAATCAATAAACCAGGCTCAGGAAACAGCATTTAAGTGAAATCTGTATATATAAAAAACAGTTAAAAACAGGGGTGGCAATTCTTTGGAAGAGATCTGTTAAGTCAGAAAGAACAATGCACAAATAATTTATGGAGAGGGGGGAAAACCTGTACATGAATATGTTTCATAGATCAAGAAACCTTGTGATGCACTTTTTGCCTGCCTAGAAAAGGCCTTTAAAGTCCATTCAAATTTCTGAGCCTGTTTCCATGGCAAAGAGATTATATTCACAAGAATATCCTATTAGCATATAAAAAGAAATCAACCGATCTGACTTCACAGTATCATAGAACTGGGATTCACCATAAAAGATACCAGTGTGTCTTTTTTCTAATGCAGGACAGAACTACCTTATCTCTAAAGGATAACTATTCACTTTCTGTTTATGTACTTCTAAAAGGGAAAAAAAGATGCTGTATGTCTATTTTGACAACTCTTCCCCTAATATTAAAATGGAAAGCTGCTTTGGTATTTCGACATTTAGTTCTCATCCTGCTTCCAATTGAAGAAGATTCCTGAATGGACAGCTAAGAAAACAAATGTACAGATCATAGACCAAATCAACCCAAAAATGTCACTAGAGGCACAAGTTAACAGGCTCAAAGCATCCTACTTTGGACATTATAGGCAAAGTTCCATCTTTCTGGAGTAAACTCTAATGTTGGGAATGGTAGAAGGAAAGGGAAGGAAGACAACAGCAGCAAAGTGGCTGGACACAGTTTCAGTGATGATGATGCTCCATGATGATGCTCCATTGAAAAGCCAGATTAGGGATTGGACATCTATGGGGTTGCTAGGAGTTAAAAAAGACTTGGTAGCATGTAATCATCAATCAGTCTTGCTTCTAGAGCAACATATAACAAGCACCTTCCACCATTCAATCGCAAGCCTTCAGATAATTGGATCACTATTGTATTTTATCAATCATTCCTTCTTTAATCCACTGCCTCACCCAATGTAGTTTCAAGAGCCTTCATCATCTTCGTCATGCTATTTTAGAATACTGTGTGCTGCCATATATTAATCTCATTCCTAAAAGCAGCACCAAGAACTAAATATAATACTCCATATATGGTCCAATCTGTAAAAAATTAACTAAGGCCACTATTTCTCAAAATTCTGGCATCAAATGTTTTCACAAGGCCCAGCTGCATTGCTACACACCTAAATTGAATTCATATGTACCGCTCAGTGGTGGGATTCAAATCTTTTTAATACTGGTTCTGTGGGCGTGGCTTGGTGGGTGTGGCAGGGGAAGGATACTGTAAAATCTCCAGTCAGAATGGTATTTGCCGGTTCTCCGAACTACTCAAAATTTCCGCTACCGGTTCTCCAAAACTGGTCAGAACCTGCTGAATGCCATCTCTGGTACTGCTTCCAATTATGTTTTTTAATTTTCTGACCTGTCCCACTTTCACCTACCAAGGTACAATCTAGTAACACAATATTGCAATGCCCCCATAATATTGGCCTCAGTATTTTCTTAACCCAAAAGCAGCTAGGCAGCCTTAAATTATTATAGATGCATTTGTATTAAAGTAGTGTAGGCAAGACACACTCACATCCCAGCCAACACCATCCAGTAGCAGCAGCAAAATATATAAAATCTGATGCACTTCCATATCCATTTATTCAAAAAAAGATGATGTTAGGTGACTGGTGGCAAATGCGATCAGCTGGGTGTTTACTGACAGTTCAGGTTAATGCAAGCACATTCCCTTCCCGACAGTACCTGGTCAGCCTCATCTGTTACCTCCTGTCTCTACTATCATTTTAGGCAATTTCTGACTGCCAAACTTTGAAACTGAGAGCCAATTTGGTATAGTGGTTAAAGTACAAACTGGGAGAATCTCAGTTCTAGTCCCACCTGGGATTCAAATTATTTTACTACTGGTTTTTGGGGGGAGCTTGGGGATGTGGTATGACTTGGGGGCGTGGCTTGGGGGCATGACAGGAGAAAGATACTACTGTAAAATCTCCATTCCCACCCCACTCCAGGGAAAGGATACTGCAAAATCCCATTCCTTTCCCGCCGTACTCACCTGCTTTCCAGCTCTGTTCTCCTGTGCAGGGTAACAATCGGCTGGGTCTTCCAGCCGATCAGCTGGGACTCGTGAGGCAGAGAACAGATGGGGGCAGGGCCAGTCAAAGTATTTGCCAGTTCTCCAAACTACTCATAATTTCCGCTACTGGCTCTCCAGAACTGGCCAAAACCTGATGAATACCACATCTGCCCCTTAGGCACTAAGCCATCTGAGTGACCTTGGGCCAATTACTGTCCCTCAGCTCTAGGAAGCAGGCAACGGCAAACCAGTTCTAAAAAAACCTTTCCAAGAAAACTGAAGTTAGGATTAGTGGGCTCAAAACCTTCTTAGAGTCCCCTCTTGAAACAGTGTTGCCTGTCAGGCTCAGCTACCCTTGAATATATTAAAACAGAGAAACATTAAAAATGATTCATTTAATTAAGAGTTTAAGGATATAGGATTATATAGGATTACCATATCTGAGCTACTAACTCTGGCCACTAGATGGAGAGAAATAAGTAAATCATTGCAGAGCTCTTTGTTGCCATCTAGTGGCCATCTGAAAGTGTGTCTGCATATCCCAAAGATGTTTTTTTCGATAGGCAACTGGACTTTTTGACCGTTCAGAGCTGAAAAAGCTTCTTGATAAGAAGAAAAGAAGAACCAAAAAGTTCAGTTGCCTCTTGAAAAAGCACCTTTGGAACAACCATGAACTGGATGAATGAGAATTTTCATAGACATGTGTCTGCATATGTGTTTTCAAATCATCCATTGTATAAACAGTACTCGAATTACAACAGTAATTGTAGAGACTGCTCAAAGTTACAACGGCACTAAAAAATGTGACTTATGACTGTTTTTCAAAGTAATGACCTTTGCAGAAGCTCCATCATGGGATCAAAATTCAGATGCTTGGCAACTGGTTCATATTTATGACCATTGCTGTATCCCAAGGTCATGTGATCACCATTTGGGACCTTCTGACAAGCAAAGTCACTATTGAAGCCAGATTCACTTAACAACCGGGTTACTAACTTAGCAACTGCTGTGACTCTCTTAACTGTAGCATGAAAGGTGATAACATGAGGCAAAATTTACTTAACAAATATCTCACTTAACAACAGAAATTTTGGGCTGAACTGTGATCGTAAGTCAAGGACAGAAGTGTTATTCAGAAGGTTCCGATCAGTTCTGGAGAACCAGTAGCGGAAATTTTGAATAGTTCAGAGAACCAGCAAATACCACCTCTGACTGGAGATTTTACAGTATCCTTTGCCTGCCACGCCCACCAACCACACTCACAGAACCGGTAGTAAAAAAATTTGAATCCCACACTGGTTAAGGACTACGTGTATAGTGAGACTGCAGTTTTATCCTTGCTCCATGTTTTCTTTTTCCTGCTAGTAAGGAAAAATATGCATTGGAGGCTGGCTCGGGTGCCTTTAATTTCATTTAAAAGTAATTATTGTTATCTTGTATGATTAAAGCTCCAATGTAACTATGATGAGAAAACATTGAATATATTAAATATCAGCAGGGACATGAAATGCAATTATCATATCTTTCTGTTATTAATATTATATTAAAAAATAAATCTTTTTTCTTTTTTAGAAAAAAAGATTCATTTCTTCTTTCAGGCACTGTGTCAATCTTATTCCTTCGAAGGCTCTGATTGGTCAGATCTAGGGCAATAGCTCCTCCTCCCGTTTGCCTCCGTGAGGAAATCACTGCCACGTCGAGATTCTTTTACAACTTCACCGCCGTCCAATCCCAGGCAAGGCATGACGCGTCCTGTCAGGCTCGCTAGGAGCATCTCTTCGGCTCCGACCATAAAAGAAAAGCGGGGCGGGGAGGAGCCGCCACCAATGAGGTCGGAGGAGACAGCCGACGCGTTCGCGCGCTCTCCGCGCTCCCCAACCGACGTCTCCCTAAGCCCCACGTGACCGTCTTCGTCGCCCCCGTGCGGGGTCTTTCCAGGCGCGCGTGCGCGCTAAGACGCTGCGGCCGCCGACATTCGGCGGCGGAGGGTGACGTTGCTGTCTTAGGTCGCGGGAGGCCGAGGCGGCGCTTCTCCCCACCGAAGCGAGGCGCCCAATCGCCGGTCCTTTTTTTTCCTGCCTGTCGACGGAGCGGAAGGGCGGCGGAACCGCCGAGGGCCTCTGAAATTGGTACCGAGGCGATGTGTTGGCAGTGACGTGAGCGCCTGCTCGGTGTCCGCTGGAGCCATGGCTGCACCGAACTGGTTGGAGGCCGTGGCCCAGCAGGCCGAGGAGGTGTCGGCCCGGCTGCGGGACGTGTTGTCGTCCGGGGTGGGTTTGCTGCGTTCCGAGCTGGGCCTGCAGCTGCCTGCCGGTCTGGAGCCGCAGCATCTGCCCACCTGGCTCATCTTGCTCTCCCTGTCAGTTCTGGCGCTGCTGCTGCTGCTGGGACTCCTGAGGGCCGCGGCCTGCGCCCGTGGAGGGGATGCGCGCAGAAAGCCTTCCAGGAGGGCGGCCGAGGTGGGGGAAGAGGACGACGAGGAGGAGGAGGAAGATGAGGAGGAAGAAGACGAGACGGCGGCGACCCCGGGCTTGACGGGAGGCGGCGGCCGCGGCGGCGTCTCGAACAAGGGGGCTCCTGGGACTGCCACGATGCTGCTGCTGAAGGGGGAAGAGCAGAAGAAGCGCAATAAAAAGAAGGCAGCGGAGAAAACCGGCCGGGTGGGTGCCAGGGCGACGGGTGTCAAAAGTGGCTGTGAGGAAATCTGGGTTTTACAAGAGCCTGGGTTCAATCTGGCTGAGATTTTGGGCTTTTCTAACGCCTCTTGGCTTTGAAAAGTTGTTCATACATGCCTTCACGTGTACCCTGTCATGCCTCTTCCCCCCACCCGCATATTCTGAAATTAATGTCAGAATATGGGTTCTCCAGAACAATGTAATGCATAGTTAGATGTTTTTTTTCTCCATATCACTGTGATAATCTGCAATCTTCTAAGAGCCTTTTGACGTTGTGGTGCTCATGTGATTGCTCTTGTGAGGGGTCACTGACTACAATACTGGTTTTCTATAGTTGGTTTTTCTTTATAAGGAATGTCATAGTAATTAACTATTTGGTCAAGGTTTTAATAAGAGGCAGTAAATAAATAGTGTGCATCTGTCAGGATACTTATGCATGTGTCACAAAATTTGAGGATCCATATGTGAGTTTCGTAACTTGCTGCACAGAAAATCTGTGAAGCAATAACCCTTGGCTGGACTACAAGGTCAAACTTTAACATTTGCTCACGTGTCGATAAATGTTTCTTAATCGACTAATACTAATTTTAAATATAGTGGGTTTGATTCAGTAAAACTTTTTTCAGCATAATTGCTTGATCAGGAGAAATATTTAATGAATAAATATTTGTAATAGCTATAATAGAAATATGCTGGTCACACGTATTTAAACATTTTTGTCCTGTTTGCTATAAAATAGTGCTTAAGACTTTTAAACTTTGTTCAGAATTATGTGCAAAAACAAATTATACATGACCACATTATCAAGTGCACTGGCATATTTGAAAAGTTATTTATAGGCTTAAAGTTATATGTATAAAGCAAAGTAAATTTAGATTTCCAAAGTTAGTATCAAAAATTTATAATTCTATAGATTCTGGTACATCTCTTGCTTGTTTATTAATTTCAGTGTATTAAAGCACTGCAGTATGAATTTGAAATTATTTTGTGGGCCTGATATTGGAAGCATTAATATGGAATTAGAAAATCCATTAAGAGACATTGTTTTTGGAATTGTATGCTCTTGGTTATATTTGTATAAGCTCAACTATTTTAATAGTCAAATATAGTGAAGTAATTTCTGAATCAGTGCTTGGCAACTTGGGTGTCTTCAGATATTTTAAACAATGACTTTCATAATTATTTGAGATTGATAATACAGGTAGTAATTGTTCATTGAAATCCAAATTTATCTGAGGAGCATTAGCTTGTTTACACTTGCTTTAAGCCAATGAATGGAATTATTTTTAAAAATAATTAGATTGCTTGTTCTGAAGTTCATCATGCTCTGAAAGAGAAATCCCAGTTAGTGTGTCTCTGAATCCACCTTTGCATTTTAATATTCCAGGGAAATCTGCCAACCTTTTATAATTGCTTTTTCTTCTGGAAACCTACTTTTTGGTAGGGCATTGTAAAGCATTTGAAAGAGGTGTTTACAATATCCATTTGTGCAAATGAATCACTTCCCTTGCTAAAGCAGATGTGCCTTTTGCAAAAATGATTTTAAATGTACTGTAGTTTATCCACATTAATTGTGTAGCAAATCACTTCTTTCAAACCTTGCCGGTTGGCAGTTTCATATATTCTGATAAACTCCTTTTATGCCCTTCAGAAACTGGGCATAATTCAAGTTGCTATTGTTGATTTTATAGATCCAAATTACTAGGATAAAAGGAGGGGTGTCATTTAATTAGCAGTTGTGGGTCTTAGTCACTGATTCAATAGATGCCAGCATGCATTGCTCCAGTTGTGCAAGCAGTTTTCCTTCTCTATTACATATCTGTTTGTTATGTGCGGAGGCAGAAAAGTGGATCCTTTAGGCCAGGAAGATAACCATCTCCGTGAAGAAACTGCATCCTGATGCAGGGTAGTAATCATGGGAATAGGCTTTCCTTGTTCCCCACAGAAAAGAAATGCAGAATGGGTCCCAAAATTGTGAGAGACCGTCATAGAAATTTGGATATAAAAGATACGAGGCAGTGACAGAAGAGTGATAATTGCTGGGTGCTTTTTCCTGTCCCATTTAATGGCATAGGAAACTGCAGTGACTACTGTATATTCTTTCTCCCTTTATGTTTATAGTGGGATTTTTTTATGCAATTACAGTACTTCTCTGCTCTGTTCATTCAGGTTATAACTCTGCGAGACAAAACTGATTATATTTAACTAGAGTGATATTAGCACTATGCAATGCTCTGAATTTGAAGGAAGAAGATGTTTTAGACTAGAGTACTTATAGCACCTTCTGGCAATTCCTTAAACATATCTTGTCCTGCGGATATATAACACCTACAGATGACTTTATTCCAGGAAAGATCATGGTTGCTTTAAAGGAGTTGCTGGGAGGTCTAATGTGAGTACCTAAATGTATCTTTATTCAATTAAATCCAGAGTGCTGCACAGACTTAGTGTTCATAATGAAATGGAGTGCCTGGTCTTCACCAGCAGAGAGTTTGGTTCCATGTGGAGATGTTCCTCCCTGGGGTATATGAAGCAATATTCTTTCTGAGAGTGTGTATTGAGCAATAGAGTCAGAGAAGATATTATATTCACATATGGAGAAGGAAGGAGAAAGATTTGTGATAGAAACTATTCTGTCAAAAGTATTACTACTTTATGAGTTTTCTGCCCAGCAACATTAAGTTGTAGTATTTGGACCTTTTTAAAGTTTTGATCACATCTGTGTACATTCTGAAAACATAGCTGGAGAATAATTGTATTTAATCTGGTACCCAAAACATCAACAAACAAGAATTGTTACTGAAAACTTGGCTTTAAATGTATCTTAATCATTTTTTCAGTGGCGATGGTTGCATAATATAAGGAATTAGTTGGATCCTGTGTTAGGTTTTATACTGTTCCATAGCACAACTAATGTCTGGTTAAAATAAAACATATCTGATTTGAGAAGGCATGGTCTGTAATGTAACTGAAAGAGATAGTGTGCTACTCTTGGTAAGTTTTTTTTTTAGATTCAGGTGAACGTTCAAGTTATCTATCATTTCATACTTTCTGTTCTCGAGATTTCCAACGTATGATATATCTCCAGGAAAACTGAATTACTATATTTAGATTACATTTCTAGCTGTCTTCAAAATGTGCATAAAAACTATTTTAGCCACTGCACTTGCACTGCAATCTTTTTCAGTTGCATATATCACCAGCATAGCTAACAGTCATGCCAATTATTTTCTAAGCCAGCAGAAACAAATATTTTCTTCTTATTTATCCTCAATCTATAGGAATCCTATGCCTTAATTTACTTTTTGGGCAGGAAATTGGAAGATTCCAGCTTATGCTGGGTATCTTAAGGACTGCCCATTTAATCCATATGAAATAGAAAATCATACATAGATATTTCATAAATTTGTTTGTTTTTCTACCAAGTAATATTGTATATATATATATGGTACAAATCAATTCTGATAAATTATATATTTTTAGAAATGTCATTTAAGCACTACTTACAAGTGTGCCCAAAAAGCTTAAAATAGTGAAATTGAACATGAATGTTCAATTTTTTAAAAAGTCAGTTTAAACTACAATAGCCCAACAATTTGAATCAAAGACTGGGTGGGATTCTATTAAAACACATTATGTTTTACAGTCCTAAAAGGATGTGTAAGTGGGCAAGCAAATAATGTAAATTATGTAAAACTTATTTAGTACTGTAATTTTCCAGCGGAAAATTAAGCAATGAAAATTGTGTCTATTCCTCAATAGAACTTTAAACTGCAACATTTTGTAACAAGGCTTTGCTTCTATTGTAATATCATTCTTGTAAAACCAAATATCATAATGAAGTGATACTGTTTGCATCTATTTTAGTTTTCTCTGGAGAAGTTAGAGTTTAAGTTACTTCATTTTTAGATGTTAAGTGTATACGGGAGTGGAGAAAGGGGTGTCAGTTAGATCATAGACCTTTCCCATGGTTGCCCTAACATTGTAAAACTTGCTTCTCCCAAAGATAAGGCTATTTCTAACTCCTGGCATTCTGGAAAATCCTGAAGAAACCTTTTTAAACACACATTAGATTGAATTGATGGTGACTGGATAACCATTTTTAATTAGATTGTGCTAGTTTAATGAGGATGGATTTTTATTTATGGATTCTTCCATGATTTTATTGTTGATTCAATAAAAGGAGCCATCAAAGGAGGCAGTATGAAAAATGTGTGAATAGCATAATAATATATTAGTTGTAATCCTATTGTCCAGCATCTAAGCAATTAAAGTCATTATATCCTTGGTACATTTCATTTAAATGGATGAAATACTGATATTTATGTTGTACAGTAATTATTTAATATAGACAGGTTTAATTTCATTGCATAAAATTTATCATTTATATATATATATATATATATTCAGCTTAATGGTCAACCAGCTCATGATGTGTCTGAAGAAATAATACAGACAACACGGAAAGAGAACCTGAAGCAGACATTGGATATGGAAAAGAAAACTGAAAAGGTTGGTTATTGGTTAGTGACTGATAAAAAATATTATTTTTCATCTTTTAATTCAAGACCATCATTAAACTGAATTTTGTTATATTTTGCTAGAATTGGATCAGTCACGGTTTACTTTAATTACAAATAATAAGTTCCCTCCAAGAATAGATTTTGTACGCTATGATTTGTGTCTTAACTCTTAAGATTAGAAAAACAGTCTTTTCTGTCTTCAGAAGTGCTTACAGAATCCACAACCTAGGACAATTCGTTCAGCAACCAAAATTATGATAGCACTGAACAAAAGAAATTTCAACCTGTGCCTTGAGATATGGTTGTTGAAACACCCTGCATTTTTGTGTTAAAATTTGGACACTTGGCAGACCACCTGCACTTTGATCGACCACAGGGGCATTGCAACTCCCTCCACCTGCCCATCTCCCCCTGCCATCTATGCCTTTAAACATTCAGGAAACTCAAAGGATGCAATGTAAAGTAGCCTTCCCCATAAAGGGCGAAACCCTCAAGGTCTCCCTTTCTCCAAAGAGGAAGAGTGCCCACCCATTGACCATGGGCCTCCCAAGCCCTTGGGAACACACCAGGATAGGGAGCAAGAATGCAGTTTTCCTTTATTCATCCTTTTCTCAGTAAAGTTGAAATCAATATTGTGGGTCAGATAAGGTAGAGGAGTGATTTCTGAACTCCCTTCCAGCTTGGTACAAGCAGCGTCGTGATTATCTTGATACAACTTTGCGCCATATTACAAGTCCTTTCAGAAGTGAAACCCAATGAAATGAAAGCAGTTTAAGTGTATTTAAAATTGTGTCTTTAAGATACTTTGTCATATATCATTTGTTCTGTAAGTAATATGAATCAAGGTACTGTTGGTTTTGTGTCTGTACTTCATAGTTTTTGAAAACTTTAAAAAAAATATAGAAAGTTTATATAATTTCATTATGTTTCCGGGGTCATTCTTGTAGCTGAACTTCAGACATTTTGATAGCATTAATTTATTCTGAGAGAAAATATTTTCCTTCTACTTTAGCCAAAGAAAAATAGGAAAAAAACAAAAGGAGACACTAAAACAGCTCAGGATCAGTCACGTGGTGATGGAAAGGAAGCCGATGAAGGTACTGAAAAACATATTCTTTACATTTCCCTATGACTACAAGATGTCTCCCAGTGTCCAATGCAAATTTTGGGATGAAATTGCAGTGGGAGGAAGTGGATTACAAGCATTACTTCCAATTTACCAAAGGATTCCTTTAGATCCTGAGCTTTTTGCAGATGAAAGGAACCTCTATGTCCACAGAAAGCAATTTCTAGATGGAAGCCATAATTAAAGAATTCATAGTTCATATTTGAATCTTAAAAGGTATAATGTTTCTAACCTTTTAATTCTTCATATTAACAGCTCAATCTTTTCATTGAATTTAAGAATCATTTTTGAATATTAAAATTTGTCCAATATTTAGAAAGCAGAATTAAACTTGTTTTATTGCACATTACAACTTAAGAAACCAGCAGCCAGACATTTTGGAATGTTTTGGAAGGATATCAATTTAGCTGTCGGCATAAGCAGTTTTCTTTAATCATTATAAAAACTTCATCTACAGAGTTCAGGGCATCCAGAGTTATATTTGCAATAAAGATATTTAAAAGTGAGAACTGGAAGCTATATCTATATATTTTAGTATATTGTTGTAAGCCCTGTGAGCCTGCAAAGATTTGTTAGCATCCAAATTTAATATAATAATAATATGAAAGACAATTGCTGCAGATGCACTTCGGATGATATGTTGATCATAATCTGATTTCGTCATTTAATAATTCCTGATAAGTTCCTGAGTAATACCTTAAGATCCCTGATATACATTTTGAAAAGTACGTTACTGATTAACTAATGCTTTTTTATGACTGTTTCAGGTGCATGGGAAACAAAAATCAGCAACAGAGAAAAACGGCAACAACGTAAACGTGACAAGGTACTGACTGATGCTGGGTCAGAATCAAATTTACCATCCATGGAAATCCCAGTAACGGCATCTTCCGAACAGATAGCATCTGCCATACCATTTTCAGTTGGTCCTAGAAAAAATAAAGGTAAATCATGATTTTTCTTGTAGTTTCTTATTTCTCATCTTTAAGAATAGGTCAGTAAGAAAAAGTAAGTAGTATAAAGCATGCTTCATAAAGAAATGTCTTCTTTGCATATAATTAAATATGTTCTAAAACCCCTATTATTGATTAAAACATTTGAGTATAAATACAGTATAGATAATATATTTCTATTGTTTCGATGTGTAGTCTTCCCTTGTACCTTTCCCTTTTGTTAGTTTTGGAACTGTGTTTTGTTGATGCAAGTAAATTACTCCTTATAAAACTCTAAATACCTCATATTTTGTGTAATTTATTTCTGATTAAAATATGTAGTTTAAAAATAATAAATCACATTGTTATGTTCTGCAAATGAATTACATCTTTATAACTGCTGCAATAGCTTTTCTGTTAGACAAGACCATGAGCTTCTTATAAGACATACTCAGACCTTTTGGAGATTTAGTTAAGGACACATGAAGTTTGCACACAAACCCATACTAAATTGTGTTTATGGATACTTGACACTTTTTGAAATACCCTGATGATCTCCTAAATATGGTGGATTATATTCAATTTGTTGTTGTTACTTGAATGGCTTTTAGAGAATGATTGTTTCATTTTTTTCCTATTTGTGTGCACTTCTTTCCTTATATATTGCCTAAGCTTATATATTAATCCATTCTGGATTGTGAACTATGATTTATGGTCCCAACATTATGGGCATATCAGTCTAGCCATTATGTAGTAAATACACATGTTAACAAGCTGATCGTTTGTATTGTTTATGCCAAATAAATCAGTTTAGGCAAGAATAGTAAATAAGAGAAAAGAATTATATTTTTGTAGTAGTATTGTTTATTACATTTGAAAAGGAAATATAAATAAGCTCAGCTCATTAAAAATACAGTATTTTGAATTATGTATTATCTTTAAGTTTTTAGACTACAGAATAAATCTCTAGCTGTGATATTTATGGCACGACAACACAATCCCTGTATAAATAAAATTTATCTTCTCTATAACTGAGGTTTGTGCCATAAGAAAAAATACTAATACTATATTATCAGGAAAATATTAATTCATACTTTGACTGATTTATAGATTTAATCTCTATGGCCACCATTTCAAACAAGTGGCAAGTGTCAATTGCTGACTGTTGGTAAAAAAAATAATACTTTTTGTAACTTAAATAACAGAATAAAATTCACTAGTTCTGGACAAATCATATATGTCAATGAAGGAAATCATCTGCAGTATTTTGCAGCATATTGCAGTTCTTACAAATATGATTTCTAATGTACTCTTAAGCAACAAAATCCATTTTAATAAAATAAAAAATTGATGGCTAGATTTTTTTTTGGAATAAAATATAAAATCTATGATTTGTTGGGTTTAGGCTTTGTGCTGCCTATTCATCTGCAGAAAATAACAGATTGAAGATATTTGATAATTAAATTACCTCCTTTGTTCTTAAATAAGGTGATCCAGTTTTGAATGTTCAAATTAGCAATTCTAAATCTGGAAAAGGTGATGCTGCACTCCAGCAAGGTATGCAATTTTTTATTTTTTATTTATCATTATTATCATTTATTTATTTCACAAGGTGTTTCTTTTAAGTTCTAAAATAACTTGAATCTTGTGCATTGATTTATATCCAAAGTAAACAGTCAGATACATTGTGATAGTGCAAGATAATTCATGCTGTATATGAATAAAAAATCTCTAATCTCTATCCTGATGATTGTGAGGTATACCATCAGATGTAGCGTGATGGGTACAACATACAGTGAGAGTGCCATAGCTTTCCAGCTTTTACCCAGTTATTCAGATGATTAATGTTCAATATCAGGGCTCTACAGTTCTTTCCTAACTTACACTGCATATTTTCACTTTCTATATAGTATAGCTTAGTTATCTCCTATAATTGTGAATATGAATGAAATATGAATGTGCATATAATTCACACAAAATTGAGATTTTCAGGAGCTTCAAGTTTAAATGATTATGAAGTTTACAGGTTGATCTTTTATATGTTTACTCAGAAATAAATCTGACATAAGTAATTCTGTGATAATTGTTTTGAAATGTGCATAATGAAAAACAGTACAAACCTAAGGATGATCACATTTAATTGTTCTCTGGATACTATCTGATACATTCTCTCCAACATAGCAATTATAGCTATAAGGAAATCAAAGGCTGCTCTGCAGTGGTAGCTTTGGATAACAACATGCAAAAAAACTGAAAAATTATAAATGGAAATTAGCAACAATTTTTCCTTCTTTATAGAAACCCCAAAATAAAATCAAATTAGCTATACTTTTCTATTTGTTTGAACTACAAAACTATTTAAATTGACATTAAATTCAAATGCAACAATTATGTTGATCATCATGAAATAATGAGCAGCCAACTATTATTAGAAAAAAATTATGAGTCAAAAGGAATATTGAAATATGAAGCCAGAAACGAGCTGGTTCTTAAAAACATAGTAGCAATGATATAATACTGGAAAATGTTCAGATTATAATTGCAGTAACATATGTTTATTTTACTACCATGTTTACCAGAAAACAAAGTTAACTATCTGTTCCCTGTTTAAAATCTCTTTCAGGGATGAGTGAAGGCCCCACAATAAACGGAGGCAACTGGAATGAAAAACCTGTTAAGATTTCTCCTCCGATTGGTGCAAGTGAGGAGAAATGGACTGCAGGATCCTCTGCAGGTAGCAAGAGGAAAACTGAGACATCAGCCTGGGGAAAAGATGCTGGAGATAATGGAAATGGGAAGGATTGGGGAGTATCCCTGGTTGGCAGAACCTGGCGCGAACGTACTTTATTCCCTAGTATAGGTAAGATTAAGTGCTTGTTTCTCCTGGCTGTTTTTGTTGGTTTTGGTTCTGGGAAAAGACTAAAATTAAAACTTAGAAAAACATGGGAATGTTTCCTTAATTTCCTGATCCTGGATTCTTTTTTTAATCCCTTACCTTTTAAAGCACAATAACCTCAGTCTAGAAGAAGGGCAGGTTGACAGTTAAAGCAGAATGTCTACTAAATTATAGTGGGATTTTACACATACCTAATATATGGATATTCTTTAAAATGGGAATGAAATTTTATGCAGGTGCAGAAGTATGCTGATTTACTGTAATTTGTGGAATCTCCCTTAGGAATATATTCCTAATTGTCAGTATGGGAAAATATATGATATGAGCACACACACATACTATTTTTGTTGTTGTTAACAGCTTGGTCTGGAGTGGATGGAAGAATTAATACTCCTGAACAAACTTCTGCTTCATTTACTACCTTGGGACTAAATCCTACAGTGTCTGGTATGGTATTCTTTTAACAGGCATCTTATAAATCAGGGGTGTGAAACTCACGTCATCACGGCGGCTTCACATGACATATCGGGACTTTTTCCCCCTTTCCTAAACTGGGTGTGGGTGTGGCCAGTGTGTGACGCATCCAGCCCGTGGGCTAGGAGTTTGACAGCCCTGTTCTAAATGAACTGCACATGTGTCCTATTTATGGCATAGCATGTTCTATTCTGGTAAAATCCTGAATTTCAAGTATTATTGCCTCACCAAATTCAACTCAATACATTTTCAATGTTTGGAAAAGAGAAGGTCTGTGCTTGTTCTTTTTATGAAAACAATGTGTTGCCTAGATCAGTGAAGCTGAATCATTAGTGTCAATGTTAAACTAATCAAGGAGAGAAGCAACCTAGAACTAAGGAGAAATTTCCTGACAGAACAATTAATCAGTGGAACAAACTTGTCTCCAGAAGTTGTGAATGATCCAACACTGGAAGTTTTTAAGAACAGATAGGACAACCATTTGTCTGAAATGGTATAAGAACCGTGATGGCAAATCTATGACACACGTGCCGGAAGTAGCACTCAGAGCCATCTTCCTGGGCACGCCAGCTCTCGCCTGTTGATTTTCCAGATTTTGGTGCACACATGTGCGCTGCCCAGCTTGTCTTCACGCATGTGAGAGCACTGGAAACCGGAAGAGCAGCTCCCTGGCACCCATGCGCTTGCTGGGATGCGCGCCAGCCAGCTGGTCTTCCGGTTTCTGGCGCACATGCACACGCAAAGACCAGCTAGGGAGATAGGCGCACCAGGGAGCTGCTCTTCCAGTTCCCAGTGCTTCCATGCGCGCGTGCTGGGGAGTTGCTCTTTTGCTTTCTGGAACTTCCCCGCACGCACGCGCATGCTCCCATTTCGGCACTCAGTTCCGAAAAGGTTCACCAGCACTGGCATAGGGTTTCGTGCCTAGGCAGGGGGTTGGACTCGAAGACATCTAAGGTCCCTTCCAACTCTGTTATTCTATTCTATTCTAATGACAACAAAGAAGTAAATCTGATGCCTATATCCCATATAAAGGTAGACCTTAGGTTATTATGGTCATTGTGACTGGAAGTTTTGTTGCTAAACAGTGCAGTTGTAAAATATGATGTCACATGACCACATCACTTAGCGACAACTGTCCCAATATCACTGTTGCCATTGTCAGCCGAATCTCACTGTTTTTTTAGGCAAGCTCCCACTCTAATCCAAGCCACTCCTGGTAGGATCTGTTCCAACCCCTAGCCTTACAATAAGAGATTGCTTTCTCTTCAGTTCCACCCCACCTATCTTCCCCCCCCATCCCTGCCCTTTTGGCCACCTTACATTAGGCGCTTCTTTTAGCCACCTTGTCATCCTGCACTTCCCTGGCTGTGCTGGGCCTGCCTGCCTCATCACTCTGCACTCTGTTCGCCCTGCCACCCTTGCTGCCCTTCGCCACGGTTTGGAGAATGGCAAGTGCAGCCTTCTTGCAAAATTTCAGAAAGCCTCAGAAACCTTCCAAAGCAGTACAGGAACAGCTGCTTCACATAAGGCTAAGCTGGGCAAACCTCAGCAGGAGGAAGATAGAGGTCATCTGGGAGTGGCAGGGCCAGTGATTGCAGGATGCAAGGGTAGCAGGGTGGCAAAGAAAAGATTATTTAGAGTAGTTTGGGCTTTATTCTGTAGGTCTGCAGTGGATGGCTGTGGTGTGGGGCTTGAGGTGATACTCTATGGGGCTGAAGTAGAAGCATAGTGGTGATCAGCTGAGACTGCTCAAGGCCCCAGGCCTCTACCCCAGCCCAAGCGCCACTGCTGAGGAGTGTCACTGGGCAGGTCAGCCAAAGGGCAGGTAGGAAATAGGCATGGGAGGAAGGTTGAAGTGCTTCTTTTAAATCCAGATGGACTGCGAAGTGCACAAACTCTGATCACATGTTTATGGGGTGTTGCACTGGCTAATTCCAAGGGCTAGATGTAGCTACAGTTCATTCAGTGCTCTGTAACTTTGAAAAAGGAATGGAGAAGGAAGGAAGGAAGGAAGGAAGGATTTGAGGACTACCTCTATCTGATAAAAGTTAATGTGGAATAATGAGCCTACATATCATTCTCATGGAGTGACTGGGTATGTATTCTGCCCTTTTTAGGATCCAATAGCGAATCTGTTTCTCAACCTAGTACTACAGATTTTCAGTGGGATTTAAATCGTAACCAGGCACCTGTTGATGACGAGTGGTCTGGATTAAGTATGTTCCTTTTTAGAATCTTCCCTGATTGTGATTAATTTGTATTCACGTTTTTGCATTCATATTCCTATTCACAATTGTTCTGGTAAACAACACCAAAATATTTATCCATGTTTTCAAAATAGTTTTGCAAAAAACAAGCCTAGATTCTTTGATCAATCATTAGTGCTTGAAAAGTTCATACAAGCAAATTTAATCTAAGAGATAAACCAAAAAAAAAAAAGTAATGTATTTTTTCTTTATCAATGCAACATCTACATGACTTTTTCTAAATTGTTTATTCAACCATGTTCTACTTTTAAATTTTTATTTCAATATTATATCAATAAGAAAACATTTGAAAGGCAAAATTCAAAAATAACTTCATTAGTATTAGACTGCGATGTTGCTTATAAATTTATACTGTTTCTTCTATAGAGGACCATAATTGATTTCTCTGAAGTACTGATCCATTATCCTTTATTTTTGTCATTCTATTTTGAATTTAAGGATTTTCTATTTGTCTCTGTTAGAAGGTTGCCTTTATCATCAGGGCAAGATCAGAGAATTGAGTTGCTTTATCATTGTACTTAATACTTTAATGATCAGGTAATACTTTTTAATTTTATTTTGAGGAGGAATATTTTAAATTTCTACTCCCAGGCTGTTATGAAAATATGTGGCATGAAATTATACATGTATTGCAAAATAGGTATTCTTACCTTATTGTCTTGTTCATCCACTTGAAATGTTATTTCTCACAGATGGGCTTTCTTCTGCTGATCCAACTTCTGACTGGAATGCCCCAGCAGAGGAATGGGGGAACTGGGTTGAAGAAGAAAACCCTCCTTCCATTCCACAACTTGAAGAAGCATTATCTGAAATTCAAAAGGTATCATATTGATAACTGCTGCAGGAATTATTAGTAAGATGTGTCCTGTTTGAGTTTGATAGTCCTCACTTTGTAGAAAGAACTAGAACATCCAAAGGTATCCATAGGATTGGCCAGAGGGACAATTGGTCTTATAAGGCATGTCACCAAAAAAGATGACTTGTGTATATAAGTGTGTAAGAGTGGGATTTGCATCATGACACTATCACATGCATGTTGTGATTTATTGTTAAATTATAATTGGAGAAAGGTTGAAACTAAAACTTATATTAATGATACATTTAGGGTTAGGGAACAAATGTGATATTGATGGATCTCTCTGGTTTTGTATTAGGCATCAGATGAAGAGAAAGAAAAGCCTGAAGCAGCTCAACAAAGTACTGCAAGTGGCAAATCAAAAAAGAAAAAGAAGAAAAAGAAAAAGCAGGGAGAAGAGGCTAACTCTCCTATACAGGCAAGAAACAATAAATATTAGCCTTTTGAAGGCAATTTAAGAATGTGCCCTGGGTGGATTAAACCTTAATTGGATTGCATCTGTGTTTCTTATGGTTCACATTAAGCCACAATATGCTTGATATCTGTGCAAAACTTATATGGGTTTTTTTTTTCTTCCTTTAAATGGATTTATTACAAACTGAGTTTGCACAATCATGCTTTGAATAATTGGGATGGGCAACCTCAAACCTTGTTCTTAGTCTTAATCTGACATCGTTTAACTTTGATTCTGTTCTGAGATAGGAAATATGTGAAAATTATACTGTCAGCTGAAGTCAAGCCTAAATTATGAAAGAGTCTTGACAAAATAGCAAATACTGATTCTGTTCACTCATTGTCATGCCCTTCTTAAAAAGAAAAGTATATTGCCTTCTTATGGAGTATATCCCACTAGTCTATTCTGGACAAAAATAGAGCTTTTCTCCTTTGCTTCATGTCTACCTGATTTATCTTTGAAGCTAATTGGAGTGAAAATATGAATGTGACTATATCATTTGAAAAAGGTTTCTATTTTAACATTGCATGGAAATGTTGTATCATAACTTTTTACTAGGTTCCACATTCATTCATTGATTCAGGTTATTTTAGTAATGCCTCCAAACCTCATTCTTTTTAATTAGGTCATCTTTCTTTCCCATCTAGGATTCTGATGATCTGGAGAGACATGCTGGAGAAGAATTTCCAGAAGATACCTCAAAAGTTCAACAAGTGGAGATAACTTTCTCTGTAAAGACCGTCAGCACTAATGAACAAGCTGAGGTATAAATTAAAAGGGCATGCTAATGTCTATTTGGAAATCCTTCCTTTTTAAAACTAAGTTGCAAATTTATTGTAAGCCTGTTGCACTAATAGCTTGAAACAAGGCACACTGTTAAATATGTTAAAATTTATGTTTTCAGCATTTGGATAGGCATTTAGTTAGATTCACTGAAACAGTTGTGATATTTTGCTAACTAAAGACTCTATCACTAAAAAGAACCAGTGAGAAGAAATTATTCTCTCCCAGCATTCACCCAGCAATAGCATTGTTGTACCGTAATAGTTAGCAGGTGAAAGTAGAGGTACTACAGTCATCCATAATGCCTCATTTCAGTCTAAAATAGTTTAAACAATCCTTGATTCTATTTAATGGGAGTTTCCATCTAATAAGACCTAGAAATGGCTCCAATCACAACAGCATCTGAAAAGCAGATTAGTTCTATAAATATTTCTGATGAAAATCTCAGAAGGCATTACTTATAAGAGAGTTATAACTTGGTGCATAGAGCTGTTCTGTTTTATAAGATTCTAGTTTGACACATGTGGGGCTTTTGCTTGGTGACAAGAATGGGTCTTGGTGTTCTGTATGATTAATCAAACATTTCAAAAGATATTCTATCCACATATTTTTGGATTGGATATTAGATGATGTCAAAAACTCAGTATTCTGAACTACAATGTCTATTGTAGCCGAAGGAGATGCCCTCATTTGCTGTTTCTACTGAACTGTCTGTACCTGTATCAGAGAGTGACTCTGAAAAGATAATTTCCCAAGTGCCACAGATGCTGCAGGAGGCAGAAGTTATTTCTAATGTTAAGCAAAACAGTGTGCCTCCACCTCAAAGTAAGTGATTGTTTATATCAAATGCATATAAGGCTTATAAAAAGATATTTACATACAGTAGCTATTAAAATTGTATTTAAAATCAAATAGATCTTACTTCAGGTGCAAATTTAGTGCCCTGCTTACAGATGTTCAATATTTTCTCTTCTAGTATTTATAGTGTGTTGGCAACTTATGATGAGTAACTTCTAAATGGAAATTGTATCCATGTTGTAAAAGTATATTATTAAGTAATAACAATATTAAATTGTATTATTTAAAAACACAAGGAATTTTTATAGCCGTAAGGACAAAATAATGTTGACTTCTGATAATATGCTTTCCTAGATTAAGTCAGTAGAATACAATGTATGAATGAGTATAATAAAATACAATATAAAACACTTCTTGATTTCTCTTACACTTTTAGCCAAGTCTGAAGAGAGCTGGGAATCCCCCAAGCAAATCAAAAAGAAGAAAAAAGCCAGAAGGGAAACGTGAATTTTCTGAAATGGACGTGTGTTGCAGAAACACTTGTCGTGGAGATTATGCTGTTTATGCAATAATTTGTGAACCTGTACAGAATTTTATATAACTTTCAACAGATTTTTTTTAAAAGAAACTGCTTTGAACACAACCATCTTTAAGAATAGGAACTGAATGAAAAAGCTGGTGACCTAATTTCACAGGAAATAATGGCATTACTGGAAGACTCATTGAAGAATGTATTTTCAAGCTATGGAAAAAGTAATTTTTAAAACCTTGGCTTTAAAACAGTGCCCTGTTTACAACATATTTCTATTTCCTGTCCACTGGAGAAAGAGGATTTGTCTTAAATATCTCTAATCATCTTTAAAACTGATACATGTCACTGAATGGTGGTGTCTATTTTGAATCTGTTTAATGCCTAAATCAAAGAACTCTATTCAAATTTGCCATATATTTCTAATATTTAATAGAATCTGCTAACCATGAAATTAATTATAATTACAGAAAATCTGGTATCACTGAAGACCTTATTCTTGAATAACCCCTCAGCCTGAATAATAATTGACTTCAGAGTAAGTGTGCACTCAGATTGTGTTAGAATTAATCAATAAAAACATTTTTCAGCAAAAAAAGTGGATTAAACTTCAAAAAATTCTGTATCAAGAAACTCAAATACTTTATCAGAATACAACATGGTTCCTAAAGTTGCTTCTAATAGTTTCATACTTAAGTGCTTAGATAATTTTAAGTTGTTGAGACAGTATGTTCAAGTGAGCCTCATTTTTTTCTTATCTAAAGTAGGAAATTAGTTGGTGCCCTATAACCTTCGTACCCAGTCATTTTGAAAGCCATGATTCATTTCTCTGCCACTATATTGCTTTGTTTCTTTCTTTTAATTGGATTTTTTTTAATTCTTCAGAGATGTGGTAGAGAATGAAAAGAGTAATGTTGGCTTCAAAACAGATTTAATTGATGTTGAGACCACCTGTATCAGGAAGTGCTTTTTTACTGCCTTAACCTATGTAGAATCTGTATCTAGAGTTCTTAAATGGGGTTAGCTTTTTGTTTTTTGTTTTATATTTTTTTAAAAAAATCATGCAACAACAGCAATTGTAAAACAAACCATCTTTCCACTTGTAATTATTGATTAAAATGGGAGACAAACCATCTTTCCACTTGTAATTACTGATTAAAATGGGAGTTGAATTGCATCATTTTCAAGCACTATAATGACATCACGTTAAACAGGCAGGTATCTATGAATAGTGCATGCTCAGCCATGTACAACTGTATATAGCCTTTATGAAATGTTTGTGTGTGTTTAAAGGACCATAATTAACATAACTTGGTGAACAACTATTAAAGAAAAGCCATGATTATTTAATGTGATTGGCTTAGTTTTTTTTTCATGTGGCAGAAAACTTGTAACAGCTGTAACCAATGGTACTATTAATTCTCCCATAATGTCTAATTGTGTACATTTGAAAATTTTCATAAAATTAACTTGCAATGCAAGAACAATTAAAGCAACAAACTGGATTTAGTTGTTTTGAAGACAAGCCTTATTAATTGATAGTGTTCCTAATGAATTCTAATGTGCACAGGTATTAACTCCTGTTTCAGGAACATGGCAGGTATTTACATGTTCAGATGTTTGTTTAATTCAGTGACATTTCTACATCAATTTTGTTAAAATAAATTGAGCAAATTGATAGCATTGTGTTATTTATGGGAAGGGAGCTCGTGGATAATACTTTACAATAAAATGATATCCCTGAAAATTCTTGATAGCCAAATAGACTGTACAACAACTGCAGTACTTTTAAAAAGGTATTGATTATGCTAGTGTATCTGCTCTTTATTGTGATTTAAAATTCTTCATGTGTATCTTAAGTATGTTACAAAATCAAATTTCCCGGTTAAGACATTCTTCACTTGACCAGATATCCTTTTGTAAAATGCTGCATGTTATCCCATTTTAAGAACAGCTTTTGACACTGAAAAGAAATGTTTACGCTTTCCATAAATTATGCTATGATTCTTTCAAAATGATATTCATAACAATAGCAAAATTAGCCATTTGGCTAAGACCAGTTCTGTTTTGGGACTGGAAAGTTGCTCATTAAAAAGTAGGAGTTTGCAAAATTCATTTATTCTTAGTCATTGTGGAATCTTTTTTGCAAACAGGACTTTTCAATGTGTATAGCATTGCTTTGCCATGAATACTATTCCTGTGCCGAAATCAATATGCATGATACTTAATGAAACTAAAACTTATAAGTGATCTATCTCTGCAGTCCATTGGAACTGGAAAATGTCCTTTTTCTGATTATGTCAGAAAAACAGTAACACGGTTGAATCCCACCTGTGATACTAGTCCTTAATAATTTGAACAAAACTATGGCCAGCACTTAGGATTTAAATTGTGTTCTTACTGCATAAGGAGAAGATAATATTCTCATGGCAAAAACACAGAACTGAAGTGCCAGTAGTTTTAAGATATATATTATGCAAAGTGCAGGGTTTGAAACATGTTAAAAGAAATAGAAGAAATGCCAATAACAAGTAAAATTATTTAGTTGTGCAGTATATGCTATTGCATACTTCTTTTTAAATAGTGCTGTTCTTTTTACCAATTTGGAGTATTCTAGTCTTAGGACAGGATCTCTTCAGGGCTCAAACAACCTCATTCCAATTGCTGATAATCTTACTGAGGCTTTTGACTGACTATATGAAAACAGATTCTCAATATGCCAAATTCTGTACCCATTTTCTTATTTCAACTTGTTTGGAAGATTTGTAAGTTTCTGTGATAGTGATAGTTTCAGAATGATGAAAATATCATTCAATAGCCTCAAGGAAATTTAAGATTTAACATAGAGGAATTATTTTCTAATGTTGGTACATAAAAAAATTAATTGGATATTGTTCAATTTAATATGATTCAAAAAAGTATCTCTTTTTTGCATCCACTTGAATCTGGCAGATAAAAAATGTCTGAATTCTGTTTCTGAAATGAGCAGTGTAAACTAAGATATTTGACTAGGCTGATTAAGCAGTGTTTACATGTGCATAAATGAATGTAATCAAGCCCAAGTTCAGACTTAGACTGGCAATAAAAGCAATGTGAATTTGCTGTTATTGCATCTGTCAGTTTCCATCCAGGTACCCTGTTCAGAATTACTTGGATCCTGTTAGGGAAGGAAGGGTGGAAGAATATATCTTCAGACAATCAAATACATTTCAATATCTTCAGACAGTTGTGACAGGTTTGTGTGAGTATTTACAAATAATGTCATTCCTATTGGCTTAAGATTCCATGCCTTCCTGCTAGAGGAAGAGGAAGAGATCATAGCGAAGAGAGCTTTTTTCCATTTTTTTAGCTTTAGATCAGTTATAAATCTTCCTGGACAGTTGTCCTGGCAACAATGACTCATGCCTTCATTATTTTACAATTACAGTACTGCAACACACACTACCTGGGACTGTTTATGAAGACGACTCAGATGCCACAATTTATACAAACTGCAGAGATGAGACCTATTATTCTATTGCACAGTATAATTTATGCTTCAGTACTTGCATTAGTTATGTATACATGTCTGAGCCCAGTTCAAAACGTTGGTTATTACCTATAAATATGGCATAATATATAATATCAATGTTGTTTTAGGGGCCGTCACCTTCAAAATGATTCTTCCACTCCCACAGTTAGAATTCTCTATCATAGCCCTGAAATTTGGGATTATTTTGTTCCCAAAAGTACTCGTGACCCATCCAACTATCTTTGTTGGTCTTCCAACAAAGCTGTCAAAAATTATTTCATGTACACTTTGCAGGATAGTAGTGATCTGATCTGTTGTTAAAATTCACTGTTTTCAGTTTTATATACTTATTTGTGCCATAAACCATCCAGAGCCCTGAGATTGTCAACATAAATAAATAACTGCAATAAATAAATAAATTTTGGGAGACATTAGAGAAAAAAATGGCCCCAATATGGCTTTTCTTTAGATGCAATAGGCATAGTGAGTTAATACCATGCTAAAATGGAGCTCAAATAAAGAATATTTGATACACTTAATCAATCTGATTAAAGCAGGATATAAGAATCTGTTTAGATGCAGAGATTTAGCAGAAAAGACCAGATATGTGCTTAAATCAGTTTCCAGTGCTAATTATTATAGAATAATGTCATTACCACATTTTAATGCATTTCACTGAGCGTCTCCCAAGGAAAATAGAAGTAGACATAATCTGTGGGGCTCCATCACAACCGAAATAATGGCTTATATTCTATATTATTGTGAATATTATAAGGATATACTACTATGTTGTTGTTTTTTATCTGACTTGTGTTTTAGCTGACTAATTACCAATTAATTGTCTTTGCATGAATATATGAGATATTGCTCAGAAAGATCACTAAGATTATTTGATGTTTGCTATACAAGGCTCTCAATGAGCTGGCTTCATATAGAAACAAAATCATGGATGGGAATATGGATGCCCTCAAGGGAAGATGTTGTGAGGGGGAGGCTCCCCTCAGGAGTCGCAAAGCACTCCCCGACCCTCTGGCAACCGCCAAGCCGCCTCCCACCTTGCTTCCTCCTCGCCAGAAGCGCTCACACACCCAGCGAGAAAGAGGAGGCTTGGTGGCTGCCAGAGGGGGAGGCAGGAGGCAACACCAGTTCAGAGGTTCCTTTCCCCCCACCTCCTCACAGGCCAGGGAACACCTGGGAAGGGCTCCGATGCCGTGATCACCTGCGTGCTACCCTCCCTCCCCATGCACATCAGTCTATCCACTGCCAGTATCACCCTTGTTGCAGACATGGGTGCGCTGTGGACTACCAAAATTTTCTCACGGACTACCAGTAGTCCGTGGACCACCAGTAGGCAACCTCTGCTCTACACAATGCACGCCACACTTAAGAAGCCGCCCCACTCCCCATATTATCTCTTAAGTCATACTATAAGGTAAAGGGTTGACTTGACAGTTTCTTCTTAGGCACTGGATATCTTGTTTACTGGTAGCTTTGCCTTGGGCGGATGTTCCTATCTTATTTGTCTGTTTTATTGCCTGTGGCCTTGCCTAGGGTGGATCTTCTTGTTTTCTAAAAAACCTGCAGCTAATATCATGTACTGTTTAACTGAACATACTTTGAGGTTAATAGGCAACAATAAGAACAATTATAGCTTTAATAATACACTTAATAACAATAGCACTTAGACATATATACCTCTTTATAGTACTTTACCTCTCAAAGAACAACTTAATATTTATTTCCTTCATTTCACATGGAAAATACTACTTTTTTCCCCTAAATCAAGATGTGTTAATATGCATTTGGGTATTACATTTCAGATTAGAGCAGCTGATCTAGTATGATCTTCTTAGTTCTAGGTTGCTTCTCTCCTTGATTAGTTTCCACCATTGCTTCTTGTTCTGCCTTCTGGTCCTTTGGAAAATAATTTTTCTTCTTTGTGGCAGTCCCTGAGATATTGGAACATTGGTACCCCTAGTCCTTCTTTTCATCAGACATACCCAATTCCAGCAACTGTTCTTTATATGTTTTAGCCTCCAGTCCCCTAATCATCTTTGTTGCTCTTCTCTGCACTCTTTTTCTAGAGTCTGAACATCTTTTTTACATCATGGTGACCAAAACTGGATGCAGTATTCCAAGTGTGGCCTTACCAAGGCATTATTAAATGGTATTAACACTTCACGTGATCTTGATTCTATCCCTCTAGTATGGTTCAGTGCAGTTTTATTCCCCAACTAGTTGGCTATCAAGAGTACAGACTACAAACTTATATAGTCTCAAACGTATGACCACAATTGGGATCAAAGTTTTGGCAAGGCAGTTGTTAAGTGAATCATGCCTGATTTTATAACCTTTTTGTCACAGTGGTTAGGCAAATCTTTACACTTAATCTTTGTTAAGTGAATTGTGTGGTCATTAAATGAATTAGGCTCCCCCTACTGACTTTGCTTGTTGGAAACCAGCTGGGAAAGTTGCATATGGTAATCACATGACCCCATCATAAATATGCCAATTGCCCAGTGCCTGAATTTTGATCAGGTGACTGAGAGGATGCTGCAACAGTTGTAAGTGAGAGGACCAGTCATAAGTCACTTTTTTTCAGTACCATTGTAACTCTGAAGGAGTCTCTAAACAAATGATGGTAAGCCAAAGATTAGCTATACAGTTCTTCATAAAAGATGATGGGAGATATACAATATAAACACATCTGGATGAAACTAGATTGGGTAAAGCTAAGTATTACTTTTGAACTTATATTGCCAGTATTTTGATGTATTCATACAATGGAACATCTTCGGGAATTTGGAAAGAAAAAAGGATGGGGGCAATTGTTCCAATGATTAAATTGGATGCCACACAAAATATGGCTTAATACTGAAGTTTAAATAACCAATTCTACAAAATGTGTCCAAAGACAGAATTTCGTGCAAGACAAGATAGCAAATAGAAATAAAAATCTCAGCACACATTCTTGTCTAGATAGTTTACCTGTTTTTCCAGAAATGGCCACTTTCCTAAGCAAAGCCCCCTATTGTGTTCCATTCAACTGGACTTTCCCCTCAGGTTCCTGGAAATTCCAGACTTTGAGATTAAGATACAATCAATAATCTTCCCAGACTCTGTTCAGAAATCAAAATACTCAGTGGGGTCCTTCCTGTCTTGTCGGGAATGAGAGAGCCTCTTTGAAAATGAAGCAAGGGTCCAATCGTTTCTACATCCAGAATAAGCAGAGAAGGGGCTAATCTGGACTCTATTCAAGACTCACTTATGTAATCGTACACTGAATCTTTGAATCTGTTCTTTGCCAAGGAGGCTACATGTACAACAAAAAGGGATAAATCTAGCACATTTCAACAAGGGCAGCTTCTGTTTGCAATAATGAATAATAGCCCAACTTTTAAGCAGACAGGTGGAAGAATTCACACAAAACACTGGGCTAAAACATGATCCGCTAATCTGTAATTATTTTGTCTTCTGACAACCCAACACCATGAAGTTGATTTTAATTGTGGGGTTGGAAAAAAAAAGAGATGAATTCTAGGAATAAGGATTAGCAAAGTAAAGGTAGTCCTCGACTTATGGGCACAGTTGAGCCCAAAATTTCAGTTGTTAAGTGAGACATTCGTTACAGGAGTTTTGCCCCATTTTATGACTATTCCTGCCAACGTTGTTAAGCAAATCACTGCAATTGTTAAGTCAGTAACCTGGTTGTTAAGTGATTCTGGCTTCCCCATTGACTTTGCTTGTCACAAAGTCGCAGATGGTGATCATATCATCCCAAGACCCTGCGACCACCATGAATATGAACCAGTTGTCAAGCATCTGAATTTTGATCATGTGACTATGTGGATGCTGCCACAGTCATGTACGTGAAAAATAGTCGTAAATCACTTTTTGTGGTGTTGCTATAACTTCGAACTGTCACTAAACCTGTCCAGATGATGGAGGCTTATCTTGACATTAAAAAGCTGGAATAGAAATAGAAAGAATAGAATCTGGAAGGGACCTAGGAGATCAACTAGACCAGAGCTCTAGTAGGAGTAACTGTGGTCCAAAGGAGTAACTGTGATAGGGATCTTGGCGTCTTAGTGGACAACCAGCTAAATGTGACCCAGCAGTGTGCAGTAGCAGCCAAAAAAGCTAATGCAATCCTAAGTTGCATTAACAGAGGGATACAATCAAGATCAAGGGAAGTACTAATACAACTCTATAAAGCCTTAGTAAGACCACACCTAGAGTACCGCATCCAGTTTTGTTCACCACATTACAAAAAAGATGTTGAGACTCTAGAAAAAATGCAGAGAAGAGCAACCAGGATGATTAGGGGACTGGAGACTAAAACGTATGAAAAATGGTTACAGGAACTGGGCATGGCTAGTCTAGTGAAGAGAAGGACCAGGGGAGACATGATAGCGGTTTTCCAATATTTGAGGAGCTGCCACAGAGACGAAGGGGTCAAGCTATTTTCTAAAGCGCCTTTGAAGGCCGGACAAGGAATACTGGATGGAAACTGAACAAGGAGAGATTTATCCTGGAAATAAGGAGAAACTTTGTGACAGTGAGAACAATCAACCAATGGAACACCTTGTCCTCAGAAGTTGTGGGAGCGCCATCACTTGAGACCTTCGAGAAGAGATTGGACTGCCATTTGTCAGAAATGGTGTAGGGTCTCCCGCTTGGGCAGGAGGTTGGATTAGATGACCTACAAGGTCCCTTCCAACTCTGATTATCTGTTATCTGTCTCCAAACTGGGCAACTTTAAGACTTGTGGACTTCAACTCCCAAAACTGAAGTCCACAAGTCTTAAAGTTGCCAAGTTAGGAGACCTCTGGTCTAGTCCAACCCCCCTGCTCAAGCAGGAGAACCTACACCATCTCAGACAAGTGACTGCCCAGTCTCTTCTTAAAAACCTCCAGTGATGGAGCGCCCAGGATTTCTGGAGGCAAGCTGTCCCCCTGGTTAATTGTCCTGACTGTTCGGAGGTTTCTGCTTAATTCCAGGTTGCTTCTCTCTTGGATCAGTTTCCAGCCATTGTTTCTTGCCCTGCCCTCTGGCGCTTTGGAGAATAAGCCTACTTAGAAATCGCACAGTTCATGCCCTGCTTGCCAGGCCGAGAGACCGGCAGACTCGCAGCCCTTCTGGAGAGCTCCGCCCTTACCCTAGATGTCCCCAGGCGCCGCCTGACCCCCCCGCGGCCCATGCATCCTTCCGCCTTGCGGGGAGCGCTCGCTTGCCGGCCCTTTGGCTGAGCCAGTCTTGGGGTTCCAAAGCTCCGCCCCTCCTCTTTGTCAGGCTGGAAGCCCGATGACGTAATGGAACAGAGGGTTCCCCACCTCCACCCGCCTTGCCAGCTGATAGAAGGCGCTGCTGGCTGCATCCTCGCCTATTTCCTCCGGAGGTGCTGCGCCGGGAGAATCTGCTCCTCAACTCCGGCCAGGCTCCGAGCGGCTCTTCCCTCTCTCTCTCTCTCTCTCTCTCTCTCTCTCCCCGGCGTCCTTAGGAAGAAACCTGGCGCTTGGGAGTCGCTGCGACAGAGCCCGGGAGGCAATTCGAAAAGACGCGATGAAGCTGCTGGGTTCGCCTTGGACTCGGTTCTACTCCAACAGCTGCTGCTTGTGCTGTCACGTCCGCACTGGGACCATAATCCTGGGAATCTGGTATTTGGTAAGGGTCGGCGGGGGCTAGAATCGAACGGCGGAGGCCAAAGAAGCCCATAGCTGAGCTGGTTCTCTCTTCTTCTTGGGGGGGGGAGGGGGATTCATTGGGGGGAGGGTTGGAACCGCAAGTCCTCGGATGCCCCCTTCCCCTTGCTGCCACCCCCTCCCATGGGGCCAGCCTCCCCAGACCAGCGAAGTGGCGCAATTGAAACGGTCTCGCTCTCCCGTCGATGGGCACTGATGCCAAAGGAAGAAGGACGAGCAACGGGCATTGGCCGCATCTTCTAGGTCGCTGTCCCTTGATGAAGGGAAGAAAGCGGAGGGGGGGGGGGCAGAGGTTGGAATTGCTCTGTATTTTTGAGCCTGCGCTGCAGATTTGATTAAATACAGCAACGTGCTAGGGACGATTGGATTCCTTTTCCCAGAATCCGACTTTTGCAAAGCAGAATGCACGGAGGTTCGTTCTCTCTGCTCTTCCTCTGGTGAAATGGGCTAAGCTAGGTCCCATGCTCAGCAAACCTCAGAAGCTGGGATCCCACCACCACCATCATCCGGCCTACAAACCTCAATCTCTGTTGTGCTGCCCACAAATGGACACCCTCACCAGCTGCTTCGGCTCTTCCTCTGGACAGCAGGGCAGTTGTGAATTGGACCTTGGACTCTTTTTTCTTGGACCTCCTCCTCTTTGCTGCACTGCCAGAAAAATAAAAAAAAGACTTCCCTCCCATCTCTGTATTAGTGGGTGAGGGGATGGTGGAAAGAGCTGCTACTTTGGATTGCAAAAATCTTGACTACCCTTCCTTGGTCGCCAGAAGCTTTTTTGCAGCCCAGATTTGGTAGCCCTGTACCTCACCCACAAGTACGCGCCCTCAGGGATAAAAGTCCAGGACAATCAGCACCCAAGCTAGCCAAGATTTTTAGATTAATGTATTTAGTTTGTTATGGGCTGGATAATGCCTTTGTCTTTGCTAAATTGTAGCCCCCTTTTATTCAGTGTGCGCTACACTGAATTATGCCTGGTTCAGTTAACTATGGATGGATAGAGGTAAGAGATACAGAGATGAGAGAGAGAGAGAGGGAAGGAGGGAGGGAGGTCTCAGTCTGGCACATCTGACCCCATTTCCTTAGAAGAGCACAAAGGAAGCCAGGGAGCAAGTATGGCTCTTTGTACTGTTTTTGCTTTGGAAGGAGCTGAAGAAAGGAATGAATATCTTGCTTGAATATCTTGCTGTGTTTATTCAAATCTATGGTGCAGCCAGAAGACCTCAAAAGAAGTTCTTGCAGAGCAGAAAAAGATGGCCACAGGCCTCATTCATGCATAAGTAAATTCTAAACTTTTCCTTAGCTGCAGACCTTGGTGCAGGTTTCCCCATCCTTCTATCCTCCGGGATGCTTGGCAGATTCCATCCCTCCTTTGTTATTCTGTCCTCCTTTTCCCTGTCTCTACTCCAGCTGGTTTCCAATATCTTTGGCTCCTTGCCTTGAAGATTGGCATCTTGCCCTTTCTAGCAGACGCTTGCATCTTTTCAGCTGAGACTTCTGTGGGATGCTGACTTCAGCGGCTAAGGCTGCTTTTTAAAAGAGGGGTTATTTCTGGAGAGCTTAACCGTCTAAAGAGTCATTAGCAACATAATTCTTTTCGAGATGCAGTAATGCTCTTCCTGCTGCTATTTGTAACCCCACAGGCAGTTTCCTTCCTCTCTTTATAGAGAGACCATAAAATATTCTAGGTGAAGCATTTAGGAAGCTTGTCAGAAAAACAAAGGCAGAATAAAATCCATAAGTTACCTGAATTAGAAGGCAATGATTTGAGAGCAGTGAATAAGGGCAGGTTTTCTCCCCCTTGAATGATTCCTGTTCTGAAGTGTTTTGCTAATATATATGTGTGTGTATGTTAAATGTAATAGCTGTTCTGAGGGAAAGGCAGGATATAAAGCCAATAAATAAATCAATAATTAATTATAAATCATGCTAAAACTATTATCCCCACCCTCTTTAGCAGGTTTGTATAAAATTAGCATCAGATGTTGAAAAAGTCTCAAAAGTGAACCAGATCTGAGCTTCAAACACCTAGAAAAAGCCACATATCTGATATTCATTTAAAGCAGGGGTCCCCAACCTTGGCAACTTTAAAACTTGTGGACTTCAATTCTCAGAATTCTGGGAATTGAAGTCCACAGGTCTTAAAATTGCCAAGTTTGGAGACCTCTGATTTAAAGAATAGCAGAGAGTGAGGTGATAATCATCTGGAAGAACAACTTATCAAAATTTAAGTGCCACTTTTTAGAAGAATCTTGGTTGCCTGTGGATGGAGGAGGCTCTATGCATTGCAGCAGAAGGTCATGGTAGTATAATGGTTGATTTACCTCATGGTGCACATGATCCAATCAAAAGCAGCTCCTTCCAGGTTCAGGCTTCTCAGTAGGAGAAGACTTAAGAATGTACATCCTTACAGCAGCTGTTCCCTGTCCTCTTTATCTGAGACTGAGTTCACTCAATTAATTAGGATGTTCTGTCTGTATTATCTCTTTTATTGCCATCTATTATCCTTTACAAGAATTATGTGGCCTGTGATCATCCCATGAGTACCCAGATAAGTCAGTATTTGAATACGGATCTCAATAGATGAAGCTTAATTTTCTATACACATTACCGTGCATCTCATTCTTAGTATAAGGTTGGGCTGTGTGTATATTTTAATGCAGTAATGTTTGGTCTTTTTGTAACTGTCATAATTTTGGTACATGTAGAGCTAAGCATGTATAAGAAACATATTTTTTATTAGAATTAAAGGAATGAGGGATTCCAATACTGTAGACATGTTGTCCATCTTCATGTCTCTGAACAACAGCACAGAAATAGTCTGTCAGTGCCTTCTTCTAGAACTTCTTTTGATATCACAACCTGTCCTTATATCCTGAAGGACTCTGGGTTTTCTTTTTATCAGCCAAAGTCATTATGTCCTACATCCTTCAGGAGATCTATATACTCTAGACCAGGGGTCTTCAAACTTGACAACTTTAAGATTTGTGGATTTCAACTCCCAGAATTCCTCCTCCAGTCATGTTAGCTCAGGAATTCTGGGAGTTAAAGTCCATAAGTCTTAAACTTGCCAAGTTTGAAGACTCTTGCTCTAGATAAACTGTAGTCCAACAGATTAGAAGTCAAGTCCATATGGGGTCACATCTTGTTAAAATCTTGCCTGTATTTAGAGGAAAATAATTTTCTATAAACAGCTATGACATTTTTCTAAGATTTATTTGAGAGCCAACAATTATATTTTCACCTCATGTAGATCAAACTATTTTCAAGCCAGGAATGACGTATCATGGATTGATGCTTGATATATTTATTGACATTTGAGCGGGGGGGGGGGTGTTTAAAAGGCAAATTTTGGCTATGCTGCAATCTTCCCTGATTAGACAGTCTCCTAATTTGTTGAACTATAACATCTGAAGAGGGTAAAATTGGATAAGGTTTCAATACAACATTCTGGCTAAATATACATAAATAGATCTAAGTATAGTTTATAAAATCATACATTGCAATGTCCTACCTGTCAATGAATATTTCAGCTTCAACCATAACAACATTAGAGCAAAGAAAAGATACAAACTCAAAGTTAATTGCACCAAACTAGATTGCAGGAAATATGACTTCAGCAACAGTGGTCAATGTCTGGAATACTCTACCTGACTCTGTTTTTTTCCCCAAACCCCCAAAACTTGAACCTTAGACTGTCTATTATTGACCTCACCCCTTTCCTAAGAGGTCTGTAGGGGGCGTGCATAAGTGCACCAACGTGCCTACCGTCCCTGTCCTAATGTTTCTTTATATATATATAACTACGTATTCATAACTATGTTTTTACTTATAACTATTATCTTGTAAGCAATTGACAAATAAAATAAATAAATAATAAATAAATAAATACAGACCTACATATTGTAGGAATCTTGTAGAACCATTACTGTACCATAGAATAAGCAAGAAATTGATTTCATTTTTTTCCTGAAAGTTAATTGGTTTACTAGAGCTAGATTAAATTATTAAAGGCACATGCTGTCAGATCTGGAATATTCAGAGGGCTAGAATAAAATTCGCTTCCACACTGTTTCACCTTCAGTAGATATCTGATCTTGTAGTAAAACCTTAATTTTCTCCTGTAAATTTCCGGAAGCTTTTCCAGAATTGCATGTATTATAACTTTGCATTCAGATCAAATCTCTGGCCTAAGAATAATTGGCCTCCAGACCTATCTTAAAAAAGCTTTTACAAATGTTTATGAATGAGCTGTTCAGATATGAAATGGCTTGATGATGGCTATTCTGATATTATGCAGTTATATTGAGTGCTATTAAGAATACTTTCTGTCTGGACATCATCTCCTGTGAATATTTATTCAGGATAGGAAATGGATGTGAGCCATTCTGAAATGCAATATAAGTTGATGTTAATTCAACTTACAGATGCACTTATTTAAAAAGGATAAGAAAATGCTTTTTACTTGCTGCCTCATCTTATTATAAAGGGTGGGGGGGGGGAGAACAACCGGAATGCAAGGGATTAAAACTGACACTCTGCCAGCAAATGTTATTCTTTCTACAATCTCACGATATTAAAATGCATTATTTATTTTCTGAATTCAAGTGACTTATTTGCAAGCTTGTAGCCAAACGGCAGGATTTATTTATGCACTGCATTTATATAGCTGCCCAACTCAAACCACATGTCTGTGGGCGGCTTACAAAAATTAAAAAGGGCACAATAAAGTGAATAATATGTGAACATTTGGGCTGACCTTAGCCATTCTAAAAAGCTAAAAAGGACACGTCTGTTAATATACAGTACACAGATAAGAAATCCTTTCAGAAAACTATCAAGGATATTATGGTGTGATAATATACCAACAATATTAATACCTGGAAAATTATTTCAAAATAGCTTGCTTTAATGTATTTGTTTGCTTATTATCATTTTATACAGCCACTTCTTCAAAGGACTGTACTTTCAATAGGAAGAGAGGTGATTAATGAAAAGAATCTATAAAAATGCTGAGTAGTAAATTGATTTAATCTAATCTTCTGAGATAATTAAGCTGCCTGGTGTTGAATAAATGATTTTCTTTCCACCCCAGATCTATAAGGATATATTACGGTGTTCAAAATAACTATTAATAAAGGATGTTCAAGAGTCTCCCAAAATCTGAGAGATTGGCTGGAACCAGTGGTGGGTTTCAAAAACGTTTACCATCAGTTCGGTGGGTGTGGCTTGGTGGGTGCGCTTTGTACATGCATGCCAAATTCGCACTTCGTGCATGCGCAGCAGCTTTCCTACTCACCTGCAATACCTGTAGCTTCAGCAGCTAACGCGCGGCTGTCTGCTGTGCCACGCAAAGCAGCTGCACTTTAAAAGCAGGGAATAAAGTATGGTCAGTATGGGAGCCCTGACAGGCGGGCGGGCCAAACAGCAACTCCTCAGAAAGAACTGGTTTGGTCTCGGCTGACCTTCAGCACTTCCAGTACGCCAGAACAGGCCGAACCGGTAGAATAGCACCACTGGCTGGAACAGATCAGACATCCAGCCCTTGCTTATCAATGGAGACTGAGTGGAGCAAGTGGCCAGTTTTTAAGTTTCTGGGTGTTACCCTAAAAGAGGACCTGACCTGGAGTGCCCACATTGCAGCCCTGGTCAAAAGGGCCCAGCAGAGATTATACTACCTGAGACTTCTCAGAAAACAACAACTGAATGAAAAACTGCTGGTGACCTACTACCGCTGCACCATAGAGAGCATTTTAACATACTGCACCTCTGTAGGGTTTGCCAATTGCACAGTGTTAGATAGGAAGGCACTCCAGAGGATTAACGTCATTGCCCAGAGGATCATTGGTTGCCCTCTCCCCTCTTTGGAAGAGCCTTATAGCTCCTGCTGCCTTAAGAAAGTTCAAAACATCATCAAAGATCCATCTCATCCTGGGAACCCTTTTTTTGAACTTTTACCATCTGGCAGACGGTGCAGAATAATAAAAACAAGGACAAATAGCCTGAAAAACAGCTTCTATCCCAGGGCAGTAGCTCTTTTGAATTCTGCTTATAGTGCCATGTTGGTGTGGTGTCGGGGGTTTTCCATTCAATGTGTGGAGGGTGAAGGATGTGTGTTTGTGTTTATTTTCATGGTCATGATGTGCACTGAAGATGGTGTTTGATTTTGTTGTACGAGGTGCAATGACAATAAACTAAACTAAACTAAACAGCTTGGAGTGGCTTGAGTAGGAATGTTGCATTCTCCATCAGTTAGTTGTTACCAGGTATGTTGGGACTATGAGTCTCAAGAGGTCTTGGTCAGCCTGGTTTAAAATTATGCTGGCTAAGATTTATGAGAATCATAATCCTAGCAGATGCAGAGATGGTACAAGTAGTCTTGCAACCCTTCTTTTAGTGACCATTTGACAACTGACCCAGATTTAGGAGACCTGCATAGTTCTGGGGTCATGTAATCCTACCTTTTCCAACCATCTAATAAGCAAAGTCAATGGGGAAGCCAGATTCACTTAAACCCTGTGTTACCGATACTATCTTAACAACTGCAATGATTCACTTAAACAACTGTGCAAGAAACGTTAAAAAATGGAGCAAAACTCATTTAAGAACGGTATTACTTAGCAACAGTAATTTGGGTCTCAATTGTGGTCATAAGTTGAGGACAACCTGTAATAGACCGGGGAAAGCTGGAACTAGTTTATCTTTACAAGGGTTAGTACTTTACTACTAAACACAATAACTCACAGTCCTCTGAAAGGTTCTTTAAATCCTATATTTATAATATCTCAACTCTTTTTTTCTTTCTTCTGTAAAATTAAAAGTAACATGCTCTGGATTCACAAGTATGTATATATCTCATCTGAAACTGATCAGGGAGAAACTTCTTTAGTCTAAGTGTCCATAATAAGTCACAATGATATTAAAATGAGGATACTGTACATCGGGGTGTCAAACTCAAGGCCCACAGGCCGGATGTGGCCTGCATAGTCTTAGATCTGGCCCGTAAGGCCACCCTGGAAACAGCGAAGGGCCAGACGGTGGTGTCTCCCAGCAAAAATGGAGGTCGGGAGGGCCACATACAGCCCTCCCAAACTCCTTTTTTGAGGGTTGCAGGAGGCTGTCGCAGCCAAAAATGGAGCTCGGGAGCTGGTTTTTGTTGACAGAGCTCTAGGCCCACCATACGCACCCCCAACACGAATGATGTTGAGCTGGCCACACTCACCTGGGCCACGCCCCCCTCCTCCCCGAGGTCAAACACAACCTTGATTCAGCCCTCAATGAAATTGAGTTTGACACCCCTACTGTACATGATCACAATGATATCTAAGTATTTAAATCATATGATTTGCTTGATGATGTCATGATAAGCATGCCTTTGTTTGCTGCCCCCTATAAACTGTTTTTTTTTTAAATTTAAACAACCCAAGATTTCCCTGTTTTCTCTGTATCTCCATGAGTACTGCACAGCATTTAACCCATATCCAGCAACATGTTCTTCTGCCCAACCCAGTCATGTAATCCAAAATAATCCTGCAATTCTCCACCTAAAAGTATTAATCTACTAATGCGGCCTGGCTGGTAATACTATCTGTTATTTGTAGACTTGTGTTAAGTAGCAACAAACACTATCTGTTTTCTCAGAGAAACCAGATAGCTTTATCCTTGTTCTTGGGTGTTGTGAAAGTTAGTTCTTTGTGGTCAAAAGTAAACAGCCTGGTACTAGATCAGGCCATTACAAAAACCAGGAATGGATACAAACTTTATCTCTTGCCCAAAAGAGAATTTCTTCTAGTCCTTTATATACAGCAGGTGGAAAAAAAGAGGCACAGAAGCCTAAACATTTGTTGTGGTATAAATATAACTTTCTTTGCTGAAATTCCTTTGGAATGGCTTCATAGATTTACTACCATATACAGGTAATTCTCATCCAGCAACCACAATTGGGACCGGCAACTTGGTTGTTAAGTGAGGCAATAACTAAACAACACTGTGACTAAGCTTATAACCCTGCAGTATTTTGTTTTATTACTCAAGAAAGGCTGCTTAATTTGGGGCAATTGTCTGCACACCAAGACAGGCTGCTTCCTTGGTGTGCAGACAATTGCCACGTATTAACTTTTCATTAATTAAAAAAAAAACGAGCTTCTTTGCCGCAGCAACTCAAGCCCTCCCCCTCCCCCCCCCCTTTGAAGAAACAAGCTAGAAACAGGCTTCAGTATTTTCAAAACGGGTGAATGTTGTGTCAAAATATTTTGAAAGCTTGGCAATGTCTTTCTTGTAGTGCCTGAAGCAATATATAATCAAACCATCGATTTCTATAAAAGCAATTTTACTTTTGTTTCCTTTCTGAACAATTCCCAACAAAACATTTATCACTTATTTATAGCACTACTTATTTATAGCACCATTGGCTGGATCAATATTTTCTTTCCACAGATTGGAATTAATGAATGTATGAATTTGGGGCTTTTTGACCCTGGTTTGTTTCTTTACATTTATTCACTTTGACCTACAGTTGCCACTCCTTGTTTGCAGAAGTCTTTTTGAAGCTCTTTGCTGTTTCTTCTGTGCATTAATTAGAGATGGCTAAAACTTTTCAAGCTTAACACAGGTTATGTTGACCTTATAAAATTGCTCACAATCTGCCCTGGACATGACAGATAACATGTCAGTTTCAGGCTCAGGATATTTCTGGAACTATTGAAACAGCATCAGAATGCTTTCAGAAAGGTCAGAACAGCTCAAAATAGAGGTTTCAAAATTGAAATGTCTCATATTTAGGGGTGGGTTTTTTTGCACAGCATTAGATGTACCCAACTCAAATGAGTTGGTTCAGCAAACTTAGCTACCTCACATCCCATTCAGATCATTTCTGAACAAGCTGGAAAAAAAACCAACCCACTTTACTCTGTCAGGTCTTTCGATGGGTTTTTTTTTTGGGGGGGGGGGGTAGATGCTTCATTATCAAACTAGATAACCCCATCAGTGCACTGATGATGTTACCTAGTTTGGTAATGAAAAGTCTACAAGAAATCCCCGAGCTCAGAGAGCACTAAGGACCCCACAGTTCAACCCTCAGCTACAAGTTCTTTTCTGTCTGTATCACTGAATTGGATTGGATTTCAGTCAGGGGTGGGATTCTACAGGTTCGCACCTATTCACTAGAACCTGTTGTTAACATTCTAAGCAGTTCGGAGGACCGGTTGTTAGAAGAAATTACTGGCCTAATCCTGTAAGGAAGGCAGGAAGGAAACATTCTGGTGTTGCTTACAGAAACTGCCTCTCCGTTGACCCTTATTACATTCTTGGCAGGACTAGACTTCCTGTCTCTGGAACTTCTCTGGAGTTTTTTTCCTCTCCTTTGCTGGTACTTTGCTTGTGTAGAGTGACCATTCAAAGTTACAATGGCACTGAAAAAAGTGACTTATGACCTTTTTTCACACTTATGACTATTGCAGCATCCCCACAGTCATGAGAGGCCAGGCGAGGAGATGTGTGCCTCGATCTGAGTGATGTTGAGTTGGCTATGCCCAGCCAGTCACATGACCACCAAGCCACTCCCACCACCTAAGCTATGCCCACAGAACCAGTTGTTTAAAAAATTGAATCCCACCCCTGATTTCAGTGATACCGATAGTATATGGTGTTTGGCATATGGCAAACGAATGTAACACATAGAGGAGAAATCTAAAATCTTGCTGCCCGCTTTCTTTCCCCAAAACTTTGAAGTACCGTTCCAGCAGTTCTTTACCATGGCCAAGGACCAAAATAAACAAATCAGACAACGAATACAATTCTGGAAGCAACGTGAAAGAATTTTAGGCACATTTAGCGACATAGGTGCAGGAGATGGGACACGTCTAAGTAATCTGGAAGAGTATTGTTAAAACAATTCTTAAAATTCAACTGTATAGTTTAAAAATATAATTAAGAATTGTGTAAAAGAAAACGGGTTGTGGATTCAATAAGGCCCACCCCTCACAAAAAGTCTTCAGATAGGTTTTTCATATGTTTCCCATCCAGTATTGATGCTGCTAACATATTAAAATATGCCAATGTGATAACTTTTGCATAATTCAGTTTGACTTGCATCTAGCTGCCCTGAAACTAGCCTACGGGCTATTTAAAGGACTTGTGTTTGCTAGCCAAGTTTATACATCTCGCCTTTCTATATGTGTAATTTTTCTGCAACAGCTCTAAGTTGTCCCATTTAAGCCCCAATGTTGTAAATACCTAGAAACATTCATTTTTTTTTAATGCAGTAGATCTTTTCCATTTGGTAGTAAACCTGTCAGCTAAAATTAAAGAGAGCAATCCAGAGGGGGGAAAGAGATAATTGAGTTTCTGAAGTCTCCAAAGCTGCGGTATTGTTATAGGACCCTCTGGAGTACAGGAATTAGCTGAGCAGGCATGTATCAATGTCTTCCCACCAATGGATCATCCCCTGTATGGAACAATCAGTGTAAATGATTGCTGAACTAATGAGGTTATTACATGCCTGTTCTGGATCATAACAAACGGTTTGGAGAAAAAACAGAGATCATTTTTATCGGATGGGAAGTTACAACCTGCTTCCAATCTGCATTTTGATAACAGTCTTCTGTGATAAATTTAACAATTAATTGTAAGGATTTCATGGCTCAAACTCTTATTAAATCAATACGTGGAAACAGTACAGTCCTGGAAAAGAATGCAGGTCTTGGCGTGTTCGGGTCTTTTCCCGTATTATCACGGGAAAAGACCCGAACACGCCAAGTATATATATACTACTGCTTGCAAATAAATCTATATGCCTCAACTGACCTTGACCTCATTTGCCAAAATAATATAGTCATGTGCATGTAGTTGCCGGGAGACAAGCTTTGTTTGAGAAGGCATTTTTAAAACTATAAATACGATATAAATTAATACTACTTTTTTAAAAAAATAATTTTTATTCTTTAAAAACAAAAAATACGAAAATCTCATTTCCATTAACAGTTATTGTATCATTGTATATACATGTTTCTTATTTTGTGACTATACATTATTTTTATCCTTATCCTTTACCCATTCATACCACCTCTCCCATGTTGCATAGTATTCTCGAACCTCTTTGCCTTTCAGTTCCATAGTGAATTTATCTAGCTCAGCACAGTCCATTATTTTTTGAATCAAAACTTCATCTGGTGGTATTTTATCACTCTTCCAATTTTGTGCTAATGTGATTCTTGCTGCAGTTAAGATGTGTACAATAAGGTATCTTTTATCTTTACTCAAATTCCCTTTGATCATACCTAATAAAAATGTTAAGGGTTCCAAATTCAATTTATATTTTATAATCTCAAAGAGCCACCTCTGTATTTTCTTCCAGTATATTTTGACCTCTATACATTGCCACCACATATGGAAAAACGTTCCTTTCTTTTGTTTGCACTTCCAGCATTCTGGTTTCAAGGTTGGATACATTTTCGCCAGTCGTGCCAGTGCTAAGTGCCATCTACAAAACATTTTATATTGATTTTCTTTGAATGCTGTCGACAAAGTCAGTTTCCAGTTCTCGGTCCAAGTCTTTTTCCCACTCATCCAAATTTATATTATGACCCACATTTCTCGCCCAGGCAATTATTGGTCCCTTAACAATTTCCTCCTCTAGTTCTATCTCCAGTAAATAATTATATGTTCATGTTATAAATTTTATATCCTTGCCCGTCAAGATTTGGTCCAATTTTTGTAAATATCTATCCCTAGCTCCTTTACATCTTTCTTAAATTTAGTTGGAATTTGCAAATATACCCACCAGTCTAATATTATCCCTTGTTCTTTTAGTTTATCAACGCTGCCTGCTTTTCCTGGGCCTCATAGTATTCTAATACATTTAATACTATCCTTATATTGTTCCTTATCTGTTTAGAAGGTAGAAAACCATTCTGGTCAATATGAATAAGTTCATTTAATATAATTTTTAGTCTTTCCAACATTACTGTTGCAAATATTTTATAGTCTATGTTCAGGAGTGAGATTGGTCTATAATTTTTAATCTGTTTGTGATCTAAATCTTCTTTAGGAATTAGTGAGATATTCGCTTCTCTCCATGAATCAGGTAATTTGGCAAAGTCTAATACCTCATTGTATACATCTAACATCACTGGTTCAAGACAGTCATAAATACATTTATAAAGTTCCACTAGAAGACCATCCGGCCCTGGCGTCTTATTATCTTTCTGCTTTTCAACCGCCCTTTTCAATTCCATCACTGTTGTTTCTTTATTTAATATCTCTTTCTGTTCCTCTCTAATTTCTGGGAGACCTTTCCCTTTCAAATATTGTTCTATATTCTCAGGGTCTATTCCATTCTCCCTATTATAATTGTTCAAAATATTTTTGTACTATTTTCTTTTTCTCAGTCATTCGATATTCTGATTTTCCATCATCATCCTCCAATTCTTGTATCAACCTTCTTTCTCTTTCTAAACTTAATTTATGGGCTAACCACCTCCCTGGTTTATTTGCATGTTCGAAAAAATTCTGTTTTTCCCTTTTCATCTCTTTAACTCTCTCTTCCTGATTTATAATGTTCAATTTATGCCTAGTAAGAATCATCTCTCTCCTCAATTTTTCATCTTGTGGGTTTTTTTTTTTTTGTAATCTACTTTCTAGGTCTTTAATCTCCTCCTGAAATTTATTCTGATTTTGCCATCTTTCCTTATTCCTTTTTGCTGTATATGCTGTTACCAGCCCACTCAAGACTGTCTTTGCTGTATCCCATATATTCTTTAATGATGTTTGCTCCACTTTTTCCTTTAAGAAAAGTTCCATTTCTTTCTTAATTTTCTCTACAAAATCTTTCTCCTTTAAAATTTGGGGATTAAGTATCCACCTTCTACTCTTCCTTTTCTTTCCTTTCCAAATTATTTTTAATGGGTTATGATCAGCCCATACATTTGTCATAATCTCTATCATATCTGGTTGGTTTCCTAGTTCTGCGTTCATCCATGCCATGTCTAATCTAGACCATGATTTGTGTGGGTTAGAGTAGAACGTGAATTCTTTTTCCCCCAAATTTATTCTCCTCCATTGATTTATCAAATTTAGTTCCTGTGTCATATTGAAAAAGGATCTGGGCAAAATTTTCCTTTTCTTTTTGTTCTTTGCATTACTAAAATAATTCTTCCTTATATCTACTACCGCATTAAGATCTCCCACAATGCATACATTATCTTGTCTCATCTCAATGATTCTGACATGTAAATCCTTATAGAATTGACCTTGGTTGTCATTTGGCGCATAAACTGTAACTAATAACATTGGCTTGTACCCTAATTCTAGCTCAAGTATCAAAATTCTCCCTTGTGGGTCTACATATTTTTCTACTGCCTTAATTTCTTTTTTAACATATATCGCTATCTCAGTATACTCTTATGAGCTGTACCATGGCATATTTTAATTTTCTCCATTGAGTGATGACTACAACAAGGTTTAAATGTTTTTTGCACCAATGACCCTGTCTGACCATGAGGGAGAGAGAGAGGAGAAAAAGTCTCTGTCATGTGTTTTGTTCTTCATTTGAACAATTGTCAGTAAAACGAGTGCCTTGAGTTAAAGGACAAGGGGATTTCCTGTCTCTCTCCAATGTGTGATTTAAATAGAAATCAGATTTCCTATCGTATGTAATTTTTAGTAGAGCTACCATTTACATCACAAACATTTGTTAACATTCATTAATAACTGGCCAAAATCAACCGTTTATATTTTAAGCAGCTATGTTATGAACATTGCCCCCTTTTGAAAGGAGCCTGCTGCTATTTTTTATTTATTTATTTATTTGTCAAACATGTACAAAATAACAACTATAAATATGAACATAAACAGGAACAAAGGAAGTAAATACAAATAAATGGGGACAGTAACACAGGGACGGTAGGCACGCTGGTGCGCTTATGCACGTCTCCTTTAAGGACCTCTTAGGAATGGGGTGAGGTCTACGGTAGACAGTTTGAGGTTGAAGCTATGAGGGGTTGAGGCTGTAACAACGGAGTCAGGTAGGGTGTTCCAGGTGTTGAGCACTCTGTTGCTGAAGTCGTATTTTCTGCAGTCGAGTTTGAAGCGGTTTTCCTTGAGTTTGTATCAATTGTTTGCTTTTGTATCAATTTTGTTTTTCTGTATTCTTTTAGCACTCTTCATACATTCAGGAGCTCATACTCTAACAAGGAATCCATCCACTTTGGTATTGTTTATCCACTTATCTTCTATCCTTGCTGACACTAAAGCCTTTTGCAGAGAGTTAGACCTTTACATAATGCATCTGAAGTAGGACAGTCTGAGCCTCATTTGTGCTTCTAGTGAGAATTCTGGGTTGCTTTGTTTAATGATCCATTTGTTTATGTTCTTGGCTGTCCACAATATTCTCAGGAGTCTTTTCCAAGGTCAAGTGATCACATAGATAGTCCTTATCCAAGATGATCTGTCCCTAAACCAGTCCTTTCAAGTTTTACACCTACAGTCTTACTGCTATATTTGATTTATCTTTCTTGCTGCGAGTGGCCACTTCCTTCTTATCCTTCTGTCTACCTTTCTGAGCATTATAGACTTCTCAAGAGAGTAGGGTCTTCAGTTGTTACCATATTAACTTGTACATACATATCTATAGTGCTTCCCACACCTTTGCCCCCCTTTTCAATCATGCCGGAGTCTCAAAGATTGCCTGAACAAGTCCCTGCAATTTCCCTTTTCAGAAGTCAGTTTGCCATTGCCTCCTTCCCAGGAGTGGCCTTCAAAAATTTTAGCAATGGGTTCTTTGCCTAGTTATTGGGGGGGCATGGCCATGGTGGGCGTGGCCTAGTCGGCCTCCTGCACCATGGAATGAGGGGGGCGTTTTTGTCCTCCCTGGATTCCAGAGGCTTTCCTCGAGCTTCCTGGAGGGTAAAAACGGCCTCTCTAGGCTCTGGAGACTCTCTGGAAGCCAGAAATGGGTCCATTTCCAGCCTGCACGAACTTCCAGAAGGCCCGTTTTTCATGCTTCCCGAGCCTCCGTGCGCGCCTTGCACTTACCTGCATCCAAACAGGTCACATGATGACTCCTGGGAGGGGCGGGGCGGTGTGGGTGGGGCCAGCCAGGAGTGGAATTTGTGAGTTCTCAGAACTGCACAGAATCTTAGCTAGGGCCTCTCCTGAACCCCTGTGAGTGCCCAGCAGCCCATCTCTGCTCCTTCCTAGGGCTGAGAGAAAGTGGTTGGCCCAAGGTCATCCACCTAGCTTTGTGACTAAGGTGGGAATAGAACTCAGACTCTCTGTTTTTACTAATGTCTTACTACACCTAACGGGCTGTATACCGTAAGAGCCTAAACTGTTTTGCTTAATTTTGTTATGGAAGTGGGCCGTCGTTTATTTCTGTCACGTTTTTTTCAACTTCCCAATCAGCCCATGGTTATGGGATCTCTAGTCAACTACCATTCAGGTACAAGCCAGGGGCAAAGTAGCTGCCAAGATTAGACAAGGCTGGCTGAATATTATACTGTAAAGCTATAACAGAAGATTATGTACACGCTTCGCAAAAGTCCTTCACAAAAATGATGGGAAAACAAAGCAGAAATCAAAGCCAAAGTTGCAGCCTCCGTGTTTCCATGACTTGGCTGTGTTCATATACTGCAAAGAGAAAAATAAAAATGTCAAATGAATGTCATATCTTGGTGACAGGAAGGAATAGCCGAGAATATGCCATAATAGCTCAGAAAAGCTTTTTTAAAAATCTGCAAGTCCATACCTAAAACCTGCAATAGCAGAAATGTAAATTCTAAGCCCTGGAATTTAATTAAGGAAGGAGGTCTGTACAAGATACTGGGGGAAGATGTGGGTGGGGAAGGCAAGTTAAATACACATTATTTGCAAAATGGGAAAGGACTGCTTGTTTAAAAATTAGCGATAAATTTGCTAGGCTTATCTTTTGAAAGGAAATTACAAAACAGGGAGGAGAAAATATTTGGAAGTGAGAACTATTTTGGTAAAGGCTTCTTTTTCTCTTTTCTTCCTGCCCCTCAGGCTAAAGATAATATATGCAAGATACTCATTGCTCAGAGAGCCAGTGATAGAAAGCTTGAGAAGAACAGAAATCCTTTTTTGAGGATTTAATGACAAGGGGTGGATTTTCTACTGTGCTGCCCTAGTGCATGCATAATCTTTTTCCACTTATGCTCAGCTTTAATATTATAAAACTCATTTATGATAAAATGTCCCCAACCTCTAGTGTGCTCTCCATCCAAAGGTAACCAAATTTAGGCAGGTAATATATTAGGTAACTTTTATTTCTGGATGGCCTTCGTAATATAATGCATGGCACAATAACCTTGGAAAATGCTGGCCTATTCTCCAGCTTTGGAAAGCTAATAGCAGCCCACCACATACCCAAGATCAAATTAATGAATTGGAAATAAATTCCTCTGGTAAAATAGCAGATAGAAAGCTGCTCCCTAGATATATGTATAAAATACTTAACTTTCACATTTAGAATTAAGTCACTCGGAGTTAAGACTTCCCTGAATCCAAGAATAAGGAGGGAAAAAAACCTTTGAGCTTTCCTAAAATAACTTTTCATAACCACTGAACAACGCTTTTCCTTTTTATCTTTTCCTAGATAGACAGGTCATAGCTAGTTTGGAAGTAGCAATTTCTGGTCATATCCTGCTTTCGTCCTCTAAGATGAGGACAAGTTTATGGTCTGCTGTGAAACTGAGGCTCTCTGGATTTACTGAAAGAAATGACAAACAGAATGAGAAAGGTAACGCCTTCCTGACCACCAAGAATGGCAGGAAACTGTGCTCTTAGTTTTAAGCAATCATTTCAAAATCTCCAAAGGCAATAAAAGGAAATTCAGAAGCTGAAAGTTGCCCTCTCTAAGGACTTTGATATTCTAGAGACACAGAAAATCAGAAAAAAAAAACATCCACACTAACAATGACAGTGCAAGCTACTGTATAATGTGTCTTTTTCTGACTATGTTAAAACAAACAGTAGTTTTGCAGTATGTGCAATTGGGACGGTGTTCTCTGAAATGCCTTAATTCTTGGTCTCTCTCATGGCTCGGGAGTCTTATGAGATGACGATGATTTCAAACGTAAGCATTTTACATCAACTGAATGGAATTGCTGAGCCACATGCTAAGTGATTTGCCCAAGCTTTATCCTTTATATAACCAGAACTTCATTTTGCACAGTGGGCAAACAGATTACTCAGCATGCTGTAGCTGAGCCACCCTCCTTTAATCCCTTACGTGCTAATACTGTCTGTGTGCTTGTTTGCCTCTGAACTCCTTTTGTTTCTCTTCCTCCTATAATATTCTGACTTGCTTCCAATTTCTGGAATCCTTTAAAGGGTATATTTATAGCTATTTCCCAAGGCCCAGGTAAATCATGATCTATCACTACAGATATTTTTGCCTGGACTTACACAACACATGAAGCAAAAAAATCATGGCTTTTAGTGGCAAGTTAGGGACAGCTGACCACTTTATTGTAAAATACCAAAGTCCAGTGGAACCTTGGGTCACAAAGTCTTCTGTTCGCGACCAAATCAGGTGGCAAACAAAAAAAATCCACCCCATTTTTGAATTGGGTCACGATTAAAAAATCGGGTGGCGAACAAAATCGGCATGGAAAGATTCCCCTTTGGCACCATTGTTTTTTGACTGCACACATGCGCAGTCGGTCGTGCTTCCGGACAAGACCAAATCGGGTCACGACCGGAGTCTGGGAACGGATTACGGTCACGATCTGAGGCTCCACTGTACCCTTTTGAATTAGTCCAAAGTCTTTCCTAGTTCTGCCTCCTCTTTCTCTTCTGGCCAATCATAAGCAGATGGGAAGTGGTTGTGAATCTGAAAAATTATCCTCACTCAGTCCTGTTGGAAGAAAAATAGAGTCCGGTTCCAAGCCTGGAGAAAGACACTGAAAATAAAATGGAGTCTGACTGTAAGAAAGAAGGTCTCTGTTTATTTGGTTTTCCAGAAACTTCAGTGACAGCAGCATGTTTGGCTGACAAAATGGGGTTGAGATAGGTGGGCTTTTACATATTCTTTGGGGATTTGTGATTGAGATGCTTTTGGTTGTGAAATGTACTTTAACCTGTGCTTGAGTGTGTCCTTTTTGTATTCTAATTATTGTTGCCTGACTCCCATTGTGGCTGAGAGATCTTGTCTGTCTTTGGAACTGGGTGGGGGAATGTAGATTTTAGGAGTCTTTGTTTTTCTACTTTTTAATCCCATCAGCTACAGCCTTCTGTGGGAGCTGTAGCTGAAGGCATTTTGTTTATGAACAGGATGGCCTGGTTTTCTTAATGGGTATAAACTATCCATCTCTAAAGATCAGGCTTCTGCTTGAGGCTGTTTTCCTGTAGCAGGAAGACTGGGGCTGCTTTCTGCCTTTAAGAACATATTTCTCCTCTTCTCCTTTAGGGGAAATATAATATTCTGCCTCTTTTAATATTCTCATTCTCTAGGAGAAGGGGCTTCCTACATCCAGAGGTGGTATTCAACAGATTCTGACCAGTTCTGGAGAACCTGTAGCAGAAATTTTGAATAGTTTGGAGAACCAGCAAATACCACCTCTACTGGAGATTTTACAGTATCTTTCCCCTGCCATGCCCACCAAGCCACGCCCACAAAACCGGTAGTAAAAAAATTTGAATCCCACCACTGCCTACATCCCCTTCAATCATGAATATTATGATGGCAGAACTACTAAAAATGGAAAGTAATTATATCATTCTCTAAGAATTATTGTGAAGCTGAGGCTAGATTCACTTGCTGTACTCAGAATATCAGTGGTAGAACATTTTCTCTGATGGTGCAAAACAAGATTCGGTTTCCACCCCATCCCTGAAGAGAATGGCTTCCAACTATCCTGGATATTCTCTAAAACTTAGGAGAACAAGAAGAAAAGGGGAAGAAAAATAGGTATCCTCTCTGAAGTCAGCCCTGACCTTGAACTGAAACTCAAGAACATATTGTATTCAAAGAGGTAGTAAATAAATAATTTTGCTAGAGTGTATTGATTTCATTTAGACCATTGCCTTCCTTTTGTTTCATATTTCTATTTTTCCAATAACCAAGAGAAATTTGGCTTTGCTGGTCTAATCAGGGAATTTTTCATTAAACCCATATCCAAAATTGCACAGTTCTATAGCGGAATCTACACCTTGTGATTTAGAATTGGCACAAGATTTTTTATGTTCTGTATCTGGGCCTTTCATCGTTGCTGTTTTTTTCCACTCACTGTGTTGCTTTGTGGTTTGAATTTCCAATTCATCACCCAGAGTCATCTGTTTCCTGATTAGGCACCTGATCCTAATCCTTCCTCCCTGCTGCAATTTGTTTTCATTGTAGAATATTTTTCTTATCTATTAATCACCCTAAAAATCTTAGCATTCTTTATCAATTAGAATTTATCTCCTGATCTGAAAATTAAAGCAATTGCTTCTTACAATGTGTGCCATTTGATTACAGTTGTCATATGACACAGGAATATATATTAAAGCTTGGTTATCATTAAAAGTCTCCCTAAATTATAAACAACGTAAAATTTTAAGACTTGCTTTAACTGTCTGCTATTTAGTGTTTTTGTTGAGGTAAGCTATCACAGGGCTGGCCCAATAATGATCAAAAGAGAGAAGGGGGGGAGAGAGGGGGGAAGGAGAGAAAGAAATCCTCTGTAACATTAATCCAGTTAGATTGTTTTGCCAGATGAAATTATCATGCATCTAACATCCTAGAATGGTTATGCATATTTGAAAAGGGAACACATTTTCAAATAAAATCTCTAGAGAAGGGTCATGATGTTCATATTTATGCCTTTTGGATTTTCTGGCTCAAGGTGTCACCTATATTTTTATATCTGGCAGAATGAAAATACGTGCTCATTTAAGTATATCAGAAATATCACCTGATTTTAAGTATACATTATAGAATGAAAATACAAAATATGCTCCTTCTAGTGATTTCCATCATAGAACACAATCTCAGAATTGCTATTCTGATCTTCTGATTCGCCTCTCCCACATTTTTTCTCTCTCTTTTCCCACCCAGATCCTCAATGCGGTGGTACTGCTGATTATATTGAGCGCCTTGACAGATCCTGGCCAGTATCACTTAGCGGGCACTGAATTAAGCAATGACTTTGAATTTATGGATGATGCCAGTAAGTATATATCATTTCATTAGTAATTTACAGTCTGGCTCCTGTTAAACTGACCTGATATTGTGCCAGGGTAGCACTTTCACAGCTGGCATAAAATTGCTATGTGTATATATATATGGGGGCTGAACCTTCTCTGAAAGTTCTTGAGACGATACTATTAAAGATGATATTGATACAGAAGATTTTAATTGAAAGTGATTTATTAAAAGAGGCTGCCTTGCCCATTAAGATTCTGCTTGGAAAAAGTCTGGGCTCCCCCAAAAAATAGAAGACCAGTAGATGGCAGCAAAGAAATAGAGAAAAATCTAACACGTGGCTGACATCTAATGGTGTCCAACATTTTTGCAACACCAATAAAGAAGAGGTATTGTTTATTTAGCACAGGAGTCCCTAAACTTGCCAACTTTAAGACTTGTGGACTTCAACTCCCAGAATTGTCCAGCCAGCTACGAAGTACACAAGAATTCTGGGAGTTGAAGTCCACAAGTCTTAAAGTTGCCAAGTTTGGAGACCTCTGATTTAGCATATGGCATGCAATGTCAGGGAAATCTACAAATGCTAGGTATAAGGCAGTCCTGATAGCGAAAATTGCTAATTCATTCTGTTTGATGCTTGCATGCCTATCTGTGGTGTATCATAAGGGGCAAATTCAACTTAGACCAGCTGACTAGAGGCGCTCAGGTGGCTAGTTCTTTGAGGCCCCTCTGCCAGTTTTACCTCACCTCGTGTTTTGTTGACTTGCATCTGGCCAGATTCAGCACCATCTTCTGCTCTCCACACATACAAATGCAGTTATTCACTGAAGTGGTACCCATTTATCTGTTTGAAATATTGCATGTTTTCGAACTGCTGGGTGGGCAGAAGCCAGGGATCGAGCAACAGGAGCTCACTCCATCTTATAGTGCAAGACTCAAACCGCCTGAGTACAGACCGTTTCTGTTCTGCAGTTTCAGAATCATTAAATCACTGAGCCACAGTGTCCCCACATAAAGATAGGTAATGGACTGTGGCCTTGGGGGTCCCTGTCTTACTGCACCAAAAAAAATGTTGGAAGTCACTGCTTTTTCTTTCTTTTTCATTTCCTCCCCCTTCCTTCACTTTATTCCAACTTCCAACTCAATTATTCTATATTCTATGTTCTATGCCCTTTATTCTCTTTCCTTTCCCATTTTTTCCACAATCTTTATTTCCATTTTTATTTCATATTAATAAAATAAACTTTTTTATATATAAAAGAGCATAAGTTAGTGATGAGGATGATGAGGATGGAGCAGCTGCATAACGCAGAAGGCGCTGAAGTTGGATTGATGATTCTGAGACATAAATGTGGAAAAGGATATCGGTTTGGTAGAGTTAAGAATATAGGGTTAAGCGGGTGGGGTTTAGCTCAGGTATGTTTTTCTCAGGCCAAAGAACTGTGTGGTCCAAAATTGCTATCTTCTGCAAACATTAGTCTGAAAATATTTGGACACATCACCTCAAGCCAAATTCTCCAGCAGAGGATGCTCCTGCACCAGAAAAATACTTTCTGGGCCAAAGGAGCAGAAACTAGGCCGGAAACACCTTCTAATAATACCAAGGAAAATCCAGTTTTGTCTCAGGCCAGTTCATGTTTCATAAACAAGGAGAGGCTTGTTTAAGAGGAAAAAAAGCAATCTTGATTTCTGTGGCCTCTGGTACCATTTGTGTATTGTTAAAAAGATGGAATGCTATTAAGAGAGCAGTTTCGATTGAATCTCTGAATATTTTCCTTGGGGACTAATAATAATGAACACATTTTACTTAATAAAACAAAATGCTGGCTTTCCACAGGGCTGTGACTGATTCATTATTTATTTCAGATATGTGTATTGCAACTGCAGTCTCTCTTCTCATGATTCTCATTTGTGCGATGGCCACCTACGGTGCATATAAGGTGAGGCATAATGTATGGCGTTGTATTCTATCTTAATTAACTTACTTTGAAACTGGTCCATAAGTCGTAAGATTTTGGGCAGCAGAACACAAACCGGGGGGGGGGGGGGGGGGGAAGCACAAAGAAAGCTAGACATTCATAAAGAAGGATTATCTACAGTCAGTTAGGTCCAAAACATGATGGAATAAAGATGTACTTTGCATAAGGAGGAAAAATATTACACATTGTCTAGGAGATGCATACACCAGAGCATGAGGCTGCATTTAGAAATATATAAAGAAGTTAGCGTAGAGCGGGGTGTCAAATTCAATTTCATTGAAGGCCGTATCAGGGGTGACCTCGGGGTGTGTGTATGTGGCCAGGATGGGCATGGCCAGTTCGACGTCACATGTGTCAGGAGGCATCTGTGGTGGCCAAATGCTAAGGCAGGACTTCCCTCAGACCCTCCTTCCCTCTCATTATAATCTTCCTTCCTTCCTTCCTTCCTTCCTTCCTTCCTTCCTTCCTTCCTTCCTTCCTTCCTTCCTTCCTTCCTTCCTTCCCTCCCTCCCTCTTCCTTCTTTCTTCTTCCTTCCTCTCTTTCCTTATTTTTCCTTCCTTGCTCTCTTCCCATCTTTCCTTCTTTTTTCTTTGTCTTTCCTCGTTCCCTTTTTCCTTTCCAGTCCCTTCTTGCATGCTAAATGCAAAATTTCTTTTGTTTTTAGCTTGTTTTGCTAGCCCTCTGCCAGTGAAAACGGAACCCGCGTGTGGCCCTTCCGAGCTCCATTTTCAGGGGCAGAGACACCAAAGGCCAGTCCTTTGCTGTTTCCAAGGCACCCCGTGGAACAGATTCAGCCTGCTGTCCTTCAGTTTGACACCCCGGCCTAAATTAATTATAGAGGAGGATGGATTCCGTAATCTAATGCCCTCCAGTGATAATCTAGTTTGATTATCACTTCTGTGGCCATGATAGCTGAAAATTCTAAGAATTATAACCCAATATAAAGAGCGCCTAGTTGAGAAAGGCTTCCTAGAATAACAACTATAAGCATTGTGAACTTTTCTCAGAACCAGTAAATTGCTTTGAAAAGCTTTTCAGGAAAATATCCCAAAGATGCTTTTCAAAAAGCAACTGGAGAGTTTTTTCCTTGAAGATGTTTTGCTTCTCATTCAAGAAGCTCCTTCAGTTCTGACTGAATGGTAGCTCATGGAAGGATTTATATTCCTTGCAATCATCTGGTCATTAGCATTCTCTCTGAGAACCGTTGAGGCCGCTTGGAGATTTATCTATGCCTTCAGGGTGACTTGAATAGTGCAAGTGGATGTGGAACCTTCTTGCAACTGTTGAAAGGACTGTGCTATAAATAGATGGATTGTTTTGTATCCTCCCTCTCTATTAAGAGAGGGCTGTTCAATTTTAACGTAGGTGACCTCTTTGACTCCTCTTCCACACCAGAATGGTGTCTAGAATGTGGACTTTGTTGTCTTCAAAACAGTGGCCTTTTTCTTTCAAATGTAGATGGACTGCTGAATCTTGTCCTGATAGGTTTGCTCTCCTGTGTCAGGGATATCAAACTCGATTTATTTATTTTATTTATTTATTTTGTCAAGTGATTATAAGACTACAGTTATAAGTATATGAGTACATGAAATGGATACATATAAGAAAAATAAAAAGGAACAATAGGACAGGGACGTTAGGCATGTTGGTGCACTTATGCACGCCCCCTACAGTTGAGGGCGGCATCAGGGTTGTGTTCAACCACAGCAAGCCGGGTAGGGGAAGCCAGGATGGGGTGGGCGTGGCCCGCTACCAGCAAAAACGAAGCTCAGGGGGATATATGCAGCCCCCTAGACCCCATTTTCAGCTGGAACAGCTTCCGGCAGCCCTCTGCCAGAGAAAACAGAGCTTGGGGGTGCTTTTGCAATAGGCGCACCATGGGCTGGTCCTTCGCTGTTTCCAGGGCAGCCCCACAGGCCAGATCTAAGTACTCTGTGGGTCAGTTCCGGCCCGCAGGCCTTGAGTTTGATACCCTGTCCTGTGTTGTGCCATGTGTTTGTGCAGTGGTTGTTTTGTTTCTCCAGTGTACAGATCTGCACATGTCTCAGTGTATATTGTATTACATATATCACATAGCTCAGTTTGTGTCTGGGTGTTTTGTCCTTGGAGTGGACAAGCTTCTGCCTTAGTATTCTTAGTATGCTTGGGTTTAAAGTGTGCATGCATGTTGTGTGGTTGTGCTGGTTAGACAGTATATAGTTAGTTTAGGAATGAGAGCTGCCCCCATAAGGGAATGCTTCATGGGAAATGTAGTTAATGCCTCTTGGGAGATGTAGTTCATGTCACGTGGTTACATCTGTAATCCTGATTGGTCATTGAATTGACCTCTGGTTGGGCTGAGGGAGTTTTTGGGCATTCTTACCTGGACCCCAGCATCATACTGGAGTTTTCTTTTGGTATACCGCTATGGGATGAAGATAACCATACTTTCACACTATTGAGGCAACTATTAAGGCAAAGATTGGACGTTAGATGAATCTCACCATAATTGTGAGTTATATTTTGAGGATGCCCAATGCAATGCAATAAATGAACTTTGCATGGTAGCCTTTGTAGTGTTGGACTGCCTGTCCCGTGCTATCTCAGAAGCGTGGGGCTTGAAAGTGATTGAAAATCTTTTCATTCTCCACCATTCATTCAGAATTGAAGAAGCTTCTTGGATGAGAAGTAAAATGTCTTCAAGGGAAAGAAAACAAGAAAGTCTAGTTACTATTTGAAAATGACCTGGAATGACTGAGAATCTCCATAAACTTTTCAGGAAAACTTGATTTTAGGATAATCATTTATATATCAAGTAGTGAATACATATAAACTATTCTAATCTGCTTTACTATAGCACTTTACTTAACATTGTGCCCTAGTAATATTTACACTCATAATTATGTTCTGTAAAAATATTAATAAAAATATGTTCATTTAATGTATTTGTTCTGAAGAGAAATAATATATGAAGTAGTTCAAGATTAATTTATATTTTATGACTAACTTAAATCTAATTAAATATAGATGTTGGTTTGGATGAAACATGCTGGTCCTTGAATAAAAAGCCTTTTTTTTATTCCTGCCTATTGATTTGATTGAAAGATCTCCAATATTTTATAATGTAATTCTTTTTATGTATGGAGCCCTTTGACCTGTTCAGAAAAATGATTAAAAATTGCATTAAAATTCTATAAGTAACTACAATATTTTCTCCTCTCTTTATTTTTCATGTCTAGCAACATGCGGCCTGGATCATCCCTTTCTTCTGTTACCAAATCTTTGATTTTGCACTCAACACTTTAGTTGCTATCAGCATACTGGTTTATCCAAACACAGTTCGGGATTATCTGCAGCAACTGGTAAAATACTTTCTTACTCAATAATCAAACTGTTTATGTCAATGATTGTTATAGACTTCATTCACAGACAATGAGAATAAGATTCACCAGGGGTGGGATTCAAAATTTTTAACAACTGGTTCTGTGGTCGTGGCTTAGTTGGTAGGTGTGGCTTGGTGGTCATGTGATTGGGTGGACATGGCTTGGTGGTCATGTTATTGGCTGGGTGTGGTCAACTCAATATCACTCTCATCAAGGCACACATCTCCTCGCCTGGCCTCTCATGACTGTGGGGATGCTGCAACAGTTGTAAGTGTGAAAAACGGTCATAAGTCACTTTTTTCAGTGCCATTGTAATTTTAAATGGTCAACTCCACACAAGCAAAGTAGCAACAAAGGAGTGGGGAAAAAGCTCCAGAGATGTTTCTGAGACAGGAAGTCTAGTCCTGCCAAGAATGTAATAAGGATTAACAGATGCAGTTTCTGTAAGCAACACTAGAATGTTTCCTTCCTGCCTTCCTTACAGGATTAGGCCAGTAATTTCTTCTAACAACCCGTTCTCCAAACTGCTTAGAATGTTAACACTGGTTCTAGCGAATAGGTGCAAACTGGTAGAATCCCACCCCTGAGATTCACCTGGCCACACATCTCGGGCTAAACATAAGATCATAAGAATATTAGTAGCCCCATGCATTCCTGTTCTCTGTCAGATGTTTCTAGCACTCTATAAAACCTATAGTACCCTAAAAATTCTTATACAGAGCAAAGGCAACATTTGTTTCTTCCTATAATTTGAGAGAAAACTTTTTTGGGGGGAGGGTTGGCTGAAACTGGCACTATGGTGGGGTGAGGGAGCATTAAGGATAACAGCAAATGCAGATCAGCATTAGAAGTGACAAGAGTATCAAAAACATTGACATCTGTATGCCTATTCCCTCCTTTTGCTGTTATAGTAATTGCCAATCTATTTCGCATATGTGGAAATGTTTGGATCAGAATGTCAAGAATGCTAAATCAGATTCCTCTGCTCCAGGAAATAATAGGAGGAGCATTATGCCAAAAGAAAATATGCACTGCCAAAATGCTATTTAATCCCATATAAAGGAATAATTTCCTCTCTTTATATTTAAGCCCCATCTTTTCCCTGAAATGGGAAATGTCCTAAATTATATTCTGCGGATTAATGGGAGGGGGAGAATGCTAAAAAATACAATGTTGGACAACTTTGGAAAATGTGTCCCACTTAGGGGGGCACAGAATGTATTGCAGATAGTTTTAATATTGCAATGCTTCCATTTTTCAATTTCTCTTTGCTCCAAAAGTTAACAAAAAGAGCAACTTTTTTTAAGGGGGGACTAGCTCTAACTCTGTAGCAGCCTGAAAGAGTTTTAAAAGGTAAAGATTCCCCTCGCACATATGTGCTAGTCATTTCCAGCTCTAGGGGCGGTGCTCATCTCCGTTACAAAGCCAAAGAGCCTGCGCTGTCTGAAGACGTCTCCGTGGTCATGTGGCCAGCATGACTAAACATCGAAGGCGCATGGAACACTGTTACCTTCCCACCAAAGTGGTCCCTATTTTCCTACTTCCATTTTTGCATGCTTCCGAACTTCTAGGTTGGCAGAAGCTGGGACAAGTAACAGGACCTCACTCCATTACACGGCGCTAGGGATTCGAATCGCCGAACTGCTGACCTTTCTGATCGACAAGCTCTGTGTCTTAGCCACTGAACCACCACGTCCTGTTTTAGAGTTTAGTGGTATGCTAATCAGATTCCAGTCTTTTCCTTCTGTCAGAAGTAAACAGGCAACCAATTCAATTTGTAGAGCAGAGTTATGGTGATTGGGGGAGTGAGATCCTGTTCTCAGCCTTAGACAAACCCAGTGTACAATTTGGAGGTCCTTTTAGACTTGTAGCTCCTGCTCTAAGGGCAAGTGACAGTTGTGAATAGGAGACCTGTACACAGCTTTCATGTCAATTGCACCCATTCCTAGATTGGAAGGCTCTGCTCATTCATATTCTAATCACCTCCTGATTGGACTACTATAATGTGCCCTATGTATGGGGAGTGCTGTGGAAAAGTATTTGTCATGCCCCTGTCGGAGTCTGAATCCAAAGAGGAAGACGAACAGCTGACAGGAAATGGGGGTGTGGCTCTGTTGACTGTGGAAGAAACTGGGAAAGGGCAAAGTCTGGCTGGGCAGAGCAGGGAGAGGTAGAACAAGGGAGAAGGAGTTCAGGGGAAGATCCAGGCCCACCACCTCTTCATCCTAAGGCATGCGAGGAGGAATGGAGAAGAGAGCAATGTGGATTGCGTGGCTTACTGGGGGAGGAAAGGGCCCTGATTCCCTTCATTAGCCAAAGCTGGGAAGGGAGTTTAAAAGAGATGCATGCTGAGTGCGGCATCTTCTGGGAACAAATGTGAGTTTATCTTGTGTGTACTTTGGTTATCTGCGTTCCTGGCATTCTCCCAACCGTGTTGAATTATTGCCATGCCTTCACATCTGGAATTCCTTCTCCTGCTCTGCCAGACTAATTAATTCATTTGGCCTTGATTGGACTTACAGTTACAGTTTTTGTTGACCATGTTTTGGACTTGATTCTCTGCAGCCAAAGGCTGTTCCTGGGAGAGTTTTTCTCCAGCCAGAAGGTAACCAGGACATTGGGGGCAAAGTTGGAGCTAATAAAGGGACTCCTACTGATTATCTGACTGTGTTGCCTTTGTGTCACGCCCCAGGTCATCACAGTATTTGAAAGCTTCACCCGGTGATCAAAGAATCATAGGGCTGGAAGGAAACTCTGAGTCTTCCAGTCCAACCCCCTGCTCAAGGCAGGAGGCCTCAGGTCAAATGGTTGTCCAGTTTATTTTTGTCCCCAAAACTCCAGGAAACAAACTATTCCAGAATAACAGAGTAGGAAGGGATCATGAATGTTTCCTAGTCCAAACCCTGCTCAAACAGGAGATCTTATACTATTTCAGGCAAATGATTGTCCAGTCTCTTCTTCTAAAACTTCCAGAGATGACCTGTCCACTTACTCAACTCAACAGATTCAAACTGTTCCCAGATAACTAGACAAGACACTCCCCCACAAACACATCCCTAGCCATCTTCCTTGGACCTGCAGCAAGCCCTGTATTCCTAGGGCGAGCAAATTTGAGTGACTTTGTCCGACAGATGCTGAACGTTGTTTGAATTGGGCAACACTTTGTATGAGAGGAGAGACCAAACTACCATCCTGCAAAAATAGGCATGTATTCCAACAAGTGAAAAGTGATGAAAAGATTAGTTTGGCACTCGAATAGTTTCTCTTTAAATAGAGAAGTGAAAGTATGCTTGTACAATGTTTATCTTCAATTCTGTTATACTTCATCAGGTGGGATTAAACAGTTGGTGCACTTCAATGAAATTCCAAATGAGGAAAATGTCTTGCTAGCACTTGGCAAAAGAGAAAGGCATGCAGAAATATTTGTGTGCAAATGAATCTGGCAGAAAACATCAAATAATTTATTGCTGCAAATTTTGGAAATGAAAAAAAGAATTCCCTTTCTCCCTCCAGTATTCTGTAATTTAAAAGGCCAATTTAAAAGATCACTGTTGAGTGCATTGCAAAGTTACAAAGACAGATACATTCAATGAGGTGTTGCAGTTGCTTCTTTGAGCCATGGGGTGCAATGGTTGGAATGCAGTGCTACAGGCTACTTCTGCTGACTGCTGGATACTTGCAATTTGGCAGTTCAAATCTCACCAGGCTCCAGGTTGACTCAGTCTCCCATCTTTCCGAGGTCAGTAAAATGAGGACCCAGATTGTTGGGGGCAATATACTGACTCTGTAAACTACTTAGAGAGGGCTGTAAAGCATTATGAAGTGCTATATAAGTCTAAGTACTATTGCTATTGAGGAAGAGACTATTGTGTCCAGGTCTGGACATCACATGAAGATTCAGATGGGTAGTTAATAGTTTCTAAGATGTCACACAGGTAGTTCTTTTGGTTATGGCTGTGAAGGAAACTGTCCATTATGGTCATAATAGCAATGGTTGTAAAATGGTTTGTTCGTGTGACCAACCCAATTCTATGACTTATTTCTGGCAGTTAAGCAAATGTGCCCATTGTGTATGCAATCACCACAGTTGTTAAGTGCTGCAGTTTTGCCAAAAAATGGAAGCGCCAATTTTCAGCAAAACCAAATGTGGTCATGTGACTGGAGAACACTGAAAACGGCCACAAATGCAGCCATTTATTTATTTATTTATTTATTGTTCGTATTTCTATACCGCTCCCTCTCCCAAAAGGGACTCGGGGCGGTGTACAGCCTAAGAAATACATAAAATACAAAGTTACAAAATTAAATAGAATTTAAAACCAGATTAAACATAGATGTGGCTGCATCCCGAAAAATTTTAAAAATGAGATTAAAATTTAAAAAACCCTGTTAACTTAAAACCCCATAGAACCTTACTGGGCCAGGCCAGCCTGTTTAAAAAATAGGGTCTTAACTGCGCGCCGGAAGGAGAGGATATCTGTCATGGCTCGTATCTCCGGGGGGAGATCATTCCACAGGGAGGGGGCTCCCACAGAGAAAGCACGCACCCTCGGGGCCGCCAGCCAACAACGATCAGGTGGCGGTACCCCAAGTAGGGCGACCCTGTGGGAGCGTACTGGGCGGCGGGAGGTTGTTGGTGGCAGCAGGCGGTCCCGTAAGTACCCAGGTCCCGAGCCATGGAGCACTTTAAATACCATCAGTACCACCTTGAATTGAATCCAGAAGGCCACAGGAAGCCAGTGCAGCCTGCGGAGAAGTGGTGTTACGTGAGCGCCCCGAGGGGCGCCCACGATCACCCGCGCGGCTGCATTCTGAACTAACTGCAACCTCCGGAGACTCTTCAAGGGGAGCCCCATGTAGAGAGCATTGCAATAATCCAAGCGGGAGATAACGAGGGCGGAAGTGACTGTGCGAAGTGCGCCCAGATCCAGAAAGGGCCGCCGTATTTAGCTATGTTGCTAAATACCTCTAAGTGCAGTCACATGACCACAGGGGGATTCAACCGTTGGAACCTCAGATCTGGGTCATAAGCTCTCTTTTTGGGGTAGCTCATAACTTCAAATGTTACAGTTGTAAGTTGATGACAACCTGTAGACAAGACCACCATCTTCATAATGGATAATCTTATATCAGATTCAGGATGCAAAAAAGGGTTTTAAGTTAAAACTGGCTTGGAATGAATATCAGGAACAATAAGAGTACTTTGATAGGAAGACCAATGACACAAAGAAGTGAAGGCATGTTCAAGAATGTGTCAGAAATGCTTTAACTTAGATTGCTTCATAGGGAAAATGGTGGGACTTAATGGTCTTAATAGCCTTTTCCAATTGTGTGATGAAGATGTATATATGAGTTTTACACTTTCATTGCATAACTTGTTGAAGGAATTGGAAATAGGATACAGGGTTCTCTCTGCTTCGTTTTACTCTCAAAACAATCTTTGGGACAACTTAGGTTTTGAGAAAGAGACAATCGCAACATGGGTGGAGAGGTAAATTCCTGCCCAATATCCTAATTGCTGAATTCTAGCCACAGCTTAGTGAATAAATCACAGCTGCCTGGATTTATGCAACAGATTAAGTCAAAACCAAACAAATTACAATTTAGTGTAATTTATACAATGTGTGAATCCAATCTATGACTCATACTTAATTCAACACATGGAACAGAATTTTGTAGCATCCAGAAACTCTGCTGGAGTTTGATGTTTAGTTTTACTGGAAACTGGACGTTATGGATACAAGATGCCTAAAGTCCTACACAAGTATCCATTCCAAAGGCACCATCTTTTCCTGCCATCTATCCCATACAATTATGTAAATACTGCATGGTCCTTATAGGACTGTGGAGATTATTATTCTCAGTTTGTGTCAATATTTTTATTTGAGAAGTTTGAATGATTTTTTCAAATTAAGTTTATGGTTCTGAAAACTCATTTTCCTCCTTCGTATGCTGACTGCTAAATCTGCTTGTTTCCTAAACTTTTCTCCTTGTTTTAACAAATTACAGATAGACCTTGACTTATGGCCTGTTACATTGTGACTGTTCAAAGTTACGACAGATCTACCGGTGGGGCACTTATGACCCAAATTTGAAGTTCCAATGGTCGCCCCCCCCCCCAGTCATATGACCACATTTCATGCAATGGTGGGATTCCAAAAATTTTACTACCGGTTCTGTGGGCGTGGTTTGGTGGGTGTGGCATGGCTTGGTGGGCGTGGTTTGGTGGGCATGGCAGGGGAAGGATACTGCAAAATCCCCATTCCCTCCCCATACCACTAACTCCTGCTTTCCAGCTCCTTTCTTCTGTGCAGGGCAACCAAAGAAGTCCCAGCCAATCAGCTGGGACTCAGGAGGCAGAGAATAGATGAGGGCAGAACCAGTCAGAGGTGGTATTCCGAACTACTCAAAATTTCCACTACTGGTTCTCCAGAACTGTTCAGAACCTGCTGAATACCACCTCTGATTTCATGTGCTTGGCAACCAAGTTGCAGTTAAAACTATCTGCAGCATCCTGTGGTTGCATGATTGTGATTTTGCTGAAAACCAGCATTTACACCCAGTTGTCTGAAAAACTGGCCCATAGCAAGCCATGGGTTTGTTTAATGACCACGGCATTCATTTAATGATCTGAGTGGTTACTGCATTCATTTAACGAACCATTGCAAAAAAGGTCATAAAATCTGGTTGATAATTTTACCGGCCCATTTTACAACTATCATAACTTATGTTATGGTTGAGCCACATTATGGCTGTAATTCGAAGACTACTTGTATTAGGTTGGAGACTAGAGATTGGGGTCCCTTGCAATGTCATTTAATAAAATTCACTTCAAGGTCTGTGGAATTAATGAGTAGCAAGAAACAATTTGAAAATCAGTTTGGTGTACCGTAGTGGTTAAGGCATTAGACTAGAAACTGGCAGGCTGTGAGTTCTAGTTTTGCCTTAGGCATGAAGCCTGCTGGGTGACTTTGAGCAAGTTACTTTCTTCCTAGGACGAAGGCAATGGCAACCCACTTCCAAAACACTTTGCCAAGAAAACCCCAGGGATTGGTCCAGGCAAACACCAGGAATCAAAATTGACTTGAAGGTGCACATACATATCAAAAAAGTTGTGATAGGATGATTCTGAAGTTGTATAATATCCCTCAGTTTCAGAGGATACAACCATGTTAAACGAAGTTTGTGCTGTACAATTATAAAATAGAAAGCAGAAAGCTTGATAAGATTGCTAACAATTTCTTTCTAATTTTCAGCCTGCAAATTTCCCCTACAAGGAAGAGATTATGTCAATGAATTCAATCTGCTTAATTGTTATCCTTCTCCTTTGTTTAAGTATCACATTGGCTTTCAAGGTAAGCATAACATATTTTTACCCACCCTAACAATATCAACTGGAAACAATATGAACTAGAAGAAGGCTTATTATTTGCATGTTTATTAAAATTATCTGCTACCCAGTTTACTATCAAGTGAATCTGGGAGGTTTTAGGATGCCTAAATTTAGGTTGCCCACCATATATTGAAGTGGACAAGAGAAATGGGGAAACACCACTTAAACCAGTTCTCTTTGTTGAGTGCGGACTAAGTACAGGGACTTTGCTGCCAACATGTGCCAATATGCCCACAGAATCTTCCATGGTGCCCTTTCATCTCCCTGTCTCATCTGATTTATTTTTCAATTATTAAAGAGTTTTCTAATTACAAAGGTAAAATTGGGAGTTGAGATGCTGCACAGTAAAACGCCAGCCTATGGCAGCCCTACAAAAGTCTAATAAGCAGAATTATAAAATAAAAATAATGGAAGAGAGAATGGAACAAAATGCTTTGTTTGAAAACAAGGGTAGTAAGGAGTTTGTCAGGAGACTGATTAGCTATTTTGTGCCTTTACATTTTGTTCTAGAATCTGTCAGGTGGTGGGCAATGTACAACTGTAATTTGCAGATATTTGAAAACTTTTATCACTTTTTTCCAGTTTGTTTTTGTTTTTTGTCCTTGGTTCTCATGACAAAATTATTAGTGCAATAAATGTATAGCCCATTGTGATTTCTCTTTTCTTGGTTGCAGGTTATTAAGAATGTAAACTTCTTATGTATCTGCATATGATATTTCTCCTGATGTAGAAGGTTTAGGTTTCTTTTTAATATGCTGTTGGCTCATTTGGTATTTAGGGGCTATAACGTTGATTCATTTTTCCATCCATCTGAGGTCGGTAAAATGAGGACCCATATTGTAGGGAGTAATATGCGGACATTGTAAACTGCTCAGAGGGTACTGTAAAGTACTGTGCCGTGGTGTATAAGTCTAAATGCTATTGCTATAAATCTCAACTCTTGTTTTCATCAGAATTACTCTTAAAGTCACTTCCCTCTTTTTTTAGTTGTTTGTTCCAAATTTCATTTGCTTCAGCAACAGAGTGATCAATGCCTGGAATGCACTACCTGACTCTGTTGTTACATCCTCTAACCCCCACTCCTTTAATCTCAAACTTTCCACTATTGACCTCACCCCATTCCTAAGAGATCTGGAAGGGGCGTGCATAAGTGCACCATCGTGCCTACCATCCCTGTCCTATTGTCCCCATTTATTCATACTATTTCCTGTATTCTTACTCATGTTTATACTTATACCTGTTATCTTGTAAGCGATTGACAAATCAAATAAATAAATAAATAAATAGTATTATTCAATTGTCTGACATCAGCTGAGTTCTTGGTCATCAATACAATATCTTGAAAAGTAATTTTGAATTAAGTTTTGATCAATACTTTCTTTTTAATGAAGATGAGAGGGACTCCTATATATTTTGTGGTTCATGGAACAAGGAAAATCTTTACTTTCTGATATTAAAGATATTTTTCAAATTTTATTATCATTTAAGGCATTTCTTGAAGCTTTGTGCTATGTTAGAGGCCCTTTAAAGCTTTGTAAAACTAATCGCTGGAACTTATTAATCTTTGGCAAGACGTGCAGGTTTCCTGTACATGGAGTTCTTTTATGTTTGGCCATCCTTACTTTTTTTTTCCAGCATTTTTAAAAACATCCACCAGATTGCATTTGCTTAAACCAAAAATGAATGACTCCGTTCATCTAGTATATGCTAATTGATACTATATTTATCATGTTTAAGAGATTACTGTAATACCAGTATTAACATTTGTAAAGGCAGAAAGTTAGAAAGATAGAAAACAGTTTCTGTTGTAGAAAAGGGAGAAAGCTATAAATAAATTCTCTAACATTTTAAATTGACTCCTGGGCTTTGTTAATAGAATCTTCAGTTATTTAGAATGGAAAGTAAGAACAAGGAAAGTTCTAAGGGTTTGATATTGCCTTAATTTCTTACTCAAATAGTATTGTTAAATGGGATTTTTCAGATTAGGTCTTCCAGGTCTCATCTGAAGAGCCAGTTAGGTATACTAGCTAAAAACAGGAAGATTATGAATTGTAACCCTGCCTTGGGCATGAAGTCAGCTTGCGCCAACCACCCTCTGTCAGCTCTAGGAAGGAAGCAATGGCAAACTACTTCTGAAATCTTGCCAAGAAAATTGCAGGGACTTATCCAAGCAATTATCAGGAGACAAGATTGACTTAAAGGTATCCCAAAAAAATCTCAGCTGTAAAAAAAAAAAGAAACAAAGAAAGGACAACTGCTAGATGGCAGCAAACAGTTAAATGAGTTTGCACATATCTTTGCTGCTGTTTAGATCTTCTTTCTTATGTTTTGAAATGGTAGCTGAAGTTCAGCAAAATCAATGAGCTTTAGCAACTCTCAAGTTCATATGCTGTCTGTTCTCACAACAACAACAAAACCTGCTAAATATCTTTTTAATATAGGATATTTCAGACATTCCTACTATTTCTATAGGATGTTCTGGGTGTTTCACATGCAAGGCCTACTTGCAAAAATAACACTTAGCAATGTTTAGACTTATATACCACTCCACTGTGCTTTACAGCCTTCTCTAAGCAGTTTTACAGAGTTAGCATATTGCCCCCAACAATCTGCGTCCTCCTTTTACCCACCTCGGAAGGATGGAAGGCTGAGTCAATCTTGAGCCTGGTGAGTTTCGAATTGCCAAATTGCAGGGAGCTGACAGTCAGCAGAAGAGCTTTATATATAGCACCCTGAAAACTCAAAAAATTATTATTGAATTATTTTTAAAGTATCAGAAGAGGAGATCTTGGAAATTGTAATTGTACTAGCTATATGTACTTTAGGTTAACCTGAAGAATTTTAAAATTCAAATTAAATTTACTTGTCCTGATTTCATACACTATTTCGGGGTGCATATGGTTCCTGGAATATATTTAAAATCAAATGTGGCTCTTAGTCCCGGAAATATTGTGTTCCTCTATTACAAAGAAAGTCAGTATGGAACACTGGCTGATTTGAGAGCAGCTCATTAAGGCTATTGGGTGAGTAAAAAGCAGAAGTGAGAATTGTAGCAAGGATTTCATAATTCTATAAGAGGGTTCCGTTATTATACTATACCAGCCATCTTAGAAGTAGAAACTCAAGAAATTATTCTGACCATCTCACTCCTCTATTCCTGGATAGGAAAAGTATGAACTATAAAATCAGTTCATGACAATGTGAAGATCTTTCAGCAACCTGAAAGTCTTTTAAGGACAAATCTGTAGGAAGGAGGTGGACAGAAAGAATTTTCATTTCTGAATTTGAGTAAAGAATGTTTCTGTGTGCAAATCTCCAAGGCACTTTGTTTTGCCAGCTTGCTGAATTTAGTTAATCACATTCTCAGATGCATGTGCTAACAGATGATTCTACCAGGTGTCAGTTGTGGGCAAACTGCTAGTGTGTTTTTTTAAATAATAAACACTTGTGACCCTGGCTTGCAAAGAAAAAGAAAGAAAGATGTAGATTTTGAGTGATATGACTAAGCACATTTTTATAACTTTTTAAAGTGTTGGTATATTCCATTAGCTCTGGCTTATATCACTACATCTCATTAATCTAGCCTTGCAAACAAATTTATGATGAGATTAATCCCATCAAGGAAATATTTGAAGCCTTGATATGCATGTAGAATATTAAAGATAATATCCAGATGAATTTTCAAAGACAAGTTACTACAGTTTTTTTTACTGTGAGCAAAGGCACTTGTCTACAACGATTGAAACAGTTCTTTTGCCATTTTATCTCCCAACATTCGAGGCTTAGCCTATCCCTATTTTTTATTTGTCATTTCAAATATCTTTTTTTCATACATTTATCTATTCTAAATAAATACAAAACTATTCTACTGAAAGGAGAGGAACTTTGGAATTCATCCACACTAACTAATGTTCTGCACAGTTAGCTTCTGGAAACAAGCCAGAAAGGAAAAACAGGGATCTCTTAAGCAACATATAACATATGATTCAGCTTCTCCAATTTGAGAACCTTCCCTGAGGTCTTCAGCCAGCACAGTCATAGTTGAATGTACCAGAGTTTAGGAAAGCTGCACGGTGTTGAAGCAATTCCGTTCACAGTTCAACACATATTGTCTTCTCCTTTTTTTCCCACTCTCTTTTCTTCCAGGCTTATTTGATCAGTTGTGTATGGAACTGTTATCGCTACATTAATAACAGAAACAACTCTGATGTCCTGGTCTACATTACCACTAATGACACAGCGGTAAGTTTGTCGGGGTTGACTGGAGTTGTGAGAGGTTCCTGGGTTTAGGAACCTCATCCAACCTGTTTTGGATGGTACAAAATCCAAAGGGACAGGTATCTTCAATGATACAACTTTGACCAGCATGGCTGTTGCTTTCCTGTGTATTTATCAGGCACTGATGGGTCCTATTATGCTGAGAAGACAAGTTGCCCAAGTCAGATATCACTTTTTCTATGCTCTGGTTTCACCAAGGAAAAATCAGCTAAATTCATTTCTGGAGAAACTGTCTGTGGTTTTGGATAATGTACGTTTCAGGACATTACCAGCAAATACTTTTATCTTCCTGTTGGGCTTCCCAGAGATATCTGGTTAGCCACTAGTAGTAACAAAAACATAGATTAAAAGATCTTCAAGTTTATGCATGTGAGACTTGATTTTAACTATGGTTTGGTAAATAGTTCCAAATTAGTGTGATTCCAATACTCTGCTTAACCATGAAACTTAGTTTATAAACCACAGTGGATCACAGTACATTAAATAAAAAACAATTGTATTCTAAGGCTTAGATTGGTGTATGAATCCAGATCTAACAGGGTTCTTTCAGTGATCTTATATTTACAGTTGCATTGTCCAGGAATAAATATATATTCTCACCTGAAAAGATGTGCCCAAGCTTGGCCTTTTGTTGACCATCCATGTGCTGCTTCTTCCCTTACAAGATTCTCTTTTCTGCATACTGTTATTTAGCATTTCCTAGTTAATTACTTGTTGCATGCCTTTTATTATTTTATTTTATTAAAATTAGAATTAGAACAAGCCAACATTTAACAGTACATCAAACTAAAATGTTACATTTTAAATTGTTCCAACCTTGATGCTGAGATAGATATTCTTGTACATGGGTCTTTAAAAAATCTTATATTGGGCAGGCTGAACCTTGCATTCTCTAGAAACATTGGCTCTTAGTTTGGGGATATTAGCTTATGGACAGGGGTGGGATTCTACCAGTTTGGACCAGTTCTATAGAACCGGTTGTTATGATTCTACGCAGTTCGGAGAACCAGCAAATCGCGCCCCTGGCTGGCCCCACCCCTCTCTGCCCTCCCCTCCCCTCCCCACCCAGTCAGTCTTTATCGTGCATGCCTGACTGTATTCTCTCCTGCCCAGGCACTCCTTAAAGTATTTCTTTCCCCTCTCTTGATGATCAGCTGTTCTGATGATCAGCTATGCTGGGAATTCCCTCGCTGTTTTACTGCTTCCCTGAGGCCCTGGAGGCAAAAAGGGACACCCTCCCACGCTCTGTTTTTTTCCTTCCTGGGCCCTCGGGAAGCTTCCTGGGATCAAAAATGCCCCCCAGGAAGCTTCCCTGAGGCCCAGGAGGCACAAAAATAGGGGGGTGCTGCAAAAAAAAGGTTAAAAAGAAGCCACGCCCACCCAGTCACATGGTCATGCCCACCTAGCCAAGCCACAGAAATGGTTGTTAAAAAATTTGAATCCCACCCCTGCTTATGGATCTGAACTGGACTTCTTTGAATAGGTCCTAGTTCCTGTAAGGACCAGGAACACCAACAGCCTGCTCACCTTCTTCTCTCAAAAGATTTATCCCCTCAGCCTGAGAAATCTTGAACAAAAAGTGTATCATTAATGTGCAATAATGCAATTAAATCCTTTTGCTTTAATTCCCATAACTATCCACGCCCTGATATGAGATGATCCAAGAACATAAACTTTTTCTGTTAACGTTTGCTCTGAATTAGACCCAGAAAGTCCATTTCTTGGAGGTGTCTTTTAATGACTCCCAGATGATCCTGCCACAGTAGACCGTACGTTTTATATCACTTCCCCTGATAAGTATATGCTTTTTGTCTAGAAAGAGCTCTTTTATTTTCTAAAAGTTAGAACTGTCACATATTTGGGCAGCTGTATATTCTCTCACACAATAAATGTCTTCTGAGGAATGTTTTGGCAACACAAAGAATTTCAAAGCTATAAATTATCTCTGGGCTGTCCATTTCCATTTGTAATTGCTCCAGAGTGGTTTCTAATGGCAATGCTCATAGACAAACATTTAGTTTGCTTCCTGCTCAGTTAAGCAGAGAGACAAACTGAGCTCCACTGTTTGACAGATGATGTTTTATTAAGAAATAATTCCAGCTGCTTCTTAGTATATGTGTTTCAGGTAGACTCTTGAAACTTATGATCTAAGTTGTGTGAAATATACAATTATGGTAGTTTGCTAATTCATTTAGTTTACTTGTATGGTGCCTATTCCCAGATTCTATGGTGCCTCGCAATGTCAACGTACAAAATGATTATCCCAAACCCTCAAATATATATAAAAATAAAAAGAGCAAAACAAAAGATAAAGAACACATTCAATTAGAACACACCATTCTGCTGCTTTCAGGTACATTCCAGAGTATGTTCTATGAGCCGCGGTGGCACAGTGATTAGAATGCAATACTGCAGGCTATTTCTGCTGACTGCTGACTGCTTGCAATTTGGCAGTTCAAATTTCACCAGGCTCAAGATTGATCCTTCCGAGGTCAGTAAAATGAGGGCACAGATTGTTGGGGACAATAGGGTGACTTTGTAAACCGCTTAGAGAGGGCTGTAAAGCACTGTAAAGCGGTATATAAGTCTAAGTGCTATTGCTATTGTGGTAGGGATCATTGTATTCCGGTCTGGCCATCACCTGAAGATTCAGATAGTTTGAGTGCATTGTAAAGTTACAAAACAGATACATTCAATGAAGAGCTGCAGTTGCTTCTTTGAGCCCTCAATCCAGAGTATATTCTATGATGCAGTGATTGGAATGCAGTGCTGCAGGCTACTTCTGCTGACTGCCAGCTGTCTGCAGTTTGGCAGTGCGAATCTCACCAGGCTTAAGGTTTACTCAGCCTTCCATTCTTCTGAGTCAGTAAAATGACGACCCAGGTTGTTGGGGGCAATATGCTGACTCTGTAAAACCACTTAGGGCTGTAAAGCACTGTAAAGAGGTATATAAATCTAATTGCTGTTGCTACTGCATAGGACAGAACAGATAGGTCTTCACAATTTTGCTGAAGTCCAAGATGGACAAACTGACCAAATCTCTGCCAGCAGGATGCAGCTGATGAAAAAGGTGATTTTAGATAGCTGTTTGAAAGAGAGGAAAGATTTCTAAGGCAGAGATGAAAGGAGAGAGGAAAGATCTCTAAGGCATTCCACAGTGTAGAAGTCTCTGGGCAGATCTCTTTTCACCACCAACCCTGAATGTTACCACCAACCCTGAATGCCCACCACTCCAATTGCACAGAAGTGGCTCAGGAAGCTAACACAGTTGAGGGTTTTAAAAGCTGTTGAGAGATCAAGGAGGAATAGGAAGGTTGCATTCCTCCAAATCTTAATGGATTTTTGGAAGGCTAATAGAATTGGAACTAATTTCACCTCAGGGAGAATGGTATTCCAGGCAATAGGAATCACAGCAGAAAAGATTCATCTCCTGGGTTCCAATAATACCACTATAAAGCCTTAGTAAGACCATACCTAGAATACTGCATCCAGTTTTGGTCACCACACTATAAAAAGATGTTGAGACTCTAGAAAGATTGCATAGAAGAGCAACCAAGATGATTAGGGGCAGAAGTGGGATTCAACGGTTCGGTGAGCGCATGCTAATCATCAGAGTGAATTGGTTCCTCCCAGTTGATCTTCAGAGGTACCAGTTTGCCTGAACCGGGCTGAACCGGTAGAATCCGACCCCTGATTAGGGGACTGGAGGCTAAAGCATACAATTAACTGGGTTGTAGGAACTGGGCCTGGCTAGTCTAGTGAAGAGAAGGACCAGGGGAGACATGATAGCAGTCTTCCAATATTTGAGGGGCTGCCACAAAGAGGCACTTGAAGGCCAAACAAGAAATGATGGATGGAAACTGAACAAGGAGAGGAAATAAGGAGAAATTTTCTGACATTGAGAGCAATCAATCAATGGAACAACTTGACTTCAGAAATTATGGGAGCTTCACCACTAGAAGTTTTCAAGAAGAGACTGGATTTCCATCTGTCAGAAATGGTATAGGGTCCTGCTTAGGTGTGGGGTTGGACTAAGATGACCAACAATGTCCCTACCAACTCTGTTAATCTGTTAAATCTGTTCCATCAAAGGGAAGAGTGTGGCAGATAGGACTTGTAACATATTTCTCCTGCTGGACCTAATGGGATAGGTAGATGTAACCCAGGAGAGTGGGTCCCTCAAATAACCTAGTGTCATGCCATATAGGGTTTTAAGGATCAAAACTAACATCCTGGATTGAATCTGGAAGCAAATACAGCTCACAGGGCAGAGATGTAACGTGCTGTTCTAGGGGCACAGCAACTGCCCATGCCATCACATTTTGCACCAACTGAAGGTTCCAGTCTCTCTGCAAGGGCAGCCCCATGGAGAATGCATTACAATAGTCCATTCTATAGGTAATCAGGGCATGAGTAACTATGAGTTGAGCCTCATGATCCAGCAACTGGCACTAAACATAAAAGTGTGCAAAAGTACTCCTATCCATGACTGTCACGTGCTTCTTGAACAGGTGTCATGAGTACAGAAGGACCACAAGATTGTATTCCAGCTGCAATTTCATCCAGCACCAAAGATGGTAAAGTCCCAGGTCCAGAAGGTCCTAAAACCCAAAGCCATTCAATCTTGCCAGGGTTTAGTCAAAGCCTCTGAACCCCATCCAGACCCACACAGTCTCCATTCACAGAGACAGGAAATGAACAGCATTGTTTAATTCATTGGAGGTGGAGATATATAATTGAATATCATCAGCATATTAATGATATGCCATGCTATCTTTAACGTGCACATTTGCTATCTCAGACAGTATTATCACTGGAAAGGTTGAAGCTAACTTGGCAGTCAGTTCAATACTTTGCATTTCCATGTTTGCATTGTGACAATGTTTAACTGAGAAACAATTCTGTTTCCTGCTGCTGCTACGTGCTTGTTACAGATGTGCTGGTATAAAAAAAAATGTTTTTTTTGTTAACACAACAGTGATATAACAAAAGAAAAGGAAAAAGAAATCCACAAGCAATGCATGGAGTTTTATTTGAGCCAATTTATTGGTCAAAACATATGGACACTGCCTGTAGGGATTGCTATTTGCTGTAATTCAATTTGAAATGTCTTGTTCTTGATCTATTTCCATTTTGGAATTGCACCATTGAGCCGTATAATGAATGATGCTGCAAATCAGCATTTGGTTCCATGGCTCCAAAGTTATACATGTTATCAACTAAAACCACAACTGCTAATGACAATAGAGAAAATACCTCTTCTTTGCCCCATTTCTTTCAAAATTGACTGAAAGTATTAGCTCTGTTATAGGAGGAACTTTAAAGAATAATAATTGGTAAACAATAGTTGAAAATACTCTGAAGAGGGAAGAGTTGTAGGAAAATGGTCTGTGGGTATACTGACTAAAATGTGTTTTTTTAAAAACTCATTATGTATCTATTATTTTTCCTGCTAAAATAAATCTTTTCCTCGTAAAAACTGATTTTTTTTTAAACCCAGTATATGCACTCCTTACAACCACAATTGAGACCAGAATTTCTATTGCTGAACAAGACAGATATTAAGTGCCTCATTTTGCAACCTTTTTTTTGCCACGGTTGTTAAATTAATCACTGCAGTTGCTAAACCAAACAACAGCTATTTTCACTGATTTGCTTGTCGGAAGCCATTTGGGGAAGGTTGCAAATGGCGATCACGTGTCCCAGGAGGCTACAACCATGATAAATACATGCCAGTTGAATTTTGAGCACATGACCATAGGGATGCTGCGGTGGTCATAAGTGTGAGGACTGGTTGTAAGTTGCTTTTTTCAATGTCTATGGAGATTCTCAGTCATCGAAGTCATAGGTGTCCCAAAGGTGCTTTTTCAGGACTTTGTTTTTCTTTGAAAACATTTTGCTTCTTATTCAAGAAAAAGCACCTTTGGGCCACTTTTTTCAGTGCCGTTGTAACTTTGAATGGTCACGAGAAAGACCATGGCTGGCTAGGGAATTCTGGGAGTTGAAATTCACAAGTCTTAAAGATGCAAGGTTGGACATCCCTGTTTTAATCCTACATTTTTCAAAACCATCTTTCTTTCTTTCCCTCAGGTGCTGTTGCCATCCTATGATAACTCTGCAAATGACCCAGGGAAAGATGCCCCTCCTCCTCCTTATGTAGCTGCATAGGTGTGATGTCTACTTAAAAAAACAACTATACTGTTTTTCAGATCATCCAAACACTATATCCTTTCACTTTCAAGATGGACATGCAAGATCCCTGATTTATTTATAGATTATTTTCAGAATGTGTTTTGTGTCTTCTTGTTTTGCCTAAAACATTACTGAACTGGATGAGTTTAGCAAAGTATATTATAATCGCATTGTAGGGTTTTTTTTTTTCTTCATGTAATATGTATTTTTATTCTTGCCGGACCTTATGTGAAAGTTTTGCTAGTTTAAACGGCAGAATTTTCAAATCAGTTTTAAGAATCGTGTCTCAATTTACGACTCTCAACTGGATTTAGATTTACCTTTCCATGGATCCAGATGCAGGCAAACTATAGGTTGCATGACCTTCCCCCTAACATCACACTGTTGCTATTGGCTAGAAAAATAGCCAAATTCCAAAGGAATTTCAGACTGTAGAGTAGATAAGGATAAAATAAGGATTTATGAGCCATGGTGGCGCAGTGGTTAGAATGCAATACTGCAGGTTACTTCTACTGACTGCCGGTTGTCTGCAATTTGGCAGTTCAAATCTCACCAGGCTCAAGGTTGACCCAGCCTTCCATCCTTCCGAGGTGGGTTAAATGAGGACCCAGATTGTTGGGGGAAACATACTGGCTATAAAGCACTGTAAAGCGGTATATAAGTCTAAGTGCTATTGATATTTAGCTTTTCTTACCCTAACCATCCCACCCCCATACACACAAAAAATGGAACATTACAGTTATCCTAGTCCAGAATGTTTCATCATAAAAATTGAACCACAGTTACCATTATCCCTAGCCAACCATTATACTGGCTGAAGGATATGAAAATGGGGCATTTTAAAATAATGGGAGAGTATCAAGCTGAGGACTACAGATCAAAACTTTTAATCTACTCCCAAATTAAACCATTCCCCAATACAGTATAATGCATTAGATTTCTTAATCATGAGGTCAGACTGTTAATTTTCCTGCTATCCCAATTCTGGCAACAATGTTTTGTCTACTTAAGCAATTGCTACTTAAGTAATCCCATTTGGCAATTACGAATGCTGGGAATAAACCATTTTTGAATGTCATTGATTTCATGGATTTTTAAACAATTTTTTAACATACACACCCCAATTGACTCAAGAGTAATGCTTGTATCTACTGTGACTCTGTCACTTTGTGCAAATAAAAGCTAATTGAACAGTCAACATTTCTGTGGTATTTTGGGAAATTCAATATACCATTTTGAGGTTCCTGTATTAATGTTGGTCACATCATTCTGTGTGTGTTCTGTTGTATGTTTTAATGTGAAAATCTAACACTCCTATTTGGATAACTCCAGTGTCTATGATATCTGGGTATGGCAAATTAATAATAATAATAACAACAACAATAATGCTTTCGATATGTATTACAGTCATTGTTATATAACCTTACAACAACCCTAGAAGGTAGGCCATTGTTTCCATGTCTAGTTTATAATTCTTATAAATAAGCTGGCTACAGTTGCCTTCGTGACTGAGTCAGCATACAAATTGGCTAAAAAAATAAGTAAATAACATTTGTGGTTCTTATCTGGGACCCATTAAATCAGTTAGACATAAGCATGACTGTCTTGAATCCTATTGATTGTAAGCCTATGTTTCTTAAACATATCAGTATAGGTTTACTTGAGTTAAGCTGGCGTATAATCACAAAGCTAAAAAATTTTTCATTTTTTTATTCCTTTAAAAATGGAATCCCTCTCATTTTTTAAACGAATCATGCATTACATGAAGCCATAGTTTGCTTAAGTGAACCACAGCTGGCTGGGTTTGTGCAGATGACAACATTAAGAAAGTTATATGTGTGTTACCGCAATGCATAAACTAAAAAAAAAAGATTATGAAAAAACTAGGGACATTTGTTCCACACTTCTCTATTTGGCCAATGTTTAAAGCAGATTACATATGAGTCTCAGTCCAGCTGTTGAAGATTATTAGCCTATTGACGGAACATATGTCTTAAATGCAATGAATCAAGGGTTCAGTCCTGGTTACATTCACATAAACTCCCATTTCCCCCAAAAAGTTTTTGAAATGTTTGTAGAACTGAAAAACAAGATTGAGGGTAATGAAAGTAGTGAAGTGTAACTGCAATTGGAAACAAATCATTTTTTTCCTCCTGGAATGATATTAAAGCAAGGGTGTCAAACTCGTGATGACACATTGTTGTCACGGAACTTATCACAACTTTTGCCCCTTCGCTAAACTGAGGGTGGGCATGATCAGCACATGACGCATCTGGCCTGCAGGCCACATGTTTGATACCCCTGATGTAAAGGGAAAAACAGACAAACATCCCTACCTCCAGTACAGTTTTTACTATGTACTGATTTGCTGCTTAGGCAATGAAGTGAGTTCTACTTGCTAAATCAATGCACTGACAAGGAATTCCCACATAATAAGTTTTTATCTTGTTATGCAAATCACTTTTACATTGGATTAGTCCTTACAATCAATCTGAATTTCTATTAGTTTCAGTTTACCTGGTCTGGATTATTATGCTTAAGGGTTCATGTTGGTTTACTCTTTTTAATTTGTGAATTTTTTATTCATCTGTATGAAAAACAGCTATGCATACTTTTCATTCAAAACTTGTGGTAAAACAATCTCTAATAAATGGATTATTTCCTCATAACTTTGTATGACTTACAACATTTTTTTCAATAAATGCCATTATTGGTTCAAGTCTCAGATCAGAAATATTTGAGTTTAAGATCTACTCAACTCTCAGCCAGTGAGTGAGTGATCTGAGAGAGGGTGATTTGCGGCCAATCTCAGAGTTGGTTTGTTAATGTAAATTAGATAAAATTGTCCCATACATTAAATTGGCTCCTAGAGGGAAGATGGCATACAAATGTAAAGTCAATTCTTATGTTTACCGTTATGTAGATTATGCCCCTTTTTATTTCTTTTTCAAATTTTTATTTCTTTCATTATTTCTCTCCCTTTTCCATTTCCATTGCAATGAATATTGATTTCAGGAATGGCAGCCAAGTTGTTCACAGGAGGGAGGAGTGAAAAAAAGTTAAGATGGCAGCCTGTATTGTATACTACTTTGAGTGGGGGAGGGTCATTTTCCCCCATCTAGTAATAATTTAGGCTGTTCCTGAAAGCAAAACTAGGGAACAAATTAGTTTGGTTAAAAAGCCAACTGTTTTTTTTCTCTTCTAGACTGAGAGAGGAAAGAATTTGCGGGCAGAGCATTAGTTATAGCCAATGGTCACGTATGGTACATTCACAGACAGTTAAGAATCTTTAAAACCTAGCAGTAATTGAAACCTGCAATTATAGTGCAATACATTGGAGAAAAGAAAAACCTTTCTAAACTCTGTTCTGTATTTAATAATGCTATGTAGGAAAGTACGCTTCATGATTATGTTTTAAACACAATAATGCACTGTATGCATTGCATTTTTTGAAAGCTACTATTTTGTAATTATCTTGCATAGTTTGCAGCACAGTCATAAATGTGGATCTAATACCGTAAAGATATTGTCAGTTCAGATGTTTAGCATATTACCCACAGAGCAATATATGATAAATCCTCCTTTAAAAAAGTAAATATCTAACTTGACCTGCACAGGTATATTATGAACAGTGTAAAACCTATCGCTGTTGCCACATACTAGAATTTGATATTCCAGTTCAACCTAAGACGGCATATTACCTAGCTCTCTCATAATATTCTTTTGATATTCTATAACCTAGTATTGTAACAAATTAACAGCTTTATTTTTATCCCTTGTATTAAACAAGTTTATATCTACATTACTGTGGATTATTCTTGGCATTATTTCCAACCCAACCTTCTCATTTCAACAATTGTTTTCCTTGGATGCATATTTGTATATTTGGCAGACTATTAAAAGTTGGGAAGTCTTACTCTGAATTACTTCATTGTATAATTCTAACCTTCCTTTAAATAGCTGTGGGTTGTATGTATGGACTAATTCCATTTATTTCCTATATGTGTTTACTCTATGAAGTAAAGAAAACATTATTTCCTAGCTGATTAATATACTACTACTTCAACTTTCCTCAAACAAAAACCAACATTTAGCCTGTTCTCGATCATGGGATATAACCCTGATTGATTCAGCCAAGACTTGTACCCATTTCTTAAAAAGAATTTTATTAAACACATACAAGTGAAGGTCAGTATCTATCATGTGATGATAGTCATGGCATATGTAACTTGGAATTTAAAGAAGGATAAATGATAAGAGTGAACAAAGGAAAAGTAAGAAAAAGAGAGACATTGTTTATGATATAATAAATATGAATAAAGGTGGTTCAAATTTTGTGACCTTGAATACATTCTTGAAAGTGAAGGTACAGATGAAAACATTAAGATGGAGGATACCCTGATGTTTAGAAAAAAGAGGCTAACAAAAGACAGGGTGAACTTAATACTGTGACTGATGACATGAACTAAGCTTCAAACTCAAAGATGCAGTTACTCAGAAAAAATCCTAGAGAAAATATGAAGTCATGAGATAGAAGTAACTGAACAACACTTCTGGTTCATTGACTGGGTTAGTAAGTTCATGAGTTCACACAAAATTCTACCTCTGATTAACTGGCTTGATTAAGCATGCCATTTTAATGTTTCCTTAGTCTCAATATTTTTTTATATAATATACTTTTATAAATATTATACATTCTATTTCTCTTTTATTCAATGAATGCAGTTGCTACTATTTTTTTCATTCTTACTGATAAATTGTATTCTGAATTATTGTAGAACATAGTAATTATGAACCAGTTGGCTTCAATACAAAAAGCTTGTTTGTTGCAGCCACAGCTCTACCCACACACAATGTAAAAAAAGACAGGAAAGACATTATCATTTATATTATTAACATTTATTCACTAGAAAGTGTTAGACTTTAGCAGAACTGTTTCTCATTAAAAAAAAACCAAGATAAAATACAGGATCACAAGGAGGCAATCTAACTTATAAATCACCATTTTGAAAATGTATATTTATTTAAACAATCACACCAACATTTAATCAGTGAACCAGAAATGCTTCACACAATAATTTTATGAACTTCTATAATCCATTATTATTAAAAATAACATTATAAAGGCTCATGTTTTAAAGCTTTCTAATTTATTGTCTTTTTAGGACAAGATAGTATTTCGAATATGCTCCACAAAACGAAACTTGGCGTGTTCGGGTCTTTTCCTGTGTAAGATTGAGAGTATCTTGGCAACGTTTCGACGAGGTCCTTTTTCTTACGAAAAAGCCAGCCAATCTGCAAACATCAACTCCATCAACCAATCAAGAAATGACAACACAGCCAACCTCTCCACCAGTATATATAGGGAGACAACAGCTCTGATCACACTTTGCTTGCACAAGCACAAAGCCGAAAGCACCAGCCTGAAAATGGCGAGTGGGACCTCATCGAAACATTGCTAAGATACTCTCAATCTTACACGGGAAAAGACCCAAACATGCCAAGACCTGCATACCTGTACCCATGAAAATCTACGAAAACTTAATACACACACACACACACACATATATACATATTGAGATGACTATTTTCTAAACAATATTGGTATCAAGTTCAGAACTATAACATTTCTGACAAGGAACTGTATGCAAGCATATGCAAGATATTAATATTAATATCTGTGTGTGAAAATCCACAAATCCATTTCAAAATTGGAACATATTTAACATATTAATAACTCAAGGTTACAAATAGGAAATGTAGATACTAGTACTAAATCTATTGTATTAAAATCCATGAATTATTTCGTTAACCCAGGATCATTGAAGACTATAATGCTTGAGTTTTAACAACTAAATTAGTTGTAACTCTCAAGTGTTACAAATCTTCAATGTAATATATATGTAATAAACTGTATTTTTTACCTGAATGGTTGGAGCAGAAAAAATCAATACAATCCCCATTTGTGAAATGTTTAAATGACTATTGAGAGACAAGAAGCAATCATGTAATCATTTCATAATTGACACGGAAAATATTTGGAATTATACAGTTAATATATTTCTTATGTATCTAGATGACCCACAAAACTAGTTTTTACAGACTGGAATCTTCTGTCCAATTCAGTGAAGTATCCTTCTTGGCCCAAAAAATTAGTAACAACTGTAACTGCCCTCCAGAACTAGCATGTAAGAACTAAATCAGTATTAGGGATAAAGGGAGCAAAGTAAAGGAGAAAAGAGGAAATCTGTAGATATTTCCATCATTCTTATAACATGTTCTCACTTGGAAAATGCTATTTCAAGTAAATAAACATGGACCACTTATCCAGTCTGAGAGGCTCCATTAGGCCAGTGGTGCCTCCTGTAGTATTTTCTTCAAGTAGTGCCTAGCCCAAAATAGAGGAAAGTATTTTCTTAATGGAAGTGGAGATGAAAATAGATATCAACGACAGTGGACTGTGACGTTTTTCTTATTTTCTGCAGTTATAATATGAGGACAGAAAGAGCGAGTAATCTGTTTTGCTAGACAACAGATTGGGAAGCAGGGAAGAAAAAGTAACGAAAACGGAATCCTGCATGGATTTAAGCCTAATGTTAATCGTAATGTAAAATAGAAACAACTCAAGATTATAGCTACTGTGTTGAAAAAAGGCTATGTTGTTTATACATATGTTCCAAAGGGAAATTCCTTAGAATGCTGCTATAAAACACCAAGAGGCTGAGACTGAACTGTCACACCCTATGAGCACCTGAATAAATAAAGTAGAAAATGAAGAATTGGGTTTGCTTTTTTTTTTTCCAAAATGGTTGACCACTTAAAATAAATACATGGTATTTCTTTTGAGATAGCCAAAGTACTCGCTAACAATAGAACATAGACAATTAACTACAATAAACATAAGAGATTTGGGAGGTTGGCATCTCAAGGATCCCTTTCTTCAGTATGTTCTTCCTAGTTTTCTTTGACCAAATTGGCGGCCTCTTCCAGATCCCTCAGATATGAGGAGGGAGATAAGGATCAAGAAGCAAGGCCTTTGTGGTGGCAGCCTCCCCTTTCCATTCAAGATCCAGGGGATCCCTGTACTGTCTTTGCTTTGAGTTGAGAAATGTTTCTTCCTCTGAGGTATATGCCCAGAGCAGCCGAATATCTCTGGTTTAATGTCTGTTTTTTCTTTAGTTCTGCCCTTCCCACCCCAAAAGAATCATAGATCTCATATCACTTGGTATTTCATGGTTGCCAGCAATCTTGGTTTCCTCTTGAAGAAAAGTCTGGATATTATTTTTCTGAAGAAGACGAAGTAAATAAACAAGAGAAGGCTTAGCATCGCGGGATCGTAGCCTAGGAGCAGGGGACAAAACGTCCCTTCGATGACAACCGACAGCCTCAGCAGAAACCGAGAACCCTAAATAATAATAATAAAAAAAGGACTCGAATGGGCTGAAAATTCCTGTCTTCGCCAGGATATAAAAAGAGAGGCAGGGATAGCAGGCCGCGCAGTTCTGGAGTTACTTCTCCTCCCGTTTTCTAGCTCCCTGAGGTAACGGCGCTACCCTTCTGCAGAGCCTCCCGGCGCGGCGGGGCTTGATCTCCGGCCGTCTCTCCTCCCCTTCACGCAGATAGACGAGGGCTCGGCGCCTCTCTTCGGATGGGACGGGGAAGGAATTGCGCCGCCGGCTTTGCAGGCGTCGTCAGCCGGGCCGCGTATAGACTGGCCGTCGCCTCACCTCGGGAGCCGGACCCACCTGGCGCGGCAGGTAAGAGAGGCGCGCGCGCGCGAAGAGTGGGGGAAAAGATGTTTTGGCGCCAACTCCTTTTCGCTCCGGGCGCCTTCTCGATCTGAGGGAGTAAAAGCGTTGCTTGGCGCTGGGACTTGACTTCCCTGCAAATGTGATTCCCTCTGGCCTGAAGGGAAAGGGTCCGCTGCCTGTGACAGAAAGAAATCCGGCTAGTTACCACGGCGTAGGGGAAGCGGCAAACCAGACCCCGAAATGAATCCTAAACTGAAGGGAGAAAGATTTTATTGGGTCGGTGGCCAGTCCTGTCCCGTCCCCCCACCACGCAATACCTTAAATCAAACCTGCTTAGAGAAGGGTGGAAATGCCAAGAGGAAAAAAAAGGTTCAAGAGGAAAGGAATGGCAAGGAGTATTATTGCTGAAGCGGAGCAGGAGTGGAACTCGTTGTATGAAACTTTAATATAGGAGATTCAAAGCCGAGAGGGGACAAATGAGAGTGGGTAGTATTTTTTGGGTGGGAGGGAGCTCTTCCTTTGCTGCCATGTCCTTTAAAACTATAGCTTTGAATTATCTTCCCTCACTCTCCAGCATATAGTCTTGCCAGACTGTCCTCAAGGGATCTTGGCACTGTTCAAATATTTCCACTTACAGTACTCATTCCCACAGCCTTGTATCATTCATCTCATTTAAGAAGAATCATTTATTTCACTTAAAAATCTTCATAGTAGGAATAAGGACATCATTCTCCAAAAAGTTTTTGCCTCTCATATGAAAACAATGGTATTTATTTGCTGCCTTATCTAATATTGAAATCTAATTAATGCCTGGTACCGAGTGCTTTTTTTCAGTGCTCCCAATCAGCCTCCCAACATATAAACAGCCCCAAAATGTTTTTCGGTATGTTTTCTGATATATATTAGGTGTTGTCTCCAGAATATACTTACTGCTCAAAAATGGATCTCTTAATGAGATCAAATGAGCACATACATGAATGGGATGTGAAAGGATCAGAGTCCCTAAATATTTGTAAAAAGTATTTTTTTAAAATACTTTTAAGGGATATATGTTAAAAGACAATGAGAAGCAAGGTTTATTTTTTCTTCTAGCATCAGTGGTTTGGTGAAAAAGTTCATAATTTCTTCATCTTGTTTACAGAGTTCTGCCCTGATTATACCCATTGCTACATTTTTTCCTATTCTTGAAAATGAAAAGAATGATTTTATATTTCATTTTGCTGGTTGGACTTTTTCCTGTTACAGCCAGGGAGCGACAGCTTCCAAGAGTACCTTTAAGTCAAAGAAATGATGCTACTTTTTTTGGTAAGTTGCCATGAGTTTATAAAGCAAAGAAATGTGTATAGTTTTATCTTCCTAATCTTTGCAGATGAGAGGCATAGGGATTTGGGGTGTGCGTGGAATAACTGATTTCAATGGAAAAAGGAATAGCAAATGAAAGGGAAGTTAAATATTTTATTGAAATGGTGACTTGTTTTGAAATAAATCAGTAAGATATAGAAAATAATAAAATTAGAGTTAGGATTTTGAGGAAACAAGGCGAAACTATATTTGACATACAGTATACATTCCTATAATATTTAAAACAAAAACCACTTCTGAAGAAGACATTGAGTTTACAAAAATGTGTGTGTGACCATTTTCTTTACTATTATTTTTCTTTTCTATATTTCAAAATAGCTTTTATTCTCTTAAAAGTTTTACAATAAAAGAGCAGGAAAATAGGCAAAAAATAGTTAATTTCCTCCATTCTCTCCACTGCCTTTTCAATCAAATTTCCGGAAGTAGCTTTTATAATTTAAAAAGTCATATTGTGATAATGTTTTATTCATCTGTATATAATGTATACATTTGGGCTTCTAATAATGTATTCATATTGGAAAATACTACTCTCAGTAAGATTGTCTATTTGTATTATATTTGAAATATGTAACAATATCTTGGAATAAACTAGGATAACAATTCTCTGTTGGAAACTTAACTATATGACATAATGCATAATTTTTCTTTCCACTGCTTATGTATAATAAATGCTTGATTCCCAGTAGAGGTTTGGCCTCCAAATTACAACATATACACTATTTTTACCTCCTTCACCCAATTTTTCCTTTTGAAATCTAGATTTAATGTATCCTTTGTAGTGAACCTCAAATGAAATGGATCAAAATTCTATCAGATGACCCTGTGAATTAATGGATCTGTTGTATCTAAAACAATGAAGCAGATATTATTAATTTTATGTTAATATGTCATTGTGATAATTCATATCATTTATATAATGAATCAAAGCAATGGAAATGTAATGATGATAGAGTGGAAATATTAAGAATGTATATTGTCATTCTGTGTATTATGAATTAAAATGAACTGAAAGATGACACTTCATGTCAGAACTTCTACTGTAGACAAGAAATCATAGAAGAACTGAGTAATCAAACCTTATGATTTATGCTCCAATCACAAATGCAGACAAAGCAGAAATCAATAATTCTGTGGCAATTTGTAATGTAGACTAGAGTAATTGGAAATGTTGGCCTTATATATGAAATTAAGTAGGAGGCAATTTAATAGAGTCCTGCCAAGAAAATAAGTGTTTATAGTCAATATTTTGCCCAGCCATTTAAAGAGTAACTATGCATGGACATCATCAGATGGGTAACACCAAACCAATCTAAGATTGACTAAACAAAGCTGAAGAAACCATATTCACTTAGCAAATAATAAATTGATCGCAATTCCTTCTTGTAGAATTACTATTAAAACTAAGAAAAGCAAAATCATCACAACTAACAATATATTTCATATAATTATAGATGGTAAATAATATATTTAATTGGTTAGATTTGATAAATATAGAAAACTGGAGAACTGAATTGAAATGAATGCCTGGTGGAAAATTGAAATTGGTGACAAGATGAAGTGAACAAAAATATCCAAACACACAAACATACAAACACAAAATGAAATGATGCTTTAATGAAAAATTAAAAATAGCTGAAGAAAAACAGAATGTAACAGATACAGAATGCAAGAAGAGGCAAGAGCCTGGGAGACCCGGCATAGGCCACCTAAGAGTAGCTCTTTGCTCAGGAGCTGAAAATCATCCCTGCTGAAATCCAAGCAGAATGTTCAGTCTCTGAACAAAGAGACATTGGTACATGGCCTATTGCAGGGCTCTTAGGGGCTCTCCTACTCTCCTGAGGCACTTTGTACTCCTTACTTGCCTCTCCATTCATGAGATGGAAATCCTTCCTGTCACAATCCAAAAGGGATTTTCAGTCCCAAGTGCATAGTTTGTATCAGGCCTCTGAGGACCTCCCCCGTTAGGCATTCCATGCTGTTTATCTTACTATGCTGCCTCTTTGCTGAGGGGCTGAAAAACCTGCTTGGATTTCAGCTTCCTCATCTCTGGGAGCTGACTAAAAAAGATCCCTGCTAAAGGATTTCAGGCCATGCCTACTTCAGAGCTGAAGTCTTTTAGTAAGGAACTCTTTCAGCCAATTTCCAAAAATGAAAGGGAACTGGCAGGTGCAACAGTTTGCACCTTCCCTGCTGGCTCCTTATGGACTTCTTGGGAAACCAGGACAGAAGATTGCAAATGGTGATCACATGATCACAGGGTTTGACAAAAAAATTGTAAGTGAAAGCAAGTTGCCAGGCAGCCAGATCACAATTACTGTACATGATAATCAGGAGAGGGAGTGAACAATGCTTTGTGATGGTCAGAAGTGCTCTATATTCCATAAAGCAGCCTTTCCAGCACCATTGTTAATTTGAACCATTGTTAAGGGAACAGTCATAAGTTGAAGACTATCTGTACTACTTTTGTCAATGCAGAATTCTACAGATTGAGGCTAGTCTTAAATATACTGGAACAGTTGGTTATATGACAACCAAAATGCAACAGTTAAGAGTAGAATAATTAAATAGTGCAGAATTTTTAAAAATGTGGGTATCCAGATGTATATTACAAACACGACCTAGATAATTAAGAATCTCTATAGACATCAAGATTATATATTATATCTTCATTTGTTAGTTTACACACAGAATATATCAAGGAGAAATGCTGATCTAGGGAAAATATACATTTTAATTACACTTGATAGGAAAAAAACAAGCTTTGATATGCTGATGATGCTTTTGTAGTTGAAAGCAAGTAAGTTTTAATGGATCTATTGTTGAAATTGAAATAAGAATGAAAAGTGTTTCATTTTCTACATATTTAAAAACAATTACGATTATACCAATACCAACCCAATCAATACAGGAAGAGAAAAATCTAACATAATAAAAGTCTTTATCTTCTAGGCTCAATAATTCACAATGATGGTGATTATAACTTTAAGAAAAAAAATGAGAGAAAAAGTATGACAGATTTAGGTCAGACATTAAAATATAGAAACAAAGGAATATAGTGTCAAGGCATTATTTCCTTTCCTTTTTTTGACCATGTATTGTTCAAGAGAAAGCTATCTATAGGCCATGGACACTATATAAGAAATAGAAGATAACTGGAAATAAAACTTCTTACACTTTTTAGACACTTTTATTTTGAAGATGTTTTGCATTATAAAACTGATTATATACATTTTAACTTGTTTTATTCTCATTCCAGAAAATGCTTGCAGTAATAAACGTCTTGACCTTGTGTTCATCATTGATAGCTCTCGCAGTGTTCGCCCTTATGACTTTGAAAAAGTGAAAGAATTTATATTAACTATCCTGCAGTTTTTGGACATTAGTCCTGATAACACTAGAGTGGGATTAATCCAATATGCCAGCACAGTCAAAAATGAATTTTCACTGAAGACTTTTAAGAAGAAACAGGATGTAGAGAGAGCTGTGAAAAGGATGATGTATCTTGCCACTGGAACCATGACAGGATTAGCTATTCAATATGCAATGAATATTGCATTTTCAGAATCTGAAGGGGCTCGGCCACTCAGGGAGAATGTACCTAGAGTTATCATGATAGTGACAGATGGGAGACCACAGGATCCAGTTGCAGAAATTGCAGCAAAAACCCGAAATTCAGGAATCCTAATATTTGCTATTGGGGTGGGAAGGGTAGATATGAACACACTAAAGTCAATTGGGAGTGAACCTTACGAAGAACATGTTTTTCTGGTTGCAAATTTCAGCCAAATTGAATCGCTGACTTCTGTGTTCCAAACTAAAATCTGTGGTAAGGTATTAAATATATATTTAAAAGTCTGTGTTAGACGTACTGATTTGAGGGCTGCTTGCTGTCTCACAAGGCAGGGTACAAGGTGGATAAAGAGGCAGAGAGGAAATAGGCAGGTAAGGAAGCCATCCCTTACATTATTGAGGCTTTGGACTGGAAGGGACCAAGCCTGGAATTGCTTAGATTGCGATGGGCCTTAGTTAATAATGGTAATGGGGATTGCATGGATTACAGTTGCTAAGAGATATCTTAGTCAGGTGATATCTTACTTTTTAACTGCATCACTTAGTGACCAAAATTCTGGTCTCAGTTGTGGTTGAGAACTACCTGTAGAAGGAGGATTATAAAGAAAATAGTGATGAGATTACAGGAAGAAAAGTCAACATGAATGGAATAAAAACCATGCATAGGTGTTTAATTAAAAAGTACATGGAATTGGGAAACACATTTCTAATAAATTAAGCAAATCTGCTGTGTTCCTGAAAGTGTAGCCCAGTTCTTAGTTCACTAAAGAAATCTACACTAAAAAATTGTAGTGCTTAGTTATTATGCCTAAAATGTACAGATTTATGAATCTTACAATATACATTAACAAAGTGCAAAATTAGTTTTGATGCATGTTTTATTACTTTAACATGCATATTTTCTGTCCTGTTGATATTTTGGGGAGACATTCTTAAGTGTTCATAAATTGGATTTTTCAGTCACTTTTTGTGCTAATTTATGTATTGCTTTCCCCCGCCAGTCCAGCATATGTGTAGTATAACTCAACACGGTTGTGACCATTTCTGCATCAATATTCCTGGCTCTTATTTGTGTAAATGTAAACATGGATATATTCTGGACTCAGATCGGAGAAGCTGTAGCAGTGAGTTTCATGTATTACTTCTTTTATAGCTCACTATCTTATAAATAGAATTTATGGTAGAGTGATGCAACATTTTGACCTAAGGACTGCATCCCTTGCAGGTTAGAGGTGTGCAAATATGCCTAGTCACATATAATATAAACACTATAAAACAGTTTGTAATCACAATGTTCACACACATTTTCCCTCTTTACAATACGTATGCTTTCAATTATTAGATTCCATCTGTGATTTTGAACAACATGCAGATTTTCTGTTCTGTTCAGAAAATATTCTACCTTGTCTCCTAATCAGTTTTATAATCTTTATGGAGTAGTACCATATGATGTCTACTTTGACAAAGAATTTAACACAGGTGAACATGGAAAGTTGGTCATTCTATGGCCCTTGAAATGTTGCTGAACAACTACAGTCTTCATTATTACTATGGATTGGGACTAATGAGAATTGACATTCAGCAACAATGGAAGAGTCACAGATTTCCCTACTTATACACATATTTTTAAATATATTTTTATAGGTAGAAAATCTTTATTACCTACCTTAGAAATTACAATAGATTTATATATTTGTTGTGTGCACTAAAAGTTGAAAGTATTGACAAAATTTCACAGGGCAGAATTACATATTGCAGAAACATATTAGGTATATAATCAACATAACCATCAAAGTTCTCCTTCAGTAATGTCTAATAAAATACATATCATGTCTTTTTTCTTGTTCCACATCACTGACTGCTTGGAAGAAATGCTGTAGTATGTGTTAGAGAGTTAGCTTTAAGATCAGTATTCTTTCTCCAGTGTGAATTCTAGAGCATTGTGCAAGATTTATGTTATGTCTTGAATTAAGCTTTTTTTGTAAGCAAATGTTTAACTCAGTTCTTTTTCTCTTTCTTCCCCAATTTTCATGCTCCTTTCAGCATTTTTTGTTTTCAAAATAATATCTGAAGAAAACTTTGAGTTTAGACTCTAAATTTCACATATATTTTGATATATAATTCTAAACTTCATATAATACTTATCATCAATAATTGTATATAAAATATAAATATATCTGAACTATAAATTTATAGTTTAAATAACTATACATGCATTTGTAAAATAACACTACAGCTGTTTTCTTCCGTTGCCATTCTTGGATCCAATTAAACCATACTCATGAAATCCAAACTCAGTAGGGTTTCCTGTTTAGTAGATTTGTATAGTATAAAGCAGTAAATAAATAAAACTATATACAGAACAGTATACTAAATATTGATAATACAGTGTTGCAGTTTCTTCCAACAGTAATGTTCTGAAGCTTATCCTTACGTGGTGAATATTATTAGAGATGGCTTTGCAACTAATTATTAGAGATGGCTTTGCAGCTGACTGACAAATGAAGTAGTAAAGTCTAAGATTTTTATTCAATTTTTATTCATCCTTGCTTTAAGCTTTTTATAATTTTGTTTTGCTTTATAATGAACATTCACTATTTTAAACAATCTTGGTTCACCCATTCAGTTTAAAAAACAACCCAATCCCAGTTTGTGGTAACATCTGTATTTTGAAACTTTTCTTTCCAGTTTCTTCCCTTCCCTTTTCTTCCCTTCTTCTCTTTCACTTTCAAGGCAGGGGCAACATTCACGTTTAGGTAAGCTTGTTTTGTTATAGTTGATTTTCTCCAATTCTTCTGCTTAATCTTTATAGTTGCATTATGCGACTCCTTGCATGTTTGTGCCGTATTTGTATTCCGTACCTCTGTCGGTTGACTGAAGTGCAATTGTAATAAGCAGTCTTGTAATGAAGTTGTTTTCAGGTTTTTTTTCCATTTGAAGAGCCAACCTTAAACTTAACTAATCAGCCATTCCTGTAGAGGCAGAAGACAAAAACAATTGCTACTGTGACACTGCTTTGTCAGAGCAATTGAGAATTAAATCTAAAGTGCTGTCAGGTTTTGGGATCAGTGTTCCTAGTAGCCTATACAATGTAATTCTAGATATAAATAATTATGACACCTCCAAGTTCTTGCTATGGAGCAAAAACTTATACAAAGACTGGCTTTAAACCAGCTGATTATCTGATTATAATATTTGCTGCAGAGGGACAGAAATTCTCAAAGGGTATGCCAGCAGACATAAAAAAGATTCTGTACAACAAAACATACAAAAACGTGTTTATGTCCAGTGTTTCATTTCCTGAATAAAATGTTATCGCTCTAATTTAATCCAGAAGCTAAGAGATTTATATTTATATTTTATATACTATTATTATATGTTTCTTATTCTTTAATTATACTTTCTCAAACTCTCCTGGCTATCTGAATGCCAAAACAGAATGCAAATAACTACCAATTTCTTGCTTCATATAATAATATTTTATAATTTTTATAACATTTCTAGTCCAAGATCTATGTGAGACTGAAAAGCATGAATGTGAGCAACATATGTGTAAATACACCTGGATCCTATGTCTGCCAATGCTATGATGGCTATGAACTTGAAGAAGATGGGAAGAATTGTTTCAGTATGTATTTATTTTCAATTGCATTAATTCACAAAGTAGCTGATGATTTCTTTTATTGCCCCAGTATAATCCTGTATCATTGGAATTATTTGCTGCAAAGTTTTTGGTGAGAATGTTGACTTATTGCTTTACCATAATAAGTTCTTTGTGTTATATAAAAGGTTTATATGAATGTCATAGAATGTTTCATCAGTTTCAGAATAGCTTAAAATAGAATAGCATAGTTCAGAGACCAAAAAAGAATGAGAAAAGGATGCATGCTTTCCTTGTGATTGTTTAACTTCTGCAATGAATATTTTATTGGAAGAGATGATACTAGGAATCAAAATAGGAAGCTAAAATAATGGAGATATGCCAATTCTACCTTTTTCCCATATACTCTTTGTTCTTCCTTTTTTCCCCTCTGCTTTTCCCAGCATCTTGCTTTTGTCTCATTTTCTTATTGTTCTTTTCTGCTGTTTCTGGAAAGAGAGTTGTAGGAAGAGAGAGAGAATGGAATGTAGTAATGTATGGTTCTGTGTTTCTGTACTTATTCATTCAATGAATACATTTTTGTCCCACCCTGCTCCTTTTAAGAGGCAGGTATAATACATATATGCATATATGCATATATAATATGATATATACACATATTTATTGAGAAGGGGGAAAAAAACCTTCCCTTTTTCTGACCCTGTAATTCCTTAATTTGGGATAGAATCGGGGTGACTGATTGGAACTCAGTGGATAGCAATAGTAATAGCACTTAGACTTATATACCGCTTCACAGTGTTTTGTACAGCCCTCTCTAAGTGGTTTACAGAATCAGCATATTGCTCCCAACAATCTGAGTCTTCGTTTTACTCACCTCGGAAGGATGGAAGGCTGAGTCAACCTTGAACCTGGTGAGATTCGATCTGCCAAATTGCAGGCAGCTGGCTGCAGCAGAAGTAGCCTGCAGTATTGCATTCTAACCACTGCGCCATCATGGTTCTTAATAGTAATAACACTTAAACTTATATACTGCTTCACAATGCTTTATAGCCCTCTCTAAGTTTGTATCTATTTATCTATTCATGGTTATGCTTTTGAACTGCTAGGTGGGCAAGAGCTGAGCATAGTAGCTCTCAGGTTTCGAATGCAGACTTGCAGTATTTTAACCAGTTGAGCCATCACACTCTGTACTGTACATTGTTTTGTGAAATGATGTGGGGAACTTTAATATTTAACACTATTTTTTCTGTAGTGTCATATTCTGATTTGTTAAGAATTAGTAATTTCAGTTCCATTAATTGCAATAAGAATATTTTAAATCAAAGTTCAGACCACAGAATATATGTTTTTATAGACTTCCAGTAGTGAGCTTATCTATGGCTCCGTTTTTTTTCTTGTTGCATGTATCTGTTTTACAGATAGTAAACTTGCTGGGCTGTACGGACTTCAAATATACGCTTAGTTTTATTGTAATTACAGCATCTGATTTAAAACAATCCATTGTAGATTGGTAACATATATAAGATTGTACTTTTAGTTGAAGAATTGCATTTATCTGAGTATGTTTTGGAAATAGGTTGTTTCAACTCTCAAGAATGACAATAATATAAGAATATGGACACATTTATAAATAAACTATGCTTTTTTATTATGCCACTGAAATTTATATAGAATTCGGCTGGTATGTCAACAATAGATATCAATGTACTATCAATATTATATGTATTCAATGCTAAAGTTCTGTATCAAAGTAACTTGTCTTAAATTTGATCTTGCTTGTGCTTCAGTTGGGGACTATTGTGCTTTGAATAACCAAGGCTGTCAACATGAGTGTATCAATACTGAAGATTCTTATTATTGTCAGTGCCATAATGGGTTCGTTCTAAATCCAGATAAAAAAACTTGCAAACGTAAGTTATCCACATCTCAATTCTGCTATGTAACACATCAAAAGTTTTTATTTTATGTATGTATGTATGTATGTATGTATGTATGTATGTATGCATGCATGTATGTATGTATTTATTTATTTGTCAAGCAAGTATTAGATAACAGGTATAAGTATAAAATGGTTATGAATACATGAAATGGATACAAATAAAAATAAACAATAGGACAGGGATGGTAGGCAGGTAGGCGTGCGCTTAAGCACACCCCTACAGACCTCTTAGGAAAGGGGTGAGGTCAATAGTAGACAGTCTAAGGTTAAAGTTTTTTGGGTTTGGGGAAGAAACCACAGAGTCAGATAGAGTATTCCAGACATTGACTACTCTGTTGCTGAAGTCATATTTCCTGCAATGAAGTTTGATGCAGTTTACCTTGAGTTTGTATCTATTGTGTGCTCTTGTATTGTTGTGGTTGAAGCTGAAGTATTCATTGACAGGTAGGACATTGCAGTAGATAATTTTATGTACTATACTTAGATCAGACCGAAGGAGGCGTAGATCTAGGTTGTCTAGGTCTAAAATTTCAAGTCTGGTGGCATAAGGTATTCTGCAACGAGTAGAGGAGTGGAGAACTCTTCTTGTGAAATATTTCTGGATTTTCTCAACTATATTAAAATCAGATGCGTAATGCGGGTTCCAGACTGATGAGCATTGGTCTAGCAAATGTTTTGTATGTTCTACCGGTAGTTAGTAGTGTGACATTACCAGAGAAAAAGCTACGCAGGATTAGGTTAACAACTCTTAATGCCTTTTTGGCTATGTAGTTACAGTGGGCTCTTGCACTTAGATCATTAGAGATGAGTACTCCAAGGTCTTTGACATAGTTGAGGTCATCTACAAGGTCTTGACTATTCAGCTTGTATTTATTTTCTGATTTTTTTTTGCCAATTAGTAAGACAGAGCATTTGTTTGTTGAGATTTGAAGTTGCCATTTGTTTGACCATTCTGACAAAAATGTTATATGTACCATCTTGCATACAAAGCAAGGAGATTAATCAGTATTTCCTTTGCATGCAGAAAATTCATCCCATAACATCTCTAACAGAAAGAATTTCAGGTACCCTTTCCTAGGAAATACTTTTTGCAGAGTAAATTCTAATTCACTGTTGATTTAGCAACAAGAAAAATATCAGGTGTCCAAAATAGATGTACGGAGCAATGCTCATCAAGAGAACAAAGATTGATACTTCTGACACTAAGGAGCGTACTCCTTAGGATAAACCTCAGGAGGGTATACCTGACTGTCAAGAAATTGATAATCCTGAGTCCTGAGAGGCTATGAGAGTAGTGCCAGCAACTGGAAGGACACAGGCATGCCAATAGGGGGACCTAAGCAACTAATAAGACCTGGGAAGATCCCTAACTCAGAACATTAAACGCCAGACTTGTTATTAAGGTGTGGAGATTATTCATACAGTAAAATGTGTGTCAGGAAGAGAGGGAAATAGCCATTTTAGTTAGGGATTGAAGTTGTGAGTGCATGTTCCTGAGAATGAAAATTTAACCTGAGCAAATATTAAAGAAGTTTTATACATGTAATAGAAAGTAGATTTAATTACAGAAAAAAAAAATAGGAATAGAAAAAATCTAGTGTCAACTAGCAACATCTTATCAGAATGAGATTCAAAGAGCGTATGTTGCTTTGAGGAAAAGACAAAACGATTTGACTCAATATTTCTTAGACAAAGAGCAGATAGAGTGATGGTCAATGAGATGACATGCAGTAAATCCATAAGCCCATATCTACATTACTTTACAATGTGATCAATATACCATGAAATGCTGAAGAGTCAGTTTTTGAATAAGATACCCCTTAAAAATGTTGAGACATGGTTGGAGTATGGGGGGGGGGGGGGCGGGGGGATGAATCAACACATTCCTGTGTTTCTAGGAATGCCTGCAAATTTTATATTATGTAATTTTTATATGAAAAAAATGTTTTACCTCTAAATATCCAAAGATAAAAAGTGCTCATTAAAACTAAGGTGCTAATCTTCATTCCATTCTATATATTTGATACTTTCCATTATTGTTCATCTAAGAGTTTATTCTCAATCTCCAGGACCAGACCATTGTGCTTTGAAAAATCATGGCTGTCAGCAGGAATGTGTCAATACAGATGAATCCTATTTTGCCAATGCAAGCAAGGATTTATTCTTAATCCGGATAAGAGAACTTGCAAAAGTATGTTGCCCTAAAAGTGTATAGTAAGTTCATCTGCTTTTATTATCAACATTGCTGTCATAACATATAATTTCAATTATAACTTTAGAACATGCTATGAAACTTCCTCCTTCCTATATTTCTTTATAATGTTCAGTTCATTCATAGTATAGACAATATTTATTTATTCAAGTACATGTGTATATACTTTTTTATTTTGTCAAAAGCTGTGTATCAGTTAGAGTACAACATTTACATAAAAAGTCTTCCTAGGAAACAATTCCCATTTTTCTTGGAGTTCTATCCAATCCCAAACCTAAACACTTTTTAGGGGAAAAATAAATGTGATAGCCAAGGCCTGGATAATTAGAACAGATTTTACATTTCTTAAATAGGAAACTGATGCAATACCATGTAAATAAAGCAGATTACCAGAAATGTCACAGATTTATATTTAAGTCTGAAATGAAAACTCTAGCAGGATGGTGGGAACTGGGGTCTTAAGACTATCTTGTGACCCTCAGCCTAATTTCATAAGCAATTAAAACTCTCAGAAAAATTAACTATTCATTTTCTGCCTATTTGCTTTTTAGAGGGACAGAATTGTGTATCAAAAAGAACTGAAATGAGATAAAAACAAGGATATGAGGAAGAAAAGTCTTAGAAAGATTAAGTCCCACTTATATTTGCTATAGACCTGTTCATCATGTTGCTTGAGACAGATTATTCCTGACAAAGTGCTCTCAATAAATAAAAAATGCCTGCCCTTTTCTGTACCATATAAAGCATTCCAAATTAAAAATGGTTTCACTGTTGAATTGACACCAGAAGCATATAATCTGTCTAATATTTTATACCCAAATATTTTCATAATTATCTTAATTTTTCAAAAATCTCCACTATTCTAATGCCTTATGTAAGCAAAAACAAGGTAACTGCTATCCTGTTTTTGTACTAAATCCACATAGGCTTATCCAAGGTAGATTAGAGTAATGAATTTCCCAAGCAAGGCATTTGGAACAATTAAAAAGCAGTTGTGGCCATTAAAGGCCTGAAGCAGGGCTGTCATCATGCAATAGACTCACTAGCTGTGAGTCTGCAATTACTGAAATTCACTGTACAGTGCCAGGCCTACCAATCTCAGTAAAACTCAATTGAAAGCCCATCCTCAAATTTAAATACCAGTCTTCAAAGTTTTGGAAACTCTAGTCCTCTTGATGCTCCTTCTTGCACAAACACAACTGCCTTCAAGAGCCTCAGGTAATTTTTAATTTCACTTTTGCTTTCTGGGAACATAAATGAAAGGTGAAGGTTTTAATAGCTATATATGCTGATTATTAATCAGTGTTTTAAAAATTACATTGTTTCCAGCATTTTTACCTGATATGCTTATTAGTTTTCTCTTTCCATAGGAATAAATATCTGCAGTTTAGGTAAACATGGTTGCCAGCATGAATGTGTTAGCACTGAAGAATCATATATGTGCAAATGTCAAACTGGATACATTCTAAACAGTGATGGCAAAACATGCAGAAGTAAGTTAGATTATTTGAAGAAGTAAATTAGCATATCAGAATTAATTTTCATATGAACAGGTGTCCCCTAGGAATATGTTGGCTATAACAATATTGTGCCTTTTAAGTTAACTTTTTAAGTGACTTAATAAGTTTATTTATTCCACAAATAATAGATTTACTGTAAAGCCCAAAAAAGAAGAACAAATTAATGTTTGATTACCTTATCTTTATTTTTCAAATATAGATGGTTGCCAAAATAGTGAGAAAGCCTACATTTTTTTGTTATTTATGGGCATCTACATTTAATTTTTTGAGATATCTCTGATACATAAAACTCTCTTGGTTCATGTTTGTAATTCTATAAATTACTAGTAAGAAAGATTTTCATTTGTGACAGATGCTACTACCGTAGAAGTGAAAATAAAAAAAACTATTTTATATCTGATTCTGTTTCTGAAGTTTTAATATCTGGATATTTTATAGCTTGAAAATTCAAGTGTTTTCTCTTTTACTGCTCAACACAACAATTCAGGAATAGATCATTGTGCTGAGTTCAAACATGGGTGTGAACAACTCTGTCTAAATACCAGAGAATCATACATTTGCCAGTGCTCTGAAGGATTCATCATTAATGAGGATCTGAAAACTTGTTCACGTAAGTTTCTTGCCTGAGATATTCTATAAAATTAAACAAAATAGTGCTTAGATTGTTTTCCATAATTTCTAGCAAAGCTTTATTCAAGTAGACTTTCACATTAATTAGCAGTGATTGGATTAAATGGTCAAGGAAAGCATTAGCAAACTACTCAGAAAAGCAATGGGCTATAGGGAGAGAGATTTTCCACGAAATGTGATTCCATTAAGAAAGAAAACACATCAGTAAATTTCATAGAAAGAAGTAAAGAAGAAGAAAACAAATAGAAATAAAAAAGAGGAAGAGTGTATTTCAAAACAAAGATAAGAAGTATTACTATTCTTTTTTGAATTATTGTAAGAAGGCCTTGTCACAAGTGTCAGTAAGTGTAGCTACTTGTGGAAGTTTAAGTATGTATAACTCAAATGATATACTGTACGTACTAAATCCATACAAATACGCACAGCTAAACACATCCTCACCAGCTGCCACTATCTAGATAAGCAAGGATTAACGTCAGATAAAAAAGCACAAAAGACTACACAAATCAAGGTTCTACCAAGGTGAAAACCACACCCCAACAATGGGAGGGCAAGCTAGTGTACATATACAGGGAGCAAATGCCACACTCACTAGCACTGATGATTTTATTTAATCACGTAATGAATTGTCTGCAAGCAAACAACCATACTCAGAGAGCACCAATGACTCCACATGTCTACTACTCATTGAGAAACATTTCGGTTTTTTTAAGATACCATTGTTTCATGGATTCATCAAACAATTGATTATCAAAACAATCCATTTCACTGTTAAAGATTTCTTAAAGCTAGTTTTTCCTAAAATACGAGATATGCCAAGAAGTGTCTATATGTGGCCTCTATCTGTCCTCAGACAGGGTTTGGCACTGACATATAATATAGTATATTTTATATAGTAAATCAGGATAAGGATTTGAAATATTATCCATCTTTATTCCATTTATCTTGTCTTCAATTTCTTCCTCTTCTTCCTTTAATTTCTTTATATCTTTTAAAATTATATACCCTCCTTAGGGATATCCCCTTAGAGATGGGGTAGAAACCCAGTTCATCACTCATCATGGTAACATAATATTAGGACAGGCACGATCATATCTAGTGGGCTCACCTCCAATGACTGGAGTAGCTTAAAAGAAACACCGCTTGCCCCTTTTTCACCTGGTTTTGGGCACAGGTGAAATTAAAAGAAAACAGATTTGCTACAGAATACATTTGTTTTCTTTTATCTTCTCTAGGAATCTGTCTCTTTTTTTAAACCAGGAAGGATAAATAAACTTTCAATAAGAGTTTAAGAGGAAATAGTTCACAAACAATTACTTTAGCCCCAAATAAACCAGGGCTGTTTGTGGCTACAATAAAGAAATATCACTCTCCCAACTCCCATTCCCACCCCAATCAGTTTATTCACAAAACAAATAGGGACAATTAACCCAACAAATTTTTAAACAGCAATTATAGAGTATTATACCTATATAAATAAATAAATTATTCTTAAACTGATCCTAAGGAGCAGATTATTGTTGCTGAATGACCATGGCTGCGAACATTTATGTGTGAACACTGGAACATCTTACATTTGCCAGTGCATTGAAGGATATGTACTTCAGAGTGATGGGAAAGCCTGCAAACGTAAGCTTGATTTTAGTTGAATTGCTTTTGTATTTTTTGCCCTTAAACATATATTGCACAAATAAATTAATAAACTTGTAGCATGGCTGAACTGCACAGTAAAAGTCTGAAAGTTTGAAACATGCTCTCCCAGAATACCACTGAGAATACTCATCCTTGTCCCACCTCCTACTCTGTTCTTTGTAGCTGCTTGATAATTACCACTGCTTCCATCTACAAAATCTTCTGAGGGTGCCATATTTGGCATCCTGTCCCTATACCCAATGTATGTATCAATATATCCATATTGATATAATGGCAGTGAAAAAATAAAACTAAGAAAACAAAGAAAGAAATGAAGGTAAGTAACTAGAAATACCAGCTCTTCTATTTACTTATATCACAGAAAATAAAATCAAACCTTTATTTTAAAAAAGTAAATGTCTTTTTAAAAATCCAATCACCAAGGAAAAGAAAGATTTTAAAAGCATATGTAATGTTCCAGTTATACCTCTAGATGGTACTGGTCCCCTAAAGAGTAGTTTACTATCCCATAGACTCCATAAAAAGATGCATTATAAATCATAGGAAACTGGAAAGAAATTTAAAAACTTCATACAAAAACTGAGGATATGCATAAAAGACCACCTGAAATACACAGAATTCCTGACCTTGATGAGAGATATTACAAAAGACAACAAAGATTAACTAACAGTAGCAAAAATGTCTAATACGGTTCCTGGCTGAAATGTTCACATTTTTTCGTAATTGCTTTGCTTTGCTTTGCTTTTTGAGATTTGAAAATATGACAAGGAATAAAAATAGGGATTATGAGGTAGGAGCTGCTGGGAACCGGAGCAATAGATGTTTGTTTTAACCTGTATTTTTGTCATTTTAAAATGTTGCATTGTCAATTGTTTTCAGGTACAGATCTTTGTAAATGGGTGGACCATAGATGTGAGCAACTTGTGACAGTGATGGTTGAATCATATGTCTGCAAGTGTCATGAAGGATTCGTACTAAACAAGGATAGAAGAACCTGCAGAAGTAAGCAAGCATCCCTGAAGATAATTTATCATACTAAAAAAGGAATGAATAGGTTTCATGCCCCTAAAGAAGTCTATTTCACGGTTTGAACAACTTTTACCAAAAGATTAAGTCCAGTCAAAATCTGCTTCCTTAGGATTTAATCCATCTTTTCCTTATCTGTCTTCTAGGCTAACTCTGAACAATTCTTGTCATCTACATATGTCTAACCTAACCCTAACCCTTTAGGAATTGAAGAGTGTTATCATACTTAGTTGCAGGCTTCTCTTCACTAAGCTAAACATACTCCAGGATTTTCAAGCTTTACTCATGACTTTTTCCTTCCAGGCCCTTCATCATTTTGGTTGCTCAACTCTGGACACTTTCAGTTTGTCAATATCTTTGTAAATGCCCAGAATTTTGATACAATATTGCAGATGTATCATATTATAATACACTATTTTAAGTGTATTCTGATCAATATAGACTGTAGAGGAACATATTTTTATCTCTTCTAAATGCTTACAAAATGACTGCTTAGTTATTTATTTGGTGTCAGAAGTTTATTCAGTATCAGCAAAAACCAACTTGCCTGTAGTTACCCAAATATGTTTTCCCCCGTTTTGAAGAAAGCAACAAGATTTGCCTTTCTCTATAACTTACATAGCTCTGTGATTGCTCAGAGATAAAAGAAAAGGGTCCAGGATAACTTCCATCAATTGCTTTAGGACAGTTGGATATTAATCTGGTCTAGAGATTTAATCTCATTTGCGGTAGTGAGTGTCCTTACATGTCTCATTATTTGCTTTCACTTGCTTATTCTCTTTGTGTCAATTGCTTATGTAGCTTTATTTGAAACAGTTCCTCTTTGGGGAGAAGAACAAAGCAAAGAGTTGAGCTTTGTTATTATCTCCTAACCTGTTATATTACCATCTTCTACAGGTGACTGCATTGCTTCCCTTTTCTTCTTTTTACTACAGACAATAGCAAAAAACCCCAAACCCACCTTTCATTAGCTTTACTTGCAAGC